>VZRH01002012.1:223259-473417 GCA_013397555.1 Urocynchramus pylzowi
TTTTTTTTTTTTTTGTTTTTTTTTTTCCCCCAAGACCAATATAACTACAGCATGCATTTAAGGGATGCTTGCATATTTTTCAGTGGAGACAAAAAGCAAATTGTAAGTCCCAAAGAAAAAGTTTTCCTATCACAGAGAAGATGTGGAGGGGAAAAAAATAACTTTAATTTACCTTTTGTTTTACAAGGTCAGTTTAGGTCATTTTTTAATCCTTCTGCAATCAGCCCATTCAGGTGAGGACTTCAGGTAGAATTTCCTCACTCTTTATGGCTGATCCTGAGAGGAACACCGTGTTTTCTGGGATCTAGATTAGAGTAGAATTACTTATGGAGAACTTTGCATGAGTAAACTTGGGAAGAGCTGGTTCATACAAAGGTGCTAAATAAGTGGCAGTAATTCCAAAATGTAAGAATTATGTGTCATCATCCAAAGTAGAAAACAGTAGCTACCAACTAGTTATACAAAAGAAATAATCATTAAGTTAAATTAATGCTAATAATTTATTGTTATTATGCTAACAAAGGCAACACAAAAGCACAAAGTATATACGAAAGAAAAAAGAGCAGATGAGTTAGAGTGGAAATAGATTAAAAGAATCAAATTGCTCCATAGGATTAAGTATATGGGCTCAAGAATTTTTATGTCTTAATATGAGATTTAATTGCATAACAGCATTTTTTTTCTGTAAAGCATCCAGAACATGCCTAGAGTGTGGTACTAGAAAGCTGTTTCTGGTAGGCTGAGAGTACAAGGAGCTGTAATTCAGTGCTGAAAAGTTAAATGTTCTTCCTACAGAGTCAAAGATGGTGATCCCCATATTCAAGTTTCCCTGAGACATGCCATAGGGAATGACTTCTGCTCCCTTTTTCCTTTTGACCAGTGTTCACAACTTTGAAATGCAGCAGAAGAAAAGCCTTTTAGCTGAGGCAGTCGCTTGCCCTTTTTGCAGGAACTGTTGTTGAGGTTTGATTAGAAATTGTGTGGTTTTTGTTAGCTGTGCTGATGTAACTTTGTTCAGCCTGTTAGGAGGCAGCCAGGCCACTTTCCCAAAGAAATTCCATTTTATCCTAGCAATTGTTGGGACCTGAACAGTGACTCAAGCAAAGGAAGTCTCTGCTGGAATATTGATGGGCAAATGCCTTCAGCTGAAGTGTCATTATAATAGTTTTTTAAAGGAAGTAGCTAAAAAAGCAAAGACTAACATGATTTTGATGTGCTGTTTTAGGCCATGGAGATACTTGCTAAATATAATAACCCGAGATTGTAAAAATATTACTAATTCTCTGGTGCTTGCTGATGTGTTCTAAAGATTCTCTGTCTTGTGCTAATATAGGCCAGAGCTGTTTCTCACAATGCTTGCATTGTCTGTGGCTGTTTCTGGCATGGAAACATCACCAGGTTATGAGTTTAGCTGGTTGGTACATACTGCTATATAAAAAAATGAGCAACAACTGAAGAGAAGATATCACAGGACTTTTAAAATCTTGTTTTGTGTAAAACTTAGTCTGAAAGGGAGTGTTCTTGTGGTTTTGCTTAAGGTTTGTGAGATGATATTTATCTGTCTGGTCATGCAGTACATGTATAGTCTTTGGAAGGTCTGCCAAGAAGGATTTACAGTAATTGGTGGCATGACAAAAGGATATGGAGCAATATACCTCTGAAGGCTCCTCCAGAATGATAGGCTGTTTTCTGAGCAGTTTTAATTGTTGCTTTTGTGTGTTTTTATTCTGAGGCTGAGTATGGATTCGGGTATTAATTGCAGTGTACTCCATTTCCTGACTTTACTTCTCTGCTATGCCACACATTGCTAATGAAACCTCCTAGTTAAAGGGGAAACTGAGTAATATCTAAAAATTACACAAAGGTGTCACAAGCCTTGAATTAAACCTAATCTTGCAACACTCTGAAGACTATTCCAAATATTGGCTTGAAATATGTGAGCCAGAGACCAGAGGAATTAAACCAGATTAGGCTGTGATGTCCAGATAAATTTAAGTGATGTCTAGCAGTTAAAAATGAAACTTCTGAAAAGACATTCCTAACTGAAACTTTTGAGAAGATATTCCTATGTTATGTTCTGTACTGAACAATGAACCCAACAAAATTATTCAAAATCCATGGTTGCTAGCCCCTTATTCTCCTATCTGTAAGAAGTTGCATGTTAACTGACTGAACTCTTTTTCTTTTCCAGACACAAGTGCCACAGGAACCATAATTATTCAAATATGATTTGACAGTATGTTTGTGTAAAACTGTTGCATTTTTTTTTTTTCTTCTTGGAGTGTACTGCATTATTCCTTCTTTAGGTAACAGAAAATGGATTCTTTTGATTAGGCAGATCAAATGTCTGCTGAGACCAAATGAGCATAATGCTGACTGCAGGCAGGATTTACCTTGGGAGCAAATTGGATGAAACACCCCTAGTAGTGCTAATTGGCAGAGCCTGCCCACTCTGGGCTGTACAAAGTGATATTCACCACATGGCTCTGGAGTCCTTGCCCTTCAGACTGGGGCTGTTCCCAGCCTGGCATATGGGAGGCTCTTGGGGCAAAATGTTTGCATTTATAATTCTTGTTCCATGACTGCTCTGTAACAGCCTGTGCTTTGGAGAACAGTTTTGTCAGTGAAGGTTGAGCAGGCAGAACACTTTAGGAAAGTAGGCAAAGAAGGGCTGTGGGCAAGGTTAGAGCAAAATTAACTAGAAAAATTAAAATCTCATTAAAAATTATTAGAGTTTGAATGGCAGTGTGTAATACACATAGAAAACACCCCTCTGAATGCTGTTTTTTTGTGTCTTTAGTCTGCTGTTTCAACATCAGGATATCTAGTGCTGGGGGGGGCTTTCATATCAATCACCACAGCTCTCTCAAGATGGGGATAGCACGTGGCACTGTAGCTATAAGGAATTATTTCTACCAGGACACAACTAATGGTTTACAATATATCAACTTAATTTCAGGAACACACAAGACATAATTTACATGAGTTGTCCTGACAAATAGAAAATGAACTGTAGGTGCTGTTCTACTTACAGAAGTTGAGACTAGACTGGAATATCTTTTTAGTGTAAAAAGACTCTGTTAAAGTTTCTGTGATTTGTAGGCTTTCTTTGCAGCTTGAAATTGGCATTATTTACTTTAATATGCCAACTAACTGGATCATTTGATTAATAAGAAAAGGTGTCTTAGTCCTGTAAAAATTTAATTTGTGGTAACTCCAAGGGCAATTAGAGTACATAGTAAGTTAGAAAGGTCTCACCAGCACCTCAGCTACCATGAACAGAGATGTGATGGAATTAGATACTTGCACAAGTGTGAACTGACTGGTTCTGGTTGAGAGTTTGCAGCAAGACTCAGTCACAGGCTAATGTCAGTTCTTGACTGAAAATTATTACAAACTAACATAGCCATGAAAAGAGATATCAGTGAATGACAAGTTTTTTATGAAAAATGTATTTGAAATGGTCCACATATTCCAGGGTTACACATGTTCAAAACCACTGGATCATGGAGATAGAATTGGTACTTGCATGCCAAGAGCTTTAATGGAAGCCTGCTGAAGTTTTTGTTGTTGTTGTTGTTGTTTGTTTGTTTGTTTGTTTTTGGGTTTTGTTTTTCTTGTTGTTGTTGTTGTTTTTTTTAAATTTCAGTTGTATTTGTCTAGGCATGTAGAGACACGAGAAACTGCACTTTTGGTGCTTCCTTCTGAATCTTAGTGTAGAAAATATAGATTCAAAGAAGATGCAAACAAAGATTCTGGGTTAATTAGGAGAGGTTTAAAGATCCAGTCTGGTGAAGTCTGATCAGGAGAGTTGATAAAAGCTGTGAAGATGATGTGGAAAATCATATACCTGTTTATGGAGACTCCTTGTATGGAGTGTTTTCAGGAGGAAAAACAACCCCTTACAGCAGCATAAAGAGGTTTTCTGTAACCTGGTGGAAAAAACCCCAACAAACAAAACTGGAACAACTAGCAAGAAAAAGACTTCAAAGTGAGAGAGATCAGAAACTATCCCACAGTGTTTCAGGAGAAATACAAGTATCCTCATCCTACATGATATTTAAAACCCAAAAGCTGTTGGAATCCACAGGAAAGGAGTTTCTGGCTCTGATGCAGAGCTGAATGAATCTCTTTTGTTTAACCTGTTTGGAAAAAACAAGCTGCATTTCTACTTCCCAAGCTGATGGCACAAAGTCAGCAGACCTAGTAAAAAAAGTCAGTGACTTTGTGTGATATCACATTTTTAAAAGAGGTGTTATAGGAAGAAACTGTTTCCATAGAAAAACTCTGTAAATAAGTATATGGATCAGCTTCATTTCTGAAGAATGTTTTCCAGACTGACAACTTGGGCATGTGCTGTGGCTCTGACTGCTGGAAATTTTATTTACTGTTGGAGTAACGTGGTGCTGGACACAAGGTCACCAGTCTTAGCGTTGTCACTTGTAAACCTCAGCAGCAGATGAGATTCAAATGTGATGTCAGTGAACCTGCAGCTATGGTTTCAATAAACTTATAATTTGAAGGCTATTAGCAGTTTAACGAGAGCAGGAGTGTAGCACAAAATGTAATATTGGAAAACTTTATTAGAGAACCAGTTTTGTAATTTATGGTGAGAAATGAATTTGCTTGAGCAGTGATGAACAATTTTTAGCATCTGCACAGAATTCAAAAGGAAAAGAGGATTGATACAGCATGTGCAATTAAAGTCACATCTAGTGTTTAATTAAATTGTTCAGTTATAAGGTGCCACACTTCCTAAAATCTCAGAAATAATTATTGATCATCAAATATTCTGCCACTTCTGTGTTTGTCATCAGCTGAAACTGGTGAATTATTCATGGTTTTCAATTTAATTCAGTAAATGCTCTTTCTGGTGATCAGTATCTGTGTCAAATGTCTAAATGTAAGTTATTTTATTTCTTTCTGTCTCACTACAAGCCTTGGCTTGCTCACAGGGCACACTTGTCACTCCTTGTCACTCTAGAGTAGGAGAAGTCCTGCATTTTTTTTCCCAGAGAAAATACACAAAATCTTTCCTGAAAGATGCTGAATGAGAAAAGATGATTTTAGGGTATAGAAATTATGGGATAAGTTTTTGTTGGGTGTTCCCCCCCCCCCCTTTTTTTTTTTTTGGTAATGTAATAAGCTAAGCAGGAGAATGGAAAAAACCTTCACAGTCCAGTTTTCTTGGTAGAGAAAAGCCAACAACTGCTCTAATTTACCACAGTATTTGCATATTTTGCATTATAGTTGTGCAAACAGGAGAGATTTAATCCTGCCTGTAAGCACATCTTCATAAATGCATTGTAAAGCCTTGCAGAAAGAATAAAATTGGCTGGAAATATATAGCCCTTTTAAGGCATATCAAATTTATTTTACTCTGTTCAGTGAATATTTATAATCAGCACACATTTGCACTTCTCGGTAAGATCATTTTAGCAAACTTCAGATTTAAAGATTTTTTTTTCCTTTTGTCAATTGGCATTTTTATGTCTGAGCCAACATATGACTATATTCGTGTCTCCACATGAATAAATAATGAAACAAAAAAGAGCAAGTTATTTGCTAATGAACTAACTTTATCAACTATTTTCAAACTCACTTGAGGAAGCTTCTCTCAGTGTTTGGTGTCAATGCTAAGGTGTAAACAATAGTTTCTGTGGGGGTGTAAAGAATGGTTTATTTAACTGCTATGACATTACTCCTTGAATTAAAGTGGCAAAGCAACTATGCTGAGACAGAGAAAGGGCCTCTTTTTCCCCTCTGCACTGTTTCCTCTAGTGCTGCAATACTTCTGTGAATGATGTAACTCCTATAAAACTAAACTTCAGGGATAATATTTTTCCTGTTAAGCAAGCCCTTTGATTTTTGGGAAGACAGATGAGGGTGTTGGCATATCCATGCAGCCTGCAGATACTTTACATGGATATTGAGTTTGTGAAATTCTCTCCATCTAGGGACTGAAATTATGTTCCTGTAAGAAACTCTCTCTCTTCTACCTGTGAAGCTTGAATGGGTTCAGATGTAGGTGAGATATGTGAACAACTCTAAAACTATTCATTTTGAAGTGTAAGAGGGCTGTCAGGAAAACATGAGAGATATTGCTCTCTCCCCTGGGTGCTCTGAGTCTGTATGGACTCTTACAGTGCTGAAGTACTGAGATGAAATGTGGACATGAGCACACATGGAGAGTCAGAATATCCTGAGCTGGAAGAGACCCACAGGGATTATCGAGTCCAGCTCCTGGCCCTGCACTGGACAACCCCAAGAATCCCATCATGTGCCTCAGAGCATTGTCCAAACTCTTCTTGAGTTCTGGCAGACTTGTGCTGTGACCACTTCCCTGGGAAGACCATTCCAGGACTAATCCAAAAAGGAATTAGGGCCTGGTCTGAGTTACAGGTTGTTGCATTATTTCTGCTAGGGAGATTTATGAGAAGGTATCTTTCTCCTTTGGTTGCAAAGTTGTTTTTTTGTAGTTGTTCTCCACTGGCTTTCTGGATATTTGCCTGTTTTGTGCCTAAATCATGTATCTGTGGTGAGTCAAAAGGCTGGACAGAAAGAAGAATGAGGGATCAGTTTAAAAATACCACTCCTGAGAAACACCTTATTTTTGTCCAAACCTGTGAATGTCAATATTGCCCTATGCACAACGGAGGCACTTTAGCACTGCTGTCACAGACCCCCTGCAGCTGCTGGGATGGGGTACAGATGCCTTTCTTCACTGTAATCTCCACAGGAACTTCACTTTTATGCACTTTGCAGATATGCCATGTCTGTGAGGGCTGAGGGGATGAGCAGCTCACATGCTGTTTTTGAGGAAGCCAGGGCAGAAGGTAACAAAGCCAGCTGCTATACCATTAACATGGAGCATAAAATACAGCTTTGGGATATGTGCCTGTCATTTTTGGAATACACTAACAAAGTAAGGTTTCTATTGATTTAACCTTCCTGCTGCTCTAACCTGCAATTGTTATGAAGTTCTCCTGCAATTTTGAATTGTGAGTGATAGAGCTTAACTATTCTCAAAACAGAAAAAATGTACCTTAAAAAAAAAAAACCCACCAAAAAACACCAAACCAACAACAACAACAAAAAAAACCACCAAAAAACAAACAAACAAACAAACAAACAAAAACAACCAAAGAAAAGCATATCCAGATGCTTTTTTTGCTTTATTTTATTTCTGCAAGTGGGAAGTGCGTTCATCATGGGAGTGTGTGTCTAGGCCAAGTTACAGCGTTTGACTTCAAGTTGTCAATCCAAAAGTGACAGCCACTTCTATGTTTTCTGTAAACAAATAGGCAGAAAACCAAGATTTTTCTAAGAAAGTCATCACAAAGGAGAAGTGGCTTAGACATTGCAGTAATCCAGGGTGGTATGTCTGCTCTTCCTGTGGAGAACTTTATAGCTTGTTTACTAAGCTGAAATCTGTCTCTCACTTTACCAAATGCTTCCCAAGATGCTGACTTTGTCTAACCACGTCCCCTTCATTCTTCACTGTTTATTTCTCCTCCTGCCAGGATTCCAGAGTTGTTTGCATGTTTGCAATATGACTCCTCTGTAGTTTATTTCCAGAATAGTTTTCTATCTCTGTCTTCTAGTCTAAGTGTTCACTGTCAAAGATGGCAGGCTGTGCAAAACTTTGGCCTCACTTCCATGAACATGGAGAGTGTAATTGCACCCCAATGCTGGGTCAGTGCAGAGTGATGGTGCAGATATTTAAGGCCCAACAGGTGACTCAGGATCGATGGATCAACAGCAGTGATGAGTATTGTGACAAGTGGAGTGGTGAGATAGAAATATAAACTTGCTCTACCTGAAAGCCACAAAATAATATAAATTAGGATGATGAGATGGAAACAAACCTCTGGAAAGGTGAGCAATGGCACGTGCTGTCTCCCAGTCACTGTTCTGCATCTGTTTTTGTGGTTGGCCTGGATCGTGTAGAGAAAAAATGGTGTTTTGGTCTTAAATGAATGGCTTAATGAGAAAAGAGATTTTGAGCAGATATGTGTTGTTTCTAAACCCAATTGCCCTGTGTTGTTTAAAGCTGTAGAGAGAATGATGCTTCACTGGTTTACAAAGGAATTCCAGATTATTTTATGAGCTGTAGTCTTATGTTCACTAGGATACTCACAAAAATTAAGGAAATTCTCTTATTCTTTTATGCCAAGGTCAATAAATTCTTGTGAATATTAAACACTAGATTGATTTAATTTCAGAAATTATTATTCGCACAATGATTAAAGTGAATGTCACTAATTTATTTAAGAATGGATTCCAGCTGAGGCCTCAGTGTGGCCGGCTCACCGTAGCTTACAAACCTGGAGTGCAAAGTGACTGATGTAGTAATTGCTGCTTTTTGGAAATGCAGGCATACTTCATTGTGATGGGTGTTGTGCAGTTGATTAAGGAGTGAAGACTGCTGATGACCCCAGAAACTACTGATAACACACTTGAAAGATAAAAAAGACTTGTGATTCCATGTACTAATGTATATCCTGTCTCATGTGAGTGTAGTCAGGATTGCCTTACTTCAGGGGAATCCAGATTTGAAAAGTGCATGACCTTGTTGCTCGCAGCAGAACAAGTCAGAATACAAGGGAGCAGCTGAAATAAAATGCAGAACTGCAAACTGCAGACATGTGAGATCAGTAAGAGGTTTTGTTTCTAAAGCCTGTTCTTAGAGCAAATGTCAACTATAAAATAAAAAATGGGCTTGTTTCTACAGGAAATTCAAATTCCTAATGTGTTTTAATGCAACCCCCCAAGATATTCCAGCAAAATTGCAAACATGAAAAATTAGTCAAGAGGTATGGAACTATTCAAACCAAAATGACTCAAAAGCTCTAAATTCAATTACAGGTTATCACAATCTCATGCTTGTCCTGCCAAGGTAGCAAGGCCAAGTCATGTGGCAGCTGCTGAGCCCACATCTGGCTCCTGTCCTTCAACCTGACAATGTGGGTTCTGCTTTACAACTTTTTGACTTTTCAGTGAGACACCTCAAATCTTCTGGCCCTGGAATTCAAAAAGTTCTGTTTCTACTTTCGCTCAGTGATGGCTTCAGCTTGCCACTCTTCTCTGTGTGTCTGGGCTTGGAAATCAACTGCTGCCACTTCCTCTCCACACCTCAGCCTCCCTAAATACCCAGAATAATAAAGTTATGTTTGGGGTGTTCCTCTCCAAGTCTAGAGTATGAGGGAATGATGGAACACTGCCCATGACCTGGCCCTGGGCATTGGAGCAGAGCTGATGAAACCTACAGCAGTCCATGCTGTTTTATTAATGACAGAATCTGCTTCCTTTCCTGAAAAGAAATGGATGTACTGCATGCAGTGCCCTGTTTTCTCAGTTTTCTTCATAGCACAGTACAATGAGTGCTGAGGCAGGGATGTAAGTAGTGCTCAGTCCTTAGCATTAGTCTTAAAAAGCAGTGGTGCCAACCACTCTTTTAATTTCTTCCTTCTGAATTCTTTTACTCATTTACTGCTGAGTATAAGTGATAGTGTGTTTTTTTTTCCTTTCCTCCTGAAAAATCGAATCAAAGCAAAACCAAAATACTTTTCAGCAGGAAAACTGTGAGATTGAAACCAGAAAAAATTTGAAAGCAAAAAGAAGTAAAATTGGAGAGTAAAATCTATTTCATCTTGAGTTTAATAGAATTAAGATATTTTGCTATAGCTGTCCCCATCAGGATGTGGCAGGTCAGTTCAAAGCACGTTTGCATCTGCTCAGCTCCTATGGTCCCACATAGGAGTTGAGTTTTTGCATCTAATTTTGCTGTTCTTTCCCTAGGTCCTTTCCTTAGCTGGATTATATCTCCTGTGAGATATAATCACAACATATAGCACAAAGAACATTGCCAGCTGTGACTTTGTAGGAATCCCATCATTACTATGAAAGGTGGGGGTTAGAGATGGGCTGGGCACTCTTGCCAGGATTAATCCTGAGGCTCTGATATTGCAACTCCCAGAAGGCACTTAGGTGGATGTGGCCCCAGATAAACTTCCAAAAAATAAATATATAGAAACATTTAATTTATTTTGGGAGTAGAGGGGTGTATTATTTTCACTCTGTAAACTCTTATATTTTGGCGTTTTTTGTCCCATTTTGTCCAAAAATAAAATAAAACAATAAAAAATTTTAATCTGTTACCCACTAGTAATCATAGTTAATATGTAAAAATTTGAGATTACTGCTTCAGGTCACAAACTTGATTTTAATTAGCATTCCATTTATTAAAATATTTTTCCTGAGGTATCTTTTTCCATGTAGAGATATTGTAAAGAATGAGGAAGAGAATTCTCAAAGCACTGATTAGCAGGTAATGTCGAATCATAATTCTGGCATGACTTACTAAAACTGGAATCAGGGGTCTATTTGGATTTTCCCTACGCATTTTTCCCATTTATTTCCTGGTGGTAAAGCTTGGCATGTATAGTTGCAGCTTGGGAGCAATGATGTACCAGATATTGTTTGGATTTTTTTGTGATCCTTTGCAGCTATGTGACTAAGCAGCATGACTACTGCTGCCTTTGGGCTTTTATAAGCTTTCTGGCAGTTCTATGACAAAACATTTGTGGGTAAGTAATTTCTATTTTTTTTTTTAATCAGATTATAGGATAGTGATGTTACAGGGTTAGTAAAGCCTGGGCTGTTGGTTCCACACCACACTGCTGTATCTGGCCCCCACATGCTCCCCTCTCACAGGCTGCCTGAGATGAAGCAGACTCCAGGCAGCTGCATCTCGCCTTTGCAATCCAGAGGTTCAGGTCCTCTGTTTAGGACTTCCACCTGTGGCTGGGATGGTGCTTTAACAGCTTGGGTAGCCTCACTGTCTCTAGATGCTCCAGCAGAGAAAGCACACTTGCTAGATGGGAATTTGGGTTGCAGCTGAGACACTGATAAATATTGAAACAGGTACAAGCTTTACAAAGGCTCTGATTCCAGTCTTTCTGTACAGCATAAGAAATAACCTGTCTGTATTTTGGTTGCCCAATTTAGCTGTTTCTGTGTTTAGTCCCAGAAGCACGTGAGCAATATGCTGGAGATAGTTGATCAGGCAGCACTGCAGGGCAGGACTGGGCTGAGATAGTAAACCTGCATTCTGGTGTGCTGTGATGTGTGGACTTCAGGCTGGTTACAGCATTAAGAGGTCTGCATCCATTATGCAGTATAGATGTTCTTGCAGAGATCAGAGGAACAAGCTGAGTAAATTTTCCTGCCTCAGGTTTTGGTGGTTTTTGTTATTCAGTCTATTGGGGTTTGTGTCAGGGTCTCTGCAACTGTCTGGTTATTACAAGATTTCTTCAAGTTTTGGAGTCTGTCCCTGAACTGTGAATCAGCTAGCAGGCTTCCCTGTTACATGTTCCTTTTTCCCTTCTTATGTGATGAGGATGATAAACCACTGAAGATTCCCAGCAGACCTGCATTGTTGCCTTACAATGAAGTGCAGTCCAGAGTCCTGGTGCACTGGATGGCAACTGCCTTATTTCCCTGTAAGCTTTCCAACTCAGCTCACCATCATCAACAGCTAACAGACTTCCTTTGTTAGCCTTGCCTCAGATACTAGAGGCTTGCTAGTCATCTCCTGGGGGGTTTATCTCAATGTGGAAGCAGAAAATGTATTTGAAATGGAAAAAGAAGTTTCCAAAGCAGTTGGCAGTCTAACACAAGCAGGGGGGAGAAGGAGAGACAATCCCTGTGAACAGCCATAAGGCTTAGACATACAGACAGACATAGACAGATTTATAGACAGTGCCACATTGACACTAATGCTTTCAATCTTTTTACAAAAAGAAAATATTGCCAAGATGCTAATATATACACATGGTAGCAATATGTTCATGAGGAATTGCAGTTGAGTTAATTACTGGAGCTAGGCTGTATGGACTGTGTGTTACACAGATGGACTGTATGATACACAGGCACTTTTTAAGCATGCAGATTCCTACTGAAGTGGCACAGCTTAATGACTCACTTGGATTTAAGCTGCTACAACCTATTGTCCCAATAATCCAGGATTTAAGCATGCTGTAATTGTATGTATCATGCATGAAAGAGCAATTTGTAGCTGTGGAAAGTTTAACACTGCTCCTAGCTACTTGGCTTTCTGTTTTCTTTGCACTCAAGAGCCAAAGTTTGAGTCTCAGCTGTGTTAGTGGCACACAAAGGCTGATTCCTTTCCTTACTCTTGCTATTGCAAACTAGAAGTAACTCAGCTGAAGAACGGGAAAGGGGAGCAGCTTGGGTCTCTTCAGGAGCAAGATACTGCCTGTCAGAGGGGTCTGCTCTGTGTCTTGCACTGCAGGTTGCCACACATGAGCCTTTGCTTGTTTTTATTCTGTCACAGAATGATTTGGGATAATAGGCAGACCCCATCTGTTCCCATTTTAGGATGCTTTGCTTTCTTTCTCAAAATCTGCCCATAAATAAACACACAGAGAATAATACTGGGCTGTGAAGCATACACCATGAGGTTAGCACAGAAGGTCCTGCTTCATGCCTACCAGCACTGACATGCTCAGCTATTGCAGCACATATCATACCTGACATCCAACATCACCTATGCAGCTCCTCCAGGCCTACATTCGAGTGTTACTGGAACAGGCTGGGTGAATGGAAAATTAACCTTCTCCAGTAACTGCTCCCTTCCTCTCAGGTTATGTCAGGGCATCTCTGCTGCTGCACTCCTTTGCTGTGCTGGCTTCATACTGAGATCTGTGCGGGTTGTGCATGGATTACAGGTGATGTGTGGGATGAGAAATTGAGTTGTGCATCTTCTGGCACACATACAGTTAGGAAAGTAGAGTTGCTTCCACAGTGCTGAAAGGAAAACAGCTTCATAGTCATTTCTGTCTGTGCTAGAGAGGGGAAGGGACTTTCTAAGGGGACAGTCACTGTGGTGCAGCTGTCGTTGAGAAAGGTTTCGGCAAGGGAGGGGCACAAAGCTCAACTCAGGAGGTATTTACAGCTGCCTTCTTGCCTTTAGCATATCCTTTACTCCACCATGAATTTTGCCCTGTGGCATTTCAGGGTTTTCCTTATCCTGAGGTGAAACTGATTATTCTACAGGAGCTGTCTGACACCGCTGCTGTCACAGCCAGACCTCTTGTATCAGATTGAATTCCCTGTAAGCACCGTGGAATGGAAGGCTGTGAACCCAGCCCGGTGTGAGTGATTGTACATTGGTATTGCCTAATTCTTACAGCATTAAGGTAATTAGGAAACATGAGACTTCACAAAAATAGACAGCTCGTTGTTCTAAGAGTATCAAAGGCGTTTCTACTCCCATGTCAATTTGAACAGTGCTCTTGGCTACTCCATTACAGTAATCAGCTTAGCTAAATTTGTTTTGCATGTCCGATGTTAATGAATGACTGCTTGCTATTCTTTTAGGTTGAAATCCCCTGCATCTGCATAATTAGGGAAGTTAGCAGTCTGACTCCAGAAGTTGTGAGATAGAGGGGGAGCAAGGGTTTGAAATCTGCATTCAGAGTGTGGGGCTGCCAGGGAGCACCCCAGTGAGTGTCACTTTGGGATAGTGCAGGAGCTGTGTGTCTATTGCATCCAGGTCTGAAGATTTGCCCAAATGTGGATTATGGCCTCATTAAACCTTTGAAATGGTTCCTTTCTGTTTTGGGTAAACACTGGAGATATAATGGTTGTATATTATGCTGCCAATCATTCCTCTCCCCTTTCTCTCTGTTCCAGGATGGGTCTTAGAGTGCATTGGGTTTCTGCTGTCATCACTTCTGGGCCTTTTCCAAATGTGGTAAAATGAAGAAACAATGGAAAAGTGAAGTCTCTGTTTAGAAACCCACTTCATCTGGATTGAGACTGTTCACACAAGATGGAATTGTAGGCAGGCCTTTCTTTCAGATGCTTTTCTAGTTGATCCAATTTATAATCTGTCCCTGCAAACATGCCATTTCTAATGGGTTCCATATGCCTCTAAGCCTTCCTGTTATTTCCTCCTTCAAGGATTGCTCTGTTCAGCAAGAAGTCTGCCACTCTGCATCTTGTCTAAGGGCGTTTTTTTTTTAAAACTCAAACAAAAACTGGAAATGGGCCTGTGGTTGGATGCCATGCTTACAGTCATTCTTCACAGCTACCCTTGACCTTTGTTCTGATGCTGCTGATGGCAACACAGAGGCTGTTTAAGACACATATGCTAATGCAAACAAGGGAGTTTGAGGTGTTTTGGCAGTCAAAAGTAGCCACAGTAATAGAGACAGTAGCAGAAGTTCAAGGTGCCTACCTGCTGATACTACTATACTGCTTATAATTTTCCTCATCTATAATTATTTTTTTTTCTTACACAGAGTCTCTAAACTGCTGTCATACTGAATTATTTCACCCTGGTTCCAGAGAATAGTTCTGTAAATACTCCTCTCAGCCCCTTTTTATGGTTTATGGGCATGGAAAAGCTTTGAAAGCTCATTGCTACTTTACTGCTGACACATTTCCCCATCTATTCCCTATTTTGCTGCTGCCTCCTCCTCCCTATATTAATCCTCCATTAGCATCATAAGGCACTGATGAAGGATGCCAAGGTCACTCCTGTGCCAGTAAGCTTTTGCAGCTATGGATAGCCACATTTTAATGTTAACTTAGATGCCAGTTTTGGTTTTCCTTAAGAGAAGATTAACATGAAAAAAATCAAATCACTGCCAGCTGAGTTCCTGGAATCCCTATAAATTGCTACTGAAATGAGAGAATTCTGTGAAGCCAAACACCCTGGCCAAGACTAAAGTCCTCTCCCTTCTGTGCCATTTTCAGTATCTAACCAAAAATGTTTCTCTAGCTAACAAGCTGCTAAATTCCAAATTAAGGCAATTGGAGTTTTAGGTAGATTGATAAGATGGAAGAATTGAGGAGCTGAACTGCCTCTGGTAATGTCTTTCCATCTTATGTGATCTGTCTTACTTCGTTCACCTGATACTGTTTAAAAGAAACACCTCTACTTAAGGCACCTACATAGGCTTATGATGGGAAAAAAATCTGTATGTTGAGATATGAATTACTATTTTAAATTTGTATTAAACGAGCTGTTACAGCTTTTAAAGTGCCATGCTGGGCATTTTACAAATTGCAAAAGGGAGTCCCTGGCAACATAGAGTTTATGACCCAGACAGACAAGACAGTCCAAACACAGGAGAAGGTAAATGTCACCTTTACTTTTTGTCTTTGGAAATTGAAACCCTGACAGAGAGTTTGTTCAAGGTCAGATGCAGCCTCAGTGAGAGCTGCATGGGTTGAAACCCCATTTCCCAAGTACTGGGACAATTAGACCAGCAACTCTCTTAAAATACTCTGAGTTGCTCAAATGCCCCACAGAAAATAGAAGTTTGAAGAGGAGTTGACTTTTTTTTTGAGTGACTTGCAAACAAAGAGCAAGAGATCCATTAAAAAACTATTAAGAAAATTAAGTTAGTCTCCTGAGGAGGATAGTTTTTAGTCAACATAGAGGAATCTTGATTGGTTTCAGAGGACCCAATTCTTTACTGTATTTGCAGTTTGTACATTCTGAGATAACTAGGTTGTTCAAGATCATTGCTGTCTAGAGCTGGGTAGACTTGCTCTCCATGAAATTCCAATGTCTAGCAGCTGAGACGTTAATAAAAAATGAAAGAAATACAATTTTGCCCTTTTAAAGAAAGTATAATTTCCCCTGCAAAAACAAGAATATTAGCATAAGATGTGATTTCATTTGGCTGAAACATGACAAAGGGGAATCTAAGCTTCTATGAGCTACCTGCCAAAGTACTTATTCCCAGGCACATAGAATATGAGCCTGTCACTTTTCTTTGACTGATTTGTACTCAAAGGGGATAGTAAAAGAGCTTAATTCTATACTTTGCAGCATTAACAGTAGTTAGCTTGTCCAGACCACAGAATTATCCAGCTGCCGTGGTCAGAGGGAGGGGAACAATTCTTGTTAGAGGTCTCCAGAGATTCATATTGATAAATTTCCCCTAAAAGATACTTTGTATCACCAAGAATAGGTCAGGATCTACAAATGACAAATTAGTACTGGAATATAACATGTTAAATCTTGCGTAGCCATCACTGACTAATGAGGACTGACCTTTGCAGCAATACATACAGTCAGTTTATTAAAGCAGGGATAGAGCAATCTCTAGGCCTTTGGTCAATCTAGGTTGCTTGGGGCTGAGGAATTTCCATTTAAAATATCTCTTCAGGTGATAAAAGACTGATTCAATAGAGATCGGCTAATAAAGAAAGTGCTGGAAGCTACTATTAAATTCTAGCTTCTGTCAGCTTAACAGTGAAAACTTTTAATGAGGAAACCATTAAAGTTGACCTAATGAATCAGAAATGCTTTTCCTTGCTGGCTAATTATAGAGTGCCTAGAATATCTTTCGACATATGTAATTTAGAAAATACAGATCTATTGAGTCCCCGTGCTCTGGAAGAAAACCTGTTGCATAGCAAAAAGCTGGAAAAATGCTCATCTGGGAGGAGGCAGGGTTTAACCTGGATTCACTGAGGAAATCTCTGGGGTCAGATGGGCTGGATGCAGAAGACATTATGTTAAATTATCAGTTGATATGTAAAAATATTGCTTTGTATAAAGCACTGTGGTTGGGGAGAATGGGACACATGATGGATAAGAATTATTGCTGCATCCATCTGGTCTGTAAAAGAGCATTATGATATCCTAGTCCTAGTCAGTAAAGTAGAAGACATAACAAGTTATTGTGTTTACAAGTAAAATGTGATATGAAACATCAGATGATGTCACTTGGGATGATGTTTGCTGTTGGCTTAAAGGTTTTCTTCTATTAGCAATATATTCTGGTAGCAGCATGATCTTTTTTGTGCCCTAGGGAAAATTCACCAGTATTAGACTAACATTCAGAAGTCCAAGCCTAGATGAGACTGGGCACCTAAGAACCCAGCTAAGAAACAGTTTCCACTAGTGTTATTACTTCTCAGCTTCCTTTCCACAAAATCTTAACATGTAAATAAGCAGGATAGATAAAAGAAGGGCTTAGTTTTTGTTTGGCAGACGTGAACCAGAGAGAAATCAAATCATAGCTGCAATGGAAATTTGCATTGAGCTATAAACAGAACTCAGATTTTTTAAAGTCTTAATTTGGAAATTAAACTGCTGTCCCAGCCTGCATGTGGTGGGTAATTTATTATTTTTGTAATCCATTTTCATTTTCTTATGTAACACTCTGCATTATTAGGTCCAGTGTGGGTTTTTCCCTTCAGTTCCTACTTTACAGAGCTCTGACATATATAAAATGTATTTCTTTCTGGGATGTTCAAGGTCTCAAATAACCTTGATAGACAAATGTAAAATGTGGTTCCTGGTAAAAATCACAACCCAGTTTACGGAAATTGGCAGTTTGAGAGAAAACCCAGATGTGCAGCATACTGTAAATAAAGACCCCTGTGTCTGTGACTCTCATTATCCAACTTCTTCCCCCTGTGATTAAGAAGTAAAACCTTAGGTTAAAAAGTGAAAGGTGCACAAGTTTGGGATACAAGCCAAGTGAGATAGGGTGGAAAGGGCACTGCAGTTTTAAACTGTAGCTTAATATATGAAGAGTTTGGAGCAAAAGCTTCCTGTTTCCAATGCATCGATATATTTGGATTTGAAGGGTTTTAAGCCTTTATTTAAGACAATGAAATATAAAGTAACTTCTTGCTTGGTTTCTCCTATCAAGCCAGCTAAACTGGGCAATGCTGCCATATGTTCCAGTGAGTTCCTGAGGTCGTGACTGTACTGGGATGAGGGCTTAAGACTGGTGAGTTCTTTAGAGTAACTATATTTTAAATAGGAGTGGTATTATACCATGTACTGGTTCATTGTTAGCTGTGCCAGATTTCCTGGGGGCCTGCTGGTTTCCAGGCATTGAGCATTTGTGCATCTTTAGCCAGGCTTGGTTATCTTTGCAGGGCTGGCATTTCTAAGCCAGATCCTCCTTCATAAACCCAGCCTGCAAACACTTGGACTTGTTGCTGTTGATGCTAAACTGCTGCTAGGGAGATGATGAACCTCATTAAGACCAGACCTTTCTTAAAGATATGCATAAAGCCAGCAGCACTGCAGCCTCTCTCCTGCTCTGGCAGATGCTCAGATCCTAGGAACTCCAGCTGACGTCATTTCTTGATATCTGTGGCTACCAGACTAGGGTGACAAGCTGCTCTGCTGTGCTGGGCACACATGGAATGTGGCCCAGGCTGCCAGGAGGGGTGGGAAGTGGAGCTGACTGTCTGCCTTGCTTCCTGTATGTGAGACTTGAGAGGCCAGGCTCCATGCCAGCCTCCTAGAGACCCCTCAGCCAGCAGAGTCCATGATGGAGGCTGAAGAGGTTATGTCTTTACATTAAAGTAGGAGCCAGTGTCAAGTGACTAAGGTGGCCATCCTGTGTCTTTCACTCTTTTGCTCTTTGCCATTGTAGTGCTAAAGATCCATCTGTCCCTAATTTCTCAATATTTGCTTCATGTTTGCAAGTGCCACGTATCCCAAACAAATAAATTTCCTTTATCCAATTTAGAATTTGAATGATTCAAACTTGGGATGTTCTTCTTTTGTTCTCTTGCATTTTGAATGTCGAGGAATATGTGTGCCCTGAGTTTTTTTGTTAAGAACTTTCTTTCCTAATTGCATAACTCTGTATTATTAGCTTTAAATGTCACAAGGATTCACAGTGGTTTCCCAGAATTTTTCATGAGGGGTTACACTCTGAGGCTAATCTGCAGTGCACTGTCTTAGAAGCAACTTCTCCCTAGTCTCTCTGTATGTTGGAATTTCAAGTGAATACATAATAGCACGTAGAACTATTAAGATGATTTATGGTTCTGTGTATTTAACATCCCAGAATTTTGCACTGGGCCTTCTGGTACTGTTTATTTACTTAGGGCTGGTTTTAGACTGTAGGCATTAATAATTTTATGACTGAGTGTTCCTAACAGATGGCTTTATGGGCTATAACAGCCACCAAAGAGCAGTGCCAGGGAGCAAAATGAAACCATATATAATACAAACAGTTGTGTGCAGACTTGCTGTAGGTCACAGAAATACCTAATTTATTCAGTGTCCTTCTGTAAAGAAGGGTTAGAAAGACCAGCTAAGAATAGAGCCAAAGGGACTCCCTCTGGATAATATTAGTAGTAGGTTATTGTGACTTGGAGAAGTGTGTGATTGGTACCAGTCAAAGGCCCTCTTTCCTCCCCTCCTCCCTTTTTGAGTGTCTCTCTAGAAAGACCTATAGATTCATGGCTTGTTACAAGTTCCTGTGTGTGTTTGAGGACAGTATGTGGTTTGTCACCCCTGAAAACAGAGTCCCTTGTTGACTTTCTGGGGCCTGTGCAAAGAGAAGGGAGGATGTGCCATGGAGAGAGGTCTGACCTATTTGTTGTGGAATCACTGGGGAAAGTGGTACCAGCCTGTTCCTCTGAGCCCTGCCAATCTGCAGGCCCTGCATTGGTACCTGGGAGAGTCAGTGGTTTCTTTTTTCTTCCTCCTGTGGTCTCTGCATTAATTAAAAGAGTAGGCTATAGTCTGAGATCCCCTAATCATGCTACAAGTTGTTACATCTCCATTTATGCAAGAGCTACACATAATTTCTGTAAGTTATTGAGATGCAGCTGAATGTAATGCATTGGTACCTATTTCTCATATCTGTTCCCTGTTAATAGTCTTCTGGATGCAGGGAGGGAATCCAAGTCTGTAGGCCAGTGAAGGCTGAGTGAGACACAGATTCACCAACCCCTTTGGATGATTATTTTAGAAGAAATCTCTTGCATGTTGACATGAAAGAAGTTTATGTATATCAGCATGAAAGAGGCACATTATAGGCCTGTAATCTAGAAGCTCTTTTGGGTGCATGCCCAATTTTTCCTGGTGGAAAATGAGTCTTGTGACTCATTGGCAGCCTCTGACACTCCACATCAGGGAGTTATCATTGATCCCACAGAAGTAGTGCCAAGGCTTACCTTATCTTGACAAGACTGCATTACATTCAGCTGCATCTCAATAACTTACAGAAATTATGTGTAGCTCTTGCATAAATGGAGATGTAACAACTTGTAGCATGATTAGGGGATCTCAGACTATAGCCTACTCTTTTAATTAATGCAGAGACCACAGGAGGAAGAAAAAAAGAAACCACTGAGTCTCCTAGATAACTTTACTGCCTTAGTAATCTTGGCAGGAATTTATTATCTGTTTGTATTTCACAAAGTACTACAGGCAATACCACAGAGAGGAAGAGAAGGAAAGCAAAGGAAGAAAGAAAGAAAGTATTGTGTGATTCCTTAAGGTTTTACTTTGCTGATGTGGTCTGTAAGCAATACAATGAGGATGAATTGCAGTAAAGATGCAGCAGCATCTTCATGACTTGTTGCATGATGTAGAAAAAAAAATAAGGCTGATTATGCCCATATTTTAGTGAAAAGGAATTCTTCTAGTAAAACTGGTGGTAACCTTTACAGCTTTCCAATTGCAAAGTCTTTGGAAAAAAAAAAAATCATGGCTCTCTTTTAATCATTTGAAAACACACTGGTTCAAAGGAGTATGAACTCAGAGTAGTTATGGACCAGAGCACCTGTGTAAATTCACCATAAGTGAGTAAATTCACTCCACTTCTTTCATATATGTGGCAAGAGAGGGATAGAGAAGTCTGATGGTGTAGTTCAAAATGCTATATGTTTGAAATAACTTGACTTGTTCTTATACTGTATGAGCAAATATTTGAAGAATAAAGGGAAAATTCTTTTTTTTTTCTTTTAAGGGGCGTAAAATAAATCTGAGCACAGAGATTAAGCCTTAGTAGTATATGTCAGTAGTCCAATGTATAGGAATTTAAAAGTAAGAAAACCCTTAATAATCTGCCATAAATACAGGGGCCAAATTTAGCTTTTCCTATTTTACTGTAAAATAGGAAAAGGGGTCTGTCACTGGGGTCTGATAGTTTTTCCTTTATCTGGTGTCTTGACCTCTTCTGAACCATTATGCCCTCCCTTGGCAGTAGCATGGTTTAAAAATGTCAGTCATTATAAATTAGGTTCAAAAATATTCCTGGATGGCAAGTCTTCAGTGCTACCTCTGAAATGTTAAGTGATGATTACATCAGAAGGCTGGAGACTGATTTCTATGCAGATGTCAGCAGGAGCCCAGCCACAGCCTTTGGGTAGGATTTGAAAAGCTGCTACACTTTACATCATATGCTTTTATGCTTGCTCAGGACCAGAAGAATAGTTAGCAGTTCTGTTTAGTCTATGCAAGTCACACTGCCTAGATGTGGTCCTAGAGAAACAAATCCTCACAATACTTGCTTGGAGATCGTGAATTCAGCAAATGTAAGGAGATTCTGGTGATGGGTAGGCACATGCAAGCTTGCCATGTGTAGAGCCGTTCTGTGATGGTGAAAACCTGGAGTGGGAGTGTTATTGGTCCCTTAGGCTGGCAAGGGAAGCACATTAGTGGCAAATCTATGGAGCAGTTTTTCCTCAAAACCATCCTCTGTGTGTTCTGGTAACCATGATGTGATCTTTGTGCAAAGAGGGATCCTGCACAGGCTGTTATCAGATGATTCACCTCAAGAAGCAGAAAATCCTCTGTGCTTCCCTTAATGTTTAATGAGCTGGTGGGAGGACAACAGGCTCAGGTCTGCCTTTTTACCAGGAGCCCCCAGAACTCTGGGGTAGGATTAAAGATCCTTAAAGATCCAGCTATTCCTTGAGAGGCTTCAGCATGTCCTGAAAGCAAACCATGAAAGTAGCAAGCTGTTAGTTTTAGGTTTGAAGTTTTCAGTGCTCTTCAGGGAAAACATTTAGCATTTATAAATTAGGTACCTGCTAATTTATAGAAGCTAATTTATAGTTGAATGCTACTTGCTTTTGAATCCTCTCTGTTTTTTCTCTTGATAACAAATGATAAGAGAGTTGCTGAAGAAAGACCATTAGCAATCTTGATGTGCCAGCTCTTGTCGATGTTTTTATCAAATAGTACTGTGATCATTTGGGATTAAAGCTAATAAGACTCCTTTCTCTGGGGGTGATTTCCACATTGCCTATTAGTTTCTGCAGATTCTGATGGACTCTGTTTGGATCTCTGTGTTTTTTATCCTCCTTCCCTCCTGCCCCGTCCCTAATCTATCGTGGGCCTTTTCTTGCAGCTGTTTGTGGTAGGTAGCTCACTGCGTGCTGTGGGTGTTGGATTATTGGATTATAAGGTTCTGTTTGTCTTCTCCCTAGGCTGGATACCCAGAAACCCTTTTTATCTTTTTTCAACCTGCTGCTGTGTGGTCCTTTTGAATAACTTTATGTATGAATTAAAAAGAGTGAGGGAGGGAGAAGGGGGATGCTTACAAGAAGGAAACATTTTGCTGACATTTGCAGGATAACTGTAAACATGAATAGTGCTGCTATGTGAACACCTTTCTAGTACAAACAGCTCAACTTGCTTTATGACAGTTAGCATGAATATAAAATATTCATATCCTATTCAAGTATGCAATGATGAGCTCAAAGAACATCACTCTTTCACAAGCTTGTCAGTGTATTATTCATACTCTGTACAGTTGGTATCTTTAGATAGTTTTTAATGTGCACATTATATACTCAGAAATGTGTCTTATTTACACCTAATTTTTGTGATCTTGCATCTGAAATGGTGCTGATCCTCACCCTTTATGCTGTGCAGGAGAATTACAAAGTCCAACCTCTCATTTGAGATTCTTGTATCTTGATTGAGATTAAATGTTGTTTAAGTTGCTTCTTGCTAAGGTGTTTTTGAGTGACATTAATGTAAACTCATGATGAGGTGACATAGGTGCTATTAATATTATTTATTGGTCTTGCTTCCATGTTCAAAAAAATTACCTGGATTTTTTTATGTGCCAATCAGTTCAGAGCCTGAACTAGAGTAAGGCTGCACAGTCCAGTGAGTAGGTATTTCTCTAAAAGTTTCTGTTTGGCCACTTGGGGAAAGTAAACCAATATTTATTCAGTTTAACTGTGGAAACGAGGTGTGGAAAGTCACCCTGTTAATATAAATGTATGTTCCCCAATTTTCTCATAAATGTTTGAACCTGTTGTATTATTTCAACAAAATACCAGAGGATAATAGGAAGCCACAAAATACTGAATTCTCATGAAAATCAAGTACAATTTTTGACCTCCAAAATCATTAGTTCATCCTGCACCAACTAAGAAATGGTAAATCATTTGCTCAGTCCACTCCCTGATTGCTGGTTCCCAGCTGACCACTTGGAAGGCACACAGTGCCCAGGCTCCTAGACAGAGATTGTGTAGCTTGGGTCAGACTGCAGCTCAAACCACCTCTTCCTCAGGAGGGAATTTAAATAAAAATAAACTTCTGGTGATAAAACAGAAGTCATGGGGATCTCATTTTGTTACTTTAGTTAAATTAATTTTAAAAACCTCAAATAAATCAGCCATGAGGAACAAATGAATTGAAAATAAAGCATCATTCATTCCATCGCTCATGGGACTGTTATCACCACCCTTTTTGCCTTTTCTGCATCCTGACTTTATTTTGCAATGACTTCTTCCATTTTGGTCTGGAATGAGTGTAATCCTTAGCAGCCTGATCCAGGTTAAACCAAATGCAGACCACACACTGATTTCTAAAATGCTGTGATTCCATCACCTGTCTTTCAGTATGTTTGCACAAAGCTTCACTCAATGGGTCTCTGATTTTTGACTCAGACTTGTGCATACATGATTAATGCACATTGCTGTGCATTATTTTTCACTACTGTCATATGGAAAAGAATTTCAAAGGGGAGGATTTAAAATTAGCTGCTTTGACTAAATATAATTACAAAGAAGGGCTTCGCTTTTGGTTATGATCAGTGCCTTCATGTTCTAGTGGTGTAAGAGCTATAAAAACACAACAATACTCAGGGCTTGGAACGTTGATTTTTTGCTGAGCTGAGATTCCTTCAAGGTGGGAGTCAAAGTTCGTTCATGATTTTTTTTCTTCTAATAGTTACTATCTTCAAGCCCAGCTGGGTTTGCATAATAAGCAGACAGAAATCAATGTCTGACTTTCACTACTTTGAAGATGTATTTTTCTTCATGTTCATATTCATTCTTTAATAATCTTTCTTTTTTTTTTTTTTTTTCCATTGGGAAATCCTTTTTACAGTTCAGATCCAAAACCAAACATCAGTTATTAATGATTTTTCACATATGAACTGGAATATGATGTTACCATGATAAAGAAATTGTAATGCGCAACTGTGTAATTTAAACTACTCTTTTTTAGTACCTCAGATAGATCTTCTGTGTAAGGCAAGTTTATTGAAAAATAATAATTAGTACAAAAGACAAATTGAGTCATTTGTTTTGGCTGTTAGATAAAAACACTACATGATAAACTTGATGCCAAAGCAACCTTTTGTCTCAAAAGAATCCTGATACATCAAGTGGTCTGAAACTGAGTTAATGTAGCATATCACAATTGCATTCCTTAACATTACATAGAAAAGTGTAAAGTCTGGTCTTCAAGGCACCTGGGTAATAGGAAAGGAAACTCCTTACGTTTGTGGAGCAAGAGTTGGTAACTTCTAACTCGCAGAGAACACTAAGTGTAGGTAAAGGAGGCACCTATACAGTGGAAATGTTAAGGGATGAAAGATTTAGGGATGGTCCTGGAATTAAATGTGTACTTGACATCATTATTTCAGGCAGGATGACAGAAGTGACCATGGACTTGGAGACAGGGGTTGCAAAAGTGGAAATGGTTTGTGTGTTGAAGGCAGTTGCAGGTGCTCCATGTGCTCAAGTCTGAGGACTCAAATAATCTCCACCTCGGCCTTTGAAAGAAATAGCTTCATAAATTAGAGATTTTGACAGCAAATATTTCTCTTGAAGCTATCTAACAGTGAGAAGATAAATACCAAATATGATATATAACCTGAAGAAATGGTGACAGATTATACCATACTATAGAATGAAGGCAAAAATATTTGAATACCTGAAGATAAGTAGGAAATGGAATAAAATCTATCATTGGTTTATCCAAGATAGATTTTTACCAGACCAACATAAAAGCATTTCTTGCCTAAACAGTCAGTTTCTAGATAAAAAAATGCAATATTTTTGGCCGTGACATTCAGTACAATTCCATTTGGGTACATGTTGGGGTAAATGTTTTTGAGAACAAAAACGGGGGCAAAGAAGATAAAATCAATCTGGACCAGCTGTTGAGAAGGGCCCATAAGTTGTTCAAAGGGGGAAGAAGCATTTGTTTTACTGAATGAGCATTATTTAGCCTTCCAACAGCACCTGGAAGGAAGAAGAACATTTTTAGGGTGGAAAATGGTCTCTAACAAGCAAAAAGTGTGCTTCTGGATCAATCTGCTGAACAAAGTATCAAGGGGAAGGAAAGCCTTTCCTTTTGTGATGGAGGAGAATGAGATTATTTCCATTTTTATAAGCTATTTCCCCTTAGTCAGATTGTACTCTCCTGCTTGCAGCCTAGAAGAGGCTGAGGGTATGTTCCAGGGCTTTTGCTCAGTAATGTCAGAAGCTTCTCAAAGCATTTCTTTTGGATTGTGGGAAAACTTGCTTCATCCAGATAGTTTCTTGAGTCTAGAATGGCTCCTAGTGTGAAGAGAAATGGAAAAATCTTTCAAAACAATAACAAGCATGAGGTTTTTCCATGAGCTGATTTGCCATCTTGGGCCTGGGCAGGCAGTTCTACATTTCTTTTTTTCTTATGGCATGTAATATTTTTAAAATAATAAACCAAAAAGAGTTTAAATATTGTTTCTCATTACATGAAGCCGCATTTGAAAATATTTTGGTGTTTGATTTTTTTTCAACCCTTGATTTTTAAATAAAAGGTTATAAATGTTAAATGGTGTTGTTTAACTTAATACTTTTACACTCCTACACAGTGTTACATACTGTGATGGATGATATTTTGTGATTTTATTCTCTTCTTGATACTTAAATTGACTGGTTTTATGAGAATTATTTTTTAAATCTTAAGAACAGTCTATTCCAGTGAAATTTCAGGTTTTTCGTGATTCAGGAGGAAATTCAGCTGAGACTAGTCAAGCCACCTCAAAAGAAATTTGTTTTGTAGTTGATAGCACTGAATCACCCTTCTTTGCTCACCTGCATCATGTCTGTGTAGATGATCATTTAAGTAGACTTGAGAGATGGTAGAACCTTCAGCATTATCTTCGTGTCACCTAAAAGCAAATGCTGCATGTCACTAAAGCAAAGCTGAGTAGTTGTTATACAATACAAAATACACAATATGCAATCTCTGGGCAGGATGGTAGGATGTATGACATGTGTGATATATTCTGCACATGAGCCTGTTTACCAGTGATTAAAATATGAGAGTATATATTTTATTGATGCTATACTTGATCTGATTTACTCTATTTAATTTACTTCAAAAGGAGGAAATCTTATTTTTCCTCATAGTCTATGATCTATCTCTACAAACGAGATCCTTGACATACACTGAAATTTGTGGCATCCTCTCAATCAGATGGGAATGTTAGAATTATGATAAATCTGTGAGACATTACTGTAATTTTGATTTCTGGCTTATTTTACCTGTGAAAGCGGGTAGCACAGTAGAAAAAAGGAACAGGGACTCCTAAATGAGATAAAAATCTAATTACAAGTGATTTCCTTTATTTTATTTTCATTTACTAATTTCTCCATTCTTCTTGGTTCTTTTGTCCTTGTGATGGCACCGGTGTCCCTGCAGTACTGCCCTTCCTTTGCTGGTTATTGCTACGGTGCTGCTTCCCCCACTGAAGAAGGTCTATGGGTTTCTCTGGGTCTGGATTGAAGGCACTTGAGATAGTAGTTCATGTTCGGACTCAAGTCTTTATTATTTCTTATCTATGTTACAATCTCACTACCATGAGTTAGGCAGCTTTTTCATTAACAAGGCAGAAAATGGCTAACAATCTCTTGTTACAAGGCCTTTTAAGACTAAACTATCAAATTAAGAACACCTAGATTATTTTCCCTTTTAACCCAATAACTGATCCCAAAGAGCCTGCAGTGTGGACTTTTCTGCCCAATTACAAAATGCCACGCAAACCCATGAAGAAGAAGAAGCATGAAGAAGAAACCCAGGACAACACCCTTTGCCCTCCATCTTGCTTCCATCCACAACATACTAAAAATCCCAAAACCTAAAGTTCTCACCCAGGTAACACATCTACACTACTCTCTATAATCTATTTCACACTTTTGTGGATTCCAGTGTATCTTGAAGTCTAGGAAACTTTCTCCATGAATGAGGGTCAAAGTCAGTGCTCCCCTGGGGGTCAGGACACCCCAGAGCAGACAGAGAAATATTCCCTGTGCCCTGGGTTTCCACAAAGGTTGTTCCTACTTGGCACACAAGAGCTGAGCTAGGAACAGGAAAAACAGGCTTTGTTGTTTGCCGCTAAATTTGCTTTTATGGTTCCAAATTTTTCTGCATCAGGTTATTAAGGACAAATTTGATGCCTTTTTAGAGCTTCCTCTAATCTGTTTTACAGGGCTTTTATGTCTTTGTGTGAAACCTGCTTCACTTTCCCATTCCTTGGGAATACTGGAAGTATTTGGTTTTATCCTGGCTCTTGCATGCCTCCTTACTTTGTGCTCTGCCACTAAACCCAGTTCTGGGATCACAAGTTTTATTCCAAAGAGATAAAATCATCAAAGCTAGCCTTGAAGAGAGAGTGTCCCAGAAAGTAACTTATCCTCTTTTTCTTTCTGTTACTGATAAGGATTGAAAAAAAAAAAAATTCTTTTTGCATTGGAACTACCAGTTGTGCCATTAGCAAGCTAGTGAGGACAAAATCCCAGGACTCAAGGAAGTAAAAGTGAATTTTGACTAAAAAGCTTGAAGCTTCTTCATCACTGTCAGAGTGGGGAAAGCAAGAATGCTACCTTCCTCAGCCAGCTTTTTACTAGAATGAATTAATGCTTTGTCATCATCTCATGTGGCACCTTGGGCAAGACATATGAGAACAGTGGGAATTCACTGCTGGTGTGACCTAAGGGTGGCACATTCCTCTACCATGTTACAGGAGTTGTGTCCTGACGTGACATAGCTAAGTCTTGGTAAGAAAAAGCTCTCATTGCATATCCAGCAGGCCTTCTGGGAGACATCTAAACATTCTATGTTTAGACAAAATCCAAATATTTTTTGAATGTATTTCTGTTAAAACCTTTAATACATTTTACATCAACCAAGAAGAGTGTATAGACAAAGTTTATGTAGTCTTTTAATAATATCTTTAGAAATAATTTTTCCTCCACTTAGTGTTCCAAGCTTATTAAATCATTAAGTATCTTTAGTCATCTTTGAAATATACCTTGGGTCTTGGGAATGAATTCCCCTTTCTTTGGGGGATGATTTGTACATCAGAGATTTGATTGCTCAGAAATGACTTTTTAAATTAACGACAACCTCTGTGCAGGAGCTGAGACTCGGCCCTGCACCTCAGCTCAGCCCAAATGGAGCAAAGAAACCATGCAGGAGGGCTGTCTAATCTCTTGAGAGCCCTGGAGAGATGTTATCCTGCTCTGCATTCCCATCTCAAGGATGCACTGTAAAGCTGTCCAGCTGATGGGGACAGCTGGAGTTTGATGGGGTTGGTGTGAAGTCTGAGAAGTAGAGTTGCAAGATCTCATGTTTTTAATTTCTATGCTCTGAGACTGTAGCACAGTGAAATGCTTTGTATTCAGAGGTAAAGAGCACATTTCCTACAAAAAGAACACATAAAGCTTTCTCTGTGTTGTGCTATTAAAAAAACTCTTAATGCTTTTGCTTAAGAAGTAGATCTCCCCTGTATGTACAAAATTCAGATCACTCGGGGAGATATGTCAGCCCTAAATCCCACAGAGATGGACAGACAGGTCTTTCTGAAGTGCTTCCTCAAAGTGAAATAAATAAGGACAACACAGCATTGAAAACCTCCTATGGTTTCAGAAAATAGATACCCATATTCTATTTGGTAAAACATTAGAGATAAGCATTACAAAGTATAGCAAAGCCAACCTAATTATATTACCTTCCAATTCTAGTCTGATCTTTTTCACTAATATTGATTTCACTTTGTATCCCATTTGAGCTTACAATGGCAACTGAATTAAGCCAATGTACTTAATTTTGATGTCTATCTTTGCGGAGAAAAAAGAATATATGCCTGCTGGAGATCATTATAGGGAACAAATCCTCCAGTAGATTTTTCTTGTGCTATGGTGCAGCATTAGTCAACCATTGCATGTGTCTATACAATTTAGGAAAGAAAAATTAGAGATGATTTGCAATTAAAAAAAAGAGCTCAACACAGGCTATTGAAAAGCTCATTAATTTTACAGCAACATCCATATATTGATTTCACTTGCTGCAGGTAGAATTTTGATAAAGATGGCATTTTGAAATTGGTCAGAAATTACACTCTCCATTTCTCAGGATTATCTGTTACTGCTATTATTTTTTTAAACAAGACCATGTACATGGGTATAATCCATACACATCCACTGTAATTTGTTTAACGATTTTGTCTCCTGGCAGCAGTGTTTACTCTGCCCAAAGTGGAGAAGTTGATTTGATAGACAGACAAAAAGAGGGGAAAAAAAAGTGTTTTGTAGGTAGTGGGAACTTTGTGAAGATGATTTTGCTGAAACAGAAATAAAATAACATAAAGTTACCATGTGAACTTGGAAGATTAAATATCATGGAATTAAGAATCTTTTAGGATTAGAGATAGGCAAAAACCAGATTTCAAAGCACAGATTCACTGAGAACAGTTTGGCAGCTCAAACTCAGGACAAATCTAAACATATTGCTTCAGCTACAAGTTAAAAGAAAGGAGGAGAATGACAGCAGCTGATTTCAATACTTTCAAAAGGAAATATTTTGATTCTATTTTGAAGGTGTGTTTGCACAGAATTCTTCAAGACTAATAAGTCAAATTTAGCACTATATAATTTTTTTTAAATAAGCCAAGAGATTAAAAAAAAAAGGCTTAAGGTCACCTTGAAGCATTGGGCTTTTTTTCCTTTAAGTCCGTGTGCTAAGCAAAAATCCATTATTCACACAAAGGCAGCAAGATTTTCAACTGACTGGATATTTATGGGTAACAAGAATATCCAGTGTTTTAACCCTCGGGCTCCAGGGCACCTTCTGTAACTTCTGGCAATGGAGCTGTTAAAGAGAGAACTCCTGGGAAGGGAGTAGGTGATTTCTGACTCTGAAGCTTTGAATCGTGGTCTGAGGTAGTTACTAGATTTTGTACCACAAAGCAGGGCTGCAGCTCCCTCAGACAATTCTAGTTTTCACAGGAATGTTGGACTCAGGTGTGGAGCCCTAGACATGACTTTGCTGCAGGTAAGCTGTGAAGAATGGTAATGAAGGCAGGATGCTGACAGGCACAAAATGCACCCTCTTGATAAGTGCTATGTAGACATTATTTGTCATCCAAAACCACAGATGTGTTGCACCTTTTACTTATGGAAACCCAGGTCTATTTGTACAGCATTGAACTGAAAGGAAAGTAAAAGGATCCACTGCAATGTTTAGAATTTGCATATTCATGAAAATTAACTAATCACAGGGCAGCTGGAGAATTGGTAGGCACAGCTTTTGCACAGAGCAGTTTTCTTTTGTTGGAAAGCAGTAAACAGCAACACCCCAAGGCTTCATATTTTGCACTCACCTCTGTATAACATAATAAAATATTGAACATTGTAACACAGGTGGGTGACTAATTGAGTGAGGGGTGGGCAGTTGTGTGAGGGGTGGGCAGGCAACCTAGAGACCACCCAGAGTTGTTTGAGTTTGCCTCTACTGGTGACAGCCACAGCTATGACTAATTAGGGGTTCCTGTCAAATGCTCAGCTTTGGTTGCATAGGTGGAGCTGTGAACATCTGTATACCTACATTACATGTTACAACCTCAGTGCTATAGATTTAATCCCAGCCTTTATACTTTCTTTTTCTTTATTATTTTTTATTTTTAACACAGATAAAGAACACTTTGGATACCATTGTTCTCATTATGAATTGAGTTTGCTCTTCAGTCTGATGGATTTTATTCTCTACCTTATATCTTGCTGGCTGTGCATACACAACTTTTTTGATAGGGACCTTATCCTTTTGTGTTAATTTGATATCTGACATTCAGAAAATGACCCTACTGCAATAAAGATGATGATTGCTTTTTACCAATTAAGATACACCCTGACATGGAGTATTAGGCCAGCTATCTATGTTAGCATTTTAAAAGTATCTGTCAGTCAATGCAAATTGTAGGACTGGAAAAGGCAGGAGTTGAATAAACTGGTATGTGAATTCAGGCAATTAATTTTCAATTTTTCAGAGAGAAAATAGGCAGGGAGTCTTTGATCTTTGTCATTTTCCAAGAGGGAGACCCCAAGCAGTGTGCGCTCATTTATTTTATGGTATCTTTACCCTCTGAAAGTATTAACTTCTGCAAATTAAAAAATGCACCTGGATTTCCTTAAAATTCTCTCAAGTGTTTACTTTGTCTGCTCATGGGGTTCCTTAATTTCCTAATTTCACACTGCCTGTCCTTCTCTGAACATCTCCCTCCTCACCCTGGGTTGCCCTGGGCTCCTCACTGCGCGAGCGGCCGTCCCCACGTGCAGTTGTTCCCTGGGATGTGAGCGGTACCTGGGGTGATGAATGTAAGATGAGACACCCAGCCTCGCTGTCTGGAGCTGTCAGCTTCCTCCCTGACAGCTTTCCTATGTGGTGGTCTCAAGCTAATTTAGGCCAGTGAAGGATTACCATTTCTGCTCACCCCAATAAGTGAGCTGAGGCTGTTATTTCGGAATTTCTGAACATGGTGATTATATTTGGAGGGGAGCAAGTGCATTCCTGCCCTTTCATATCATTGCCATGACAGATAGAGATGGACACAGACAATGTGTTATCCTAGAATTCACACTGTTCCAAAGTCTCTCATGCCACTTTGAAACCCAAATCCTTCACGTGACATCTGGTATATAATAAACACTTTGAATTGTTGAGAGATGGCAGTGAAAAAACCACACATATTATAATTTTTATAATTTTACTAAAGAGGGAAAAGCTTTATATCTAAGTTTTCATATGTACCAGTGCTATCAGGTTCATGGTCTTGAATGCCTTGTGTCAGTCAATTGGAGACACAGCTGGGAGCACTGGGACAGACCCTATTTCTTTTTTTTTTTTTTTTTTTTTTTAATGCGTAACCAGAAGAGCACGATGCAAACAGAGAAGAAGGTCAGCTTTGCCTTCTGTCTCCATGTCACCCACCAGCATTTTTTGGTTTTGGAGAGAATATGCAGAATCTGCATCTTAGCTGAGCTTCCAGTAATTGAAGTCTCTTCTTCTTCTTCCCATTGCTGGATCAGATTATTCCTTCTTTGTGCACAGACATGACACTCTGTGAGCTTGCTGCTGGACTGCCTTTGCTTCTTTTTATATATATTTGTCTGTTCAAGAAGATCTAAGCTTTTGTAATAACTTTCTGCTGTGTTATTCTGGCCTGTTTTTCTAGAGATCAGCTGAATTTTAAATACTCGTTTTTCTTTTAATAATATATTCAATGAAAAAGAGATTATCTTTGTGATGGTCACTGTGAGTAAACAGGGACAGTGCAACGGGTTTAATGTAGTACAAAGCTAGATGAGAGCATGTGACTAACAGGTAATATTGAGAAAGGATTTTAAATAACTGTATTTTTATCCAGGATGGCACTTTTTGTGAATAACAGGATGGTTATTTTGTGGTGTTGGATTGCAATACGAATTTTAAAATGGATGGCCTCTTTCTTGGAGATTATTTTCTCTGGAAGTGCTTTTTTCATGGACCTGTGAGAGATTTGGCTCAGCCCACTCACAAAGAGAATTTTCTGCAGGTGTCAGTGCTGGGTGGTAAGTTGGTGTTTAAGTCAAAGACATGGGAAAATACACATTAGCTTTGCTTTGTGTACCATGCTATAAACCCAAAAAAAGATTATAAAAAAGACTCTGTTAATGGCCTGCCAAACAGTACCATCACAATGAGAAAATTTGTGCAATGAGAGAAAAATGTGTAGCCCTTTGCTGGCTGAATGCCAGGAACACATAACTAAGTGGCGTTTTGCAGCGAAGTGCACACATGCCACTGAGTTCCCAAAGCAGGTGAATAAGCTTGAGTACTTGTTATCATTATGAGATTTTATTTTATTTTTTTTCTTTTTAAAAAGACTGGCTAGTCAAGGCAGTAACATCTACCATCTCTTTTGAAGAGGAGGAGAGGGGAAGGGCCTTGCTCCCTGAATTTGTTCACCCTTAATTCAAGAGGATTTCCTCACAACAACAATTTCTTAAGTGGGAGATATGCAAATTCCAATTCCTTCATTGTGCAGTCATTATTTTTAAAATAAGTTTGTCTTCTTTAGTTCTCTGCACAAGCCTCCTAGTGCTTACAGACTGCAGAATGCCCTTCAAAAGAGAAAATAATAATGAGAATATCTCTGGGATAACAATTCCTTGGTAAATTCTAATATTTTTTTAATACCTTCAAGAAATTACAGAGAGAAAATATAAAAGCAGAGAATCAGAAGAGGAACTTACCTGTCTGTGGTATTCATAATTTAATAATTTTTCTTTCAGATCAGTCAGCTGTGTGTTCCTCCACCAACAGAGTCCTGACTTTTTCTTGGATTGGTGGTTTTGTTCTGGTATTTTTTTTTTAACTTTTGATAAATGGCAGGGATATTACTGGAATTGTTCTCTGTTATCACCATTTTGTGAATTTCTAATTTTCTTAGCCTTGATGATTAATAGTAGATGATTTATCATATTTATATAGGAGGCAGAGGAGAACAGACACCCTAATAGACTTTTGTCCTTGTTGCAGTGGCTACTGTAGAATTATGCATTGAGATCCCCACATACCTCCCCCTGCAACCTGAATTCTGAGTAGATGAATCAGACAAAGGATACGATAAAAATACCATTAACCTCATTTTACATTCAGGGAGTTGAGTCAAAGAGGAAAGAAATTATTTCTCTAAGGTCTGTGACAGAGGTGTGAACAGAAATCAAAGTTCCCAAGCCCTTGACTCAGTTTATTTCTTATTAGTATTGCAGCAAGTAGACTCATGTTTCTCAAAGACCTTCCCTTGTTGATAAACTATATGCTTGTGCAGTAAAAATCTTCCCAGTTCCTCTCCAGAGACTCTGTGGTCCACATGCATTAAAATGTCTCTGCCACAAGGGCGTCTCACCAAGCCTGCCTTGGGAGATGCGGCTGCCACAGTTTTAGAATAAGGATGCGTGGGAACTCTCCTGATCAGAGGGGATGATTTTATTTTGTGTGTTACAGCAAAGGACACAATATGGTCTCCTTTAGTGTGAGGAATCCTGCCTTTACAAATCAATGGTTTATATACAGAAAAGAGGGCATCTGCTTCTCTCCAATGACAAGAAAAGGTGTCTCCTGAAAAGAGAGCAAGGCAGAGTTTTCTGGGATTTAACTTTCCTTTTGAATGCTGCACATTCCAGTGAAATGTGAGGAGCTGTGAAGATATTCAGCAGCAGTGTTGCAGCAGAGTCACTTGCTTGGGAACCACTTTTTGCAGAAGGTGGTGTGCTTCATAAACAGGTGTGCAAATCTGAAAAATTTGAGAGGTGGCTATTCTATAGTTAATTTTCTTCCTCAGGCAATTAGGTGATTCCTTGATATTTATACAGCACTCTTTGTTCATTGCCTTGGCTTTAAAGAGGAGGGACTCCCCAGGATTGGCCAGTGGTCAGATGGACCCTGTGAACGTCCAAGGTCAAGAGTCTATTGCATTAGGAGTAGCCCTGGTTGGACAGAAACATACGTTCCTCATTAAGGCAGCCATCGTAGCAAATGAAATTAGAGTCCTATAAATCTGATTGTGTCTGGGCTAGAGTGAGGTAGTGTCTCAGTGCTCAATTTCCCAGTGCACAAGATGCCATACGCTGCAGGAATTCAGGAACTTTTTCTGTGGCAAAGAGAAAGGAAGAGCCGAGGGCAGCCGACTTGACACTGAATGAGAAAACTGTGAATATGTTGAAGGATGACAGAGGAATTTCTTTTGGTGACAAATCTACTTTTCTAGCCTATTTCTTTGAAAGAAATTGAACAGGGAGTGTCTGCCACCTTTTGCTGTCCATCAGCCTGACTGTAACATTAATTTAGGAGAAGTCATCCCAGCAGCAGGTTTGGCTAGGAAAGGAAATGAAAGACTGTATCCTCTGAAAAATACCTCTTTATCTGCCCATGGTATCTCAGCAGTTAAAGAATTTCAGTGATGTTTCATCATCTCTCCCTTCGTTAATGCATTTTTCAGAGAGACAACAAGAAGGATAGTTGAGAAAGATAAATGCAATTGATGATGTAATGAAAAAAATCAGGAAGCAATTATAAAACCTTTTTTATGAAATGTTTTATGAGTCTGTATTTGCATCTGGGGAATATTAGAGTAAATATTGTGCAGGGAAATTAGTTTTAATTTCATGCTAACGGAAAAATCAATTCAGTTCTAATTAGGTTATGATTTTTAAAATACAATCAGGCAGTCATTTCAGTGTTTTGATTAGATTGTCCTATCATTTGTTTCGGTTTTGATAAATGCTACTTCAGAAAATGCCTTTCAACACAAAAGCCTATCTGCAGCAGAATAGGTTTGATTTGGGAGAGTAATTCTAAAGGCAATAGTGTAAAAATTCTTAAAGTGGGTCATTGGCTGCAAGCAATTTGAATGTAGTGAGTAGAACTGTGGCCCTTCAGTCTACAGTACAATGTAATGCAGGTGTGGATTGGATGAGTGAGAATTGTTGATTTTTTAATTTCTGTCTGTTCAATAAGGTCTTGTAACTTCTCTGCCAGAAAAAAAAAATTCTCTTTATTAATTACTACTTGCAGGGAAATGAACTGAGGGCAGTACTGCTTCCCCCACTTGCATGCTTAAGTGTTTCTTGACCTTGCAGCATGTGAGCTGGTAAGGCTTTCCATGACTTTTTATATAAAATTTGCCCTGAGAGAAGCAAAAAGTAAATCACAGCAGCGTATTAAGATCGTGATCTCCAAGCTGCTTCTGAAAATCACAGTCAAGATCATCATGTGAAGTTATCTCAAAACATAAAATTGATAAATATGCGGATGGTATATGCGTGCAGTATAGACTGTATATAGTCTATACCATATATAGTCTATAAAATGTTAAATCTACTTAATAGAGCATTGCAGCTTGTTTAAACTGCCATTAATTAAAAAAACCCCCAAGACTTAAAAAAAATGGGCTGGGGAGCCTTGTCACCACTATGGTCCTGCACAATTTTCTTCTTGCGTCTTTGGTTTTTATTTGAACAAATAGGCATTGTTGTTCTCTGAATGGCACTGTAGTTGTGTTGCCAGTTCAGTTCCATAGCTTGGCTTCTGTGATGAGCAATACTGGGAGATGAAATGGTGGTGTTTTCTTATCACTTCTCTGTATTCTTGGTGTGCCTACTCCATCTTCTTGTGTGTGTTTTTCTGTCCCTTTGAGTGACAAGTGCCTTTACTGAACAGTATATTATAATCAAAATGTCTTGTGCAAGAGCTAAACCTGAAAACACTGGCATTAAAAATTAATATGGTTGTCAATCAGATGTCCATTTTTGCATGTGGCATTGCTTGAGGTAAAATATGGCATTACTCTTACAAGATCTGTGATTTAGATTATTTCTTGGGACATGCCCAGACTTTTTTCTGGGTTAGTTGGAAGGACCATTATATGAAGTTGATAGAACAAAAAAAGAAAAAGGGAGAAAAAAGGGCAGTGTACCCTTCTATCATCAATAAGGAATATAAAAACATTTTTTTAAATCACCATGAAGAAGTAAAATTGGGGAAAGTGTGAGGCTATGCCATTTCCTAAAAAAAAATTCTTACTGTGAAATCTGCGCAAACTTTAATGTAAAAATTAGAAATAATATACTGAATAAGCTTTGATGTTTAATAGAAAACATCAGTGATTTGCAAGAGTTTTATTTGTACAATAAACTATCTCCTGAGGCTTTTTCTGGGGGATTTTTTTTCCTGGATATTTGAATTTTAAAAAGCTGTTTATGATGTATTTTTCATCACTGTGGCCAGTTATTGGAATGGGTGCCTAAATAATATATTCAGGTTGTATCATATACTCAGAATTTTTAATTGTACTTCCTGCAACTTCTGGATTAATGGGCATAAATTCATCATGAGTTATTAATAAGATTATTAAAATCATAGCAGTTAAATCCTTTTGAGACTTGAAGTTTGCAGACTTAAGCAGATCAGAATTTGTAGTCCCATTTCAGATTGCTTGGAGGACTTCCAAGCAGGGTGGTAAGTAATTAATAATAGCACACCAAGCCAGTGCACTCAAAACATGTGTTGGACAACAGGTTAAGGAAATGCTGTTTTGGACATATTTCTAAATCTATGTGGACACTAATGGAAATTTAAGAAGTCCTGTGTCTGTGGAATTGGCAATTTATTCATAAAAGTCAGTGTTGTGTAGGAGAACTTTCTGTCTCAGGTTTTCTTATATGGTTAATTAAAAAAAAAAAAAAAAAAAGGAGAAATGCTTTTTGGAGGATTCTCTCCATAAAGAAACTGACCTAAGCCTGTAAGATTCTTCTTTGTCTTGTTTTTGAATATCTGCCCTGAGATCTAATTTTATTGATCACAAAAGGGAATTCTGAGTTCAGTATGAATTGGGAACTTTAACTCTTCAGTCTCCTAGAAGGTTGCAATAGGATATGGTGAAGTAAAACTTCCAGTAGAGGAAGAGTGAGGTGAAGTCCTGCTTATAAAACTTAAACATGGTTTATAATCCATGACTTCCTGTTAAAATACTGTAGACTTCATGATCAGCATTTTAGTCGTGTAACAAAAGAGAGAGACCCACAATTCTTTGACACTCTTGCAGGAAAAGCTATCTCTTGTGCTAAGTGTGGCAAAGTGGGCCTTGTGTCATCTCAATTTTTAAGGAAAAGATAAACTGAAAACACATTTTGTTTTCTAGCCTTATTCTCAAAGTAAAATTATAAATAGACTTAGGAGGTTTTTTTTTCTTTCTTTGGAAGAAGTGGCAGTTTATAATCTCTTTTTCATTAGCTGAGAAACCTGATAATATTTGTTGATTGGCACATGTACTGGGGTGATTGGCATGGATGAAATGTGTGACATTTCAGAGTGAGAGCAGGTATGCACATATGAGAGCAGTTAGATGTGTTTAATGCTACAAGGAGGTTCATTATAGCTGAAATTTTAGCTCTACTCATTTATCTAACAATAAATTCAGGCTCAACCTGCTCACAGCTTTCAGGCTTGAATTTTGCTGGTACAAAACCTTGAGAAGCAATATTTTTTCCCCCATTTGTTTTGTGTTTTGGGCTTTGCAAGCCAGTCCAGGGCAGCACATTCAGCAGTCAGATGCTCTGCCCTGTCTGACCTGAGCTCGGCTCAGGACTAGTGATGAATGGGTTACTCAGCTTTCAAGCATCCCAGGTCTGAAAATGGCCCTGGTATAAGTTAAGGTTTACTTCAGGTAATTATTTTAGAGCATATATCTAAAATTTGCAGTGCTGTGTCACAACATGTAAAGCTCTGGAAGAAGTATCTCAACCCTTGATGAGAAAGCACATTGCTTTCTGAGCTTGCTTACTTTTCTGCTCAGGCTGTGTATTTCAGGCAGCCTGGATATTCCTAGGACAGAGGAATGCCTAAATTTTATGTTTCAAATGGATAAAATTGTGTGACTCTGCTTGTGTCACTCAGAGGTGAAGCATTACAAATCTGTGATATCAATATTCTGCTGCCTTGGGATTCTTCTAGAGGAAAACTGATCAAGACAGATCTATTTTATACTTTTTCAGTGTGGCATTAAAATAGCTTTTAATGTCTTTAAAGAAAAAAATTTATGGAAAGAGTTAAAATCATGAAGGAGCAAGGGAATTTCCCAGGTAGGTTTCTGCAGGCTGTTCTGCACAGCTGATATTTCCTCATTATTTTTTTGCAAGAAAACAAAGTTGGAATGCTGTGTGAGTAGAGGCACAGCTCTGTTCCTGCTTCCCCACAGCCTTGGACCTGTGGAACAAGAACTCCACATTACAAGGCTCTAGATAGGATGTACCTCAGGCAGATGAGAGGGGAGGCAGAGGAGCCTCTCTCAGCCTCTGAATTTGCTGACCCTCGCTCTTTCCAAAATAAGCATAAGTGCTAGAATGTTTATAGTTCCAAAATAAACTCCTCCCCTCCACACCTCAGGATTATTCTGTGCTGGTTAGGTGATGCAATCATCTTTAGACAAGATAAAAAATAATGTCCTGGTCTCCTTACTGAGTTCTTGAACTAAATCTGGCAAATAGTAATGCACCTATTGCCTACCCCTTTATTCTATTCAATGCCATTAAAAAGAAGTGGACTTTGGATCTGGCCTGAATATCATCAGAAGTATAAATCCAGGGATGAATTTTAGCTTCAGTTTTCCATCACTTTATTTTCTCACTTCTTGATGTGTCTCTATGGTGAGTAACAGAGGTGTGAATTGATTTTTGTGGAGTGGCTTGGAGCATAAGCTCATGCAAATGAGTGCATGCTTTGGCTGATGGAATTACCTTGCCAGGGCTTTGCACCTTTCCTCAACCAGTGGCCTGCAGAGCTCTGCTTGTAGGGTGAGAAACTGTTCAGTACAAGAAAAGGCTGCTTTAAATGGAGTGACACTGCTTGCAGCCAGGAGGATTCTAGGATAGACAAAGAAAATCACCTGGAGACACAATATAGGGTTTATCCCAGCTATTACCTGTGTCATTTGCCTGCATAGCAAGGCCTGTGCCTAAATGACTCATACTTCTAAATGTTGTGGTACCTGCATTAATCCCACATTGGATCGTTCAACAAATGGCAAGGAAATCTGAGCTGAGAAATGAACATTAAAAGGAATTGTGTGTTAAAAGTAAATGTTGAAAGCAGATGATATCCATAAGGCGCAGAGCGTGGAACAGAAGATTCACAAGCCTTGCAGGAAGTTGCTTTATTATTCTAACCTATAATCCCTGCTGTGAGGAACGCTGCCTTTCAAGCCCACGTATGGGATGTTTCTCTGTGATAAGAGGAAACTTTAACAGGCTGACTGTAAACGTTTCCAAAATACATTAAATAGCAGAGTCTTACATAAATTCTGCTGCAAAGACAGCAATACGTCTCCCAAACTCATTTCTAAGTGTAGGGTTTCCATCTTTTATTATCTCCCAGAATCTTTGCATTTCAGAATCTGTTCCACAAATGGATGGAAATATGACATTTTGGAAACTGCAGTCAGGGCTTTCAACCTGAACCAAAGATGTAATGGAAAAAATCCCAAATCAGTGACTTGTTGAATCCTTAGGTCAAGCAAATTGTTACAACAGCTGGAATGCTGTTGAAGGATGTCAGTTTTCTTCATGACAGCCTCTAGCTCTGGATCCAGTGGAATGGAATGTCATGAGTCTAATGAATATCAATGGTGTGTGACCCATGAAATTACACATACATGTATGATCTGTCAAGCAGAGCTGGCTGCTATAAAAAAAAGAAAAGCAAAAAGGCAACTTCTGTATAATTCAGTAAACCAATCACAATGGGAATTCAAGTCTGTTCGGACCTGGTGCTTTCTTCTTAGAGTTCTTCTTTCCACCAGATGCCAGTCTGAATTATTTTTTGTCACTGCTTCATGGGTGTAGAGGTTTGTGTTGCTTCTGGTGCCACATGAGAATCTGTCTCCCCTTCAGGCAACCATTGGGTGTTCAGTTTCTACCCCGTGCCTCTGTCTCTTTCAAAAAGAAATAGAAGAATTGCTAATTGCTAATTGCATTGCTAATAGGGCTTAATTAGACATTTTTCTCCTTTTTGAAGGTACTTGTGTACTTGCTCACCATGATGAGCCATTTAATTCACAGAGCTAAAGGATGACTCTGCAGGTGAATCCATGTAGGTGCAGAAGTGCTGTGCAGTGACAGTGGGAGAGGGAATTTCCCAACATACTGGGGAGAAAGGCACTGAGATGTGACTCCAGGCTGTATTTTCTCGGATGCTCCAGTGGTAAAAAGTGTTCACTAGAAAAGTCTGAGATGTTTTTTTAGTGTTTTGTTGAGGGGTAAATATTTTACACAACAAAAATAAGGATATGGACTACATTCACATCAATTCAATCATGTTCTTTTTAAAAAAACCCACAAATAAAATTTTTTCATGGCTAGTGTTTCACAGTAACATTGCTCTTCAAATAGATTTTACAGGCTGGTTTTATAGCACAACAGTAACAACTGCAAGTCCATGTACAAGGTAGTGTAAAAATTTGATTTACTATTTTATTTTTTCATGAAGTGTGTACCTTTTTAAATTCATTCTCTCTCTAGCCAGCATAGCTGTTGATGGCAAAGTGGAAAATATTCTTCTAGTGTAAAGAGAAAGGGAAAAATGAGGACTGTGTTATTTCACTCAGAAAAGTAAGATGTTTGCATTTTTTAGCCTTCTGTTGTCTGTAAAAATCCTTGATTAAATAAATTTCAAGAATGTTTTAAGGATCGCTTCTCAATTTGAAAAAAGAATTTAAAAAACCAAACATTTTTTACTAAATTATCTTTTATGAGACCAGAAGGATCTCTAGATAATAGGAATTTGTTCCAAAACAAAACAGTTATTTGTTCAGGGTGTGGAAGTTATTAATTATTTACACCTATTCCTACCTCAGTTCTACCTCTAGTTAAAATTCATGGCCTAGGCACTCATCAAATATTGATTTTTACCAAAGTTGATGCTTTCCCTTTAACATTATTATAATGAGGGATAAAAATCAAATTGCCTTCACTGAAACTCAATCATTCTCACAAGCCATCTGCATTGATCTTTTTTCTAGGTTTTACCATAAATTATTCTATTCAATTAAGTAAACCCCACACATAATGACATTTTGTGAACTAAATAATTTATTGACTATTTTCAGCTAAACTTACCAGGCTCTGATGCACAGTTATTTTCATAACATTAATAGTAATATATATAACCCTCTTGTCAGATTCTTTGTTTGGAAAGAGGAATCACCTGGGAGGTAGAAATCTTGTTCAGAAAAGAAACAAATTCTGCCATCATCACATTTGGAGTGACTCTATCCCTTCTCTTTAGCAAAATTAGGAGGGCTGCATGCAACACTTTCTGATGACAAAATAATTGCAAAATGATTTTCAGCTAAAAGTGGTTCTATTAGCAACAAGGATTGTAAGCAAGTTGATAACAATTGGTCTGTTTTACACTTCACTGGTGAGATCTGATGAATATAGTAGCTCCTTGGAGGAGTTCAGAGAGTTTTCCTCCTCTGCAGAGTGGTGGTTGTGCTTCTGTCACACACATTCTTGTCACCTCCTGACAGTTCATCTGGAAATCTGCCCATTTTCTAAATGAGTTTTGTTTCACATTGGAAAAGTCATTCAGCTCCTGTAGACTGAATTTTCCAGCAGAAAGCATGGTTTGTAACTCCTTCAAGCAAAGAGGAGGGTTGCTCCCCCACATTAAAACATGGTGTTTATGGGTAGTTGATTTGGGTAGAAACTGAGTCACAAACTTAAGATACTGATCACAAACCAGGTTTTTCAAAAATGCAGAGATTTTAGGAGAACCTTGTCATAGCTGTGAAGGTGTAGTTGGTGTAGTTAATCATATATGGAAGGTTTTTGTTGGGTGTGTCTGGGGAATGCCTGCTGTGAGCTGTACTTAGCAAACAGACTGGATGCAAACAAATTGTCCATTTGTCTGGAAAAAGAAGAGCAAAATATACTTAGTTATTGTGGAGTATATGTAGGTACATTTAATTGTTGAAGATGACACTGAATACAGAAACACTTTTAAATAAGCAGTGCCAATACTATGGCATAGAAGAGAGTTTGGAATATGTGTTGTCACTCTAATTAACTATGAATTGTGCACTATGAGACTTTGGTTCCTTTGCAAATTGTTGGTGACCATTTGTGAGAAGTATAGTTCTGCTAAATTGAGAGAAAGTCAATATATGGCAATAGTATTGCTCAAAAGCTAGAAAAGCTCTAATAAAATCCAAACAAAACTCTCTGTAAAATAGTATGAAATGTTTAACCCAACTTAGAGAGCTCAGAAGTTTTATCTTAATTTTTAAAATTTTTTTTTAGTTGCACAAGAGCAGTGGTTCCATAGCACAAGTCAGTGTGGAGAGGGAGTAAGCACCCATAAAACTGTGTTGTATTTATGTATTCTGGTGCCAGCATAGAAAAGGGTAATTGTTCTTGATTCCTTATTTTAGCACAATCTGTTTTATATACTGAAACAAGCAGTCAAACATTTCAGTCTATCCAGAATGGGAGTTTCTGTTTATTTCTTTCACTGCTTTTCAGCCTTTGAATTCTTTTGTGCCATCATTTTGAAAGGTTGCTACTGCTGCTTGCACTGTGTCTTGCAATGTCTAAGCAAATAATGAATTTGCAGGTAAATAGTAAACTTATAAGTTTAAATGCAAAAGCTTGTATTGATTTAATTCCCCATTCAATCAGGTAATTTTGTGGTTCAGTACCCATGCATTAAAACATGTAGCCCAAACACAAAATACCACTTTGCCTTGCTCAGTGCTTGGAGTTACTCTCAGAAGAAAATAGAGCTCACTGTTGCTCTGTCTGTGTGTGCTTATCTGTGCTACTCTCTTTATGTTTGGATACTGCTTAGGAATATAAAACATCCCAGTCTGCTGCCCTGGCTACTTGCAAATTCAGGTTTTCTTGCTGCATTTGCTGGTGAGATGATGTTCATAAAATTGGACCCTGATTGTGCTATAATTTTGAGAATCATGGAATGGTTTGGGTTGGAAGAGACCTTAAAGATATTGAATGAGAATTCTGGTTTTAGTCTCCATGTTACTCCTTATTGTGCTTGCTGAGTACAGACCTTTCACAATGAAAAAGATGAACAGAATGCAGGTTAGGCTGTCTCCTACATCCCACCCACTGCTTTCATTTATTTGAGATAAGAGTCAAAGCTTTGCTGGAATCCTCCTCTGTCATTGGTAGCATGGTTTGCTCTTTGCAGAGATTTAAGCGAAGAGGAATTCACCTGAGCATGAGTTGATTTGTCCAGTGAGCATCTGAGATTCTGCTGATTTCCTGTCCTTCCTTAGCTGTGAAGGTAAGCAAACATACAATTGGTTGGTTGTGAACAGGGACTTAGGAATTTGGATCAAGCTATTGTTCTTTCAACTTCTTTCACTCTGTGATGGTGGTTGTCCATATAGGTAAGGCAGGCTTTGCTTCCTTGTGCTTTTGCTTTATTAGCACCAGTGGGACCTAAAGCTTTCTACTTCTCATTCCACTTGAGATTCTTTTCTCTGAATTAATGGATATTTTGAATAAATCATTGTGAGACAGGGCAATGCATGCTGTAGGAAAAAAAAAAAAATCATTGAACTAGCATATCTGAACAGGTTTCATGTCTATTACTCACATACTTTGTGAGGCCATTACATGTGTAACTTAATGAGGATTTTTCTCTTTGAACCACAAAAGGCATACATGCCTGACTCACATGCCCAACTGCTAGACAAAGAGAATGCAACTCAAGCACACTAAGCTTTTCTTTATAGATATATTATCCATAAAGCACACAATGTTAGTGCTGTCAGTGTCCCACTGAAATGATCTGAATGGATCAATTTATTCTTATACATGGAAAAATGATCAGCAAAGAAACAGGTGTCACTGCTGCCTGTATTCCAGCTAATGTAAAGTGTGTTATAGTTAACACTGAACAAGAAGAATTCATGCTGGGACATATTATGAAATGTTAATTATAAGAAAAAACCACAATTGGATTGACTGTCACTGCTTCTGATTCATGATAAGGAAATTCCCAGAGGGAAAAGAACAAAAATACCAACTGTGCTCTCCCTTTGCTATTTTTCTGGGGAATCACTGCAAAGGTGATATAGTGTTGGATATTCCTATCCTTTCCTATCCAAGTTTTGTGGATCCAAACTGATCCACACTTAATTGTTTAACCTACCTGCCAAAATGAAGGAATCACTGCAGGATGTCTTATTCCTTCTCTTTTGGGATTTGCCTTTTGTGACTAAAGCAGAAGCAATTCCCAAGTCCCAGGCACATCAGGCACATCTTGACCCAGACTGGGATAGGACCTGAGCAAGCACCAGCCCTTTCCTGATTCCCCATAGGGATTGTGAGCACCTGTGCCCAGCAGAAGCTTTTTTTTTTTGGTGCTCTGAGCAGACACAGATCTGAGGGGTTAAAGGGATGAGGAATAAGTATGCAAAAAGTCAAAGCCCTGAACTTATTTCAGGGTGGAATGAATCACTACAGGAATAGACTCATCTCGTACAGAATCAACTGCCTTTTAGGTGTCTAAGTTGGAACAGATGAGCTCCTTCATCCAGGTGAATCTGGAGAGAGGTGACTGAAGACATGAGAAGGTTTGCAATGTGCCAGGTGATCAGGATAAGTGTATCTGCCTCTTCTTGCATCAAGGCATGGGGATGCTGGAGGGGATCTTCCTTTTCCCCTGTCTGGGGTACTGTGCTCTTCCCACGGCTAGTCAGTGCAAATGCTCCTGGCACTGAGCACTTTCCAGCCTAACTTTGGGAATAGCACAGAATCATAGAATGGTTTGGGTTGGAAGAGACCTTAAATATAATCTCATTTCAACCCCCCTGTCACAGGCAGGGATGCCACCCACTAGAGCAGGTTGCCCAGGGCCCCATCCAACCTGGCCTTGAACTCCTACTTGAAACCAGACTGGGAAGAGGCATTGCCCAGGTGTGAGCAGCTGTGTTGTGGAAAGACTTCAGCAGTGCTAATTGTACAGGTTTCAATTTGCACAGGTGTTGACACACCAAAGCCTGTGTGGCTGGGTCACTTTTATCTGCCCACAGATCAGTACCTATAGTACCAATATCCTGCAAGCCACATGCCTTGATTTCAGCAACCAGTGTTTAGACTCAGCTGACTGTTGTTACTGTCAAGACTGGAATTGAGTGGGAAGTGAAAAGCAGTCCCTGTGAACTTGCAGCCAGTGGAAACACAGTTGATTATTACAGGAGAAAAGCAGATAATTCTGCAAATGACATGGTGCAACAAGTTTTGATTTGTTCTATCTTTAGTCACTCATTTCAGCTTGAAGTTTCGGGGATAAAGGCTAAATCTATAGGCTCATTGGCACTCTAGCAAGTTCTGGAGCAAATTCCCTGGAGAAGATGAACTCTTTTAAAAAGTTCATTGTCTTGATTTTCAAGTGGGAAGAGTCTGATGGAAGTCTAGTTGAAAGCTGAGAAGCCTTATCTACAAATTTCATGTTGGGCTTTAGTAGCCAAAGAAGGGGCTTGTCTTTTAGGTTTTCATTTTAGAAGTCATCTCATCTTCTGCTCAGATTTTAAATTTTACTATGTACATTAGGAGTGAGAGCTCCCCTTTCTAATGCCTCTCTATTTAAAAAAGAAAAATTATGCTTCATTCTTTAAGTCCTCAAGCAGACAGCTGAGCTAAAACTAAAGATATTTAAGTGGAAGTCAGACGCCAGGGAGTTAGTGAGTATGGTCTGGATTAAGGTTGGTCTCATTACTTTCTGATGTTCATAGCAATTCTATGAGCAGTAGACTTCCATTCTCAGCAAATTTCCCGTGGTAAAAAGAGTTGCTCAGAAAGAGTTTGACTGATGTGCTCTATTCCTGTCCTCTTAATTTCCAGAAGAGTCTTCTGATCTCTCATGAGTGGGGATGAATGTGCAAGGGTTCAAATACTGACCTTGCCTCTGTCCTGCAGGGAAAAGGAAGGGAAACAACCTACAGCTCCAAGTTCATAACTGAAACCCTCATGCATGTGTGGATGGGACAGTTTTTGTTAAAAAGAGGCTTACCTTTTTATTACATTCCTGCCCATTAAATTCTTTACAGAAAAGAAAAGCAGAAAGCTTGGTGTATGTAGGTATTATTTTACACATATTTTTTTGTCTCAGAAATTTCTCACCTTATCCAAAGGCTAGTAATAAAAGTGGGAATTCTGACTGATAAGAAGGAAACCTGCTTGCTGCTAGTAACTAAAGATTTAGTACTTGAGTTACTCCATGCACTTTAGAGTAGTTGTTTTCCATTTGCAGCCCTAAGATCTCCAAAAGTTGTGTTTCTGGGCACCTACTTGCACAGAGAGATAACAGTATTATACACACTCCTATATATTGCATCAAGATAAGTTACATGACATGACATATTATTCTAGAGCTGTCAAAAAGTTGGACTCTGCTGTCCTTTATCACTTTGTTTACATCTGAGTGTCTGCAGGTGGCTGGAGGTGTCATTCCACTGAAAATCAGACAGCTGAGCCAGCAATGAAATGTTAGCCTGGAGAATAAGATTGTTGTAACCTTCTAGACAGGGGCATACAATTGTCTTTTTGAAAGCCACCATGCTGCAGGTTAACCTGTTGATTTCTCTGCTTTGACTCTGCACGTACCAGAGCTTTGGAATGGCAGGCAAAGAGCAAAAGAAAAACTTCTGTTAAACCATGAATGTCAATGAAAACTATGAATGACTCCATGCTGGTGCTGACAGCATCCTTTATTTTTTCTCCCTATGCTGTAACATTATGTACTGTAGATGTCACAGGAAATGCTAAAAAGCACATCTTTTCATCTGGGCCTTTTTTCAGCCCTTCTTATAGGAAAAGCCATATGTCTCTGTCCATGTAAGTGTCACATTTCACCCAGCTGATCCAATTTATCCAGTCTGAACATTTGTCCTAATGCTTTTATACAAATACATTTTCTCTGCCCAGATTCTTGTTTGTGTCACGGTCTGTTCCTGTTATAGATGAATGAAGATTTTGTCAACAAAAAATCCACCCAAAAAATTAGAATCTAATCCAAAGCCTCATTGACGTCAGCAGAAATACTCTTACTGACTTCAGTGCTTCTACAGTGCCCTTTCCAAGCTTCCCTAATTTCTGTAAATATATCTGTTTTAGAGTAAAAATATTTTTCCCTACAGTATTTTTTTTTTAAAGTCTGTGTAATGATAGCAAAATATTGAGCAAACAAAATTAGAATTGTGCTGTTTAGATGCAATTTGGCAGATGGGTGCTCTCTGAACAACAACTGTGTGCCTGTCCTTGTGGATACCTATGGGTTTAGCTTTAAATACTCTGAAATCAGGCGAACTGGGCTTTAAAACCCCCCTTGGCCTGGCGAGGCTGCAGCTCTGCAGTTTGCACTCCGTGCCTGGAGCCTGGCGAGGCAGGGCTGGGCTCCTTGCCCACAGGCAGACGGGGCTGGAGGGCTGCAGGAGGCTGGATGGGTGGGGGGTGAGTGGTTAAAAACAGACCAGCCCTTTTTTTCTTTCCCAGAATGCAGCTATCTCTGGTGGCTCTTGTGGATCTGGGTCAGCAAAGTGGTGTTTATGGTGCTTCCTCAGGACAAAGTTTGTCTTTTAGACTATTAAATAATAAAGATGGTGAAGAAAAGGTTACAAGTGGTATGGTTCAGAAAAATAAGCAAGCAAGCTAATTCTGGCACGTAATTTCAGGACTTAATCTCATCACTTCTAAACAAATTTAAGTAGTCTGCCTTGAAATGGAAGGAAAGTCTCAGACAACAGGTGCTCAGCTGATTTTTAGTAGAGAAAGTGTTTGCCTTTGAGCAGAATCTATGTGAACCAAGAGACTGAGCAGTGGGAGAAACACCCTCAATGCAAGTGTAAAATTAATGTTTTGGGAGGAATAGCTGCCACAGAAAAAGCTAAGAAAATCTTGCTGTCAGAACTGCACAGATGGTGAGGGGAAAAGAAATATTTTTGGGTAAAACAGAGAGAGAATTTGAAAAATCCACACAACCCTGGTGAGACTGGAACTGATTGGGTTGATCCTCTCTGTCTTACATCTTCACAAGGTGAAAGAGCTGATGAACATCCCCCTTTCCTCAGATGTATTGCTCTTGAAGTCGCTTCTTTTTAGAAAGATTCAAGCAGCATGGGGAAATCTCATGTCCTCAAACCCTGAAATTATTTAATAAAGGTTGGAAGGAAGTTCGCATAACAATTTGAGCCTGTAGGAATTTAGAACCCAGTACAAAGCAACACAATCACTGCTCCAAAATCTCTTATACACTTTCGTTGCCTTCTTTCTGAACAATCACTGCACCTTATTGTCTCACAAGATGAGATTCAATGTAAATATCATATTTAGGACAGATCTTTGTCTACTGAAGAGAATGCATGGTTCTTTAGATGTGTTTGGGGTTAAAGCAAGTCATACTAGGTAGGGATGAGGCCATAAACTTATTTTTATGTACATACATATGTGAGAAGCAATTAGTAAAATTTAGAGCTTTGATTTTGCTAAGCTTTAATGTTCTTTTTCAGATTTTTGTTTGTTTGTTTGTTTTTAGTCCATGAGTGCTTGCTCACCCTGAAATGTTGTAACCTTTTCTCTCACTGCCCACTGTATTTGTAGAGGATGACTGTTTTTATAAAAAATGTATATACCCTCTTATAAGACAATGACTTTAAATTATGAGCATTAAGAAATGAATGCGAGGAAAAGCTCAATTAAGATTTAAAAAAAAATAGAAGAAATGATCAAATTATGCTTTCCCTCTCCGAGGGAAAGCAATAGATCCATTCCATCAAGCAAATAACTGTTAAGCAAATGGTGAGACTGATATTTGCTTTTCCTACCACTGTTTTAAATGTCACTGGGTTTTTTTTTCCTTCTTTTCTCTTATATTAACCCAGAAATGCTGATGCATCAGCATGCCCCATTATGATAGAGAAAGATATTTCTCTTTGCTGAAGTGGATTCAGAAGAAAACAAATCCTGAGGGCAGTGCACATCAACTGTAGAGAAAAGCATGGTCTGAGGTGGCTGTTGGAGGCTGCCCGTGGCAATTTGTGGGTTTCTGGGCAGACAGGCAGAGCTGATGAGAGCACCTGAGCTGCTGGTGGGAACTGGCAGTGACAGCTAAATCTGGTTATTCTCAGGGAAGAAAAGAGCAAAGAATTAAGAAAGGGAAAATACAAGGAAGCACGTTACTGCTATTTAAAACAAATACCCTGCAGCCACAGCGTGAGGCCTGCCACTGCTGACTAGTTTATTACTGCAAAATTATGATGACTGAGATGCAGGGCAGAGGTAAACCAGACAAGGTGCAACAGTAAATACAAGCTTCAGAAAACTCAGATTTCATCATTTAGCAATGGCAGCTGTCCTCCCTTCCCTGCTTGGAAGAGGTTTGATCAATCCCTTTAATTCAGGGAAGCTGTATTTCCCTGACACACTACAATTCAAGTCCCATTGGCCTCAACTGACAAAACAGGTTTCATTGGAGGCTAAAATGTATATTGCATGTCTACTGTATAACAATGTTCACACAGATGAGTTCATGCTCTGGATCATTAATATCCAGTGAAAATACTGAGGGGGGGGGAGAAGTACTGGCAAAAAAAGGTCTGCAAATATGTCACATTTCTGACACTCTTCTCAGGTATGTTCTGTTTCTAACGGCAGGCAAAATGAACTGGCTAGAAAGATGTCCCTAAAACAACAGAAAAATCACCCCTGTAAAATGTCTGAACTAATTAAAAGGTGGGAATGAAATGAACTGGAGGCCCCAGAGCTGCTTCTGTTACAGAGGAGAAGCAGACGTGGCTGTAGCAGTGGCAGGAGTGATATTGCCACACACTGGTTGACGAGGAATTTAATGCGTCCCACACAGTGCCAGTAATTGCCCCAGTGTGGAGCAATGTCACAGAGAGAGGAGCTGAGGATGAACAGGAGCAGAGCCCGAAATCTCACAGTGAGAGGGGATTTTATTGGCCCTGCCAAAACGGAAAACTCAAAGCGAGCTCCTGTCAGGTTGAGTGAGGAGTTGAAAGAAAAACAAGTCACAGTCTCCAGAGGTGTCAGGCACTTTGCAAACCTCCACTGCACAGGTGTCAGCTCCGGGGTGGCGTTTGCCCGTCACCCACCCCTGATTTTGCAAAGCCACCGAGGGCTCTGCCTGCTCAAAGGGCTGCTCAAGCGTGCCAAGAGCTGCAAATCCACCTGCACAGAGCTGCTGCCTCTTGCTTGGGCTGGCACGGGGGGCAGGCAGCTTGGAAAGGGGGCATCTCACAGAGATGAGCACTGGGGGGATCACCCCACAACTCAGTCTTCTTGCTATTCCTGTGATGTTCTTGATTACCACAATTTATAATGGTGCAGCACATAGCTTCACACCCCAGAGTGGAGCTGTGTGTTTTGCTGTATGTGTAAATACAAGGCAAAGGGGGGATTAGCATCCAGAGATGGTCTGAACACTGAAAAATTTGTGGTTCCAACAATATTTATAGGATACTGAGGAGTTGAGGATTATAAGAATGCAGTGGGCTGGCTTGGTTGTGCATTTTAGACAATGGACTCAACTTTGGCAAAGAGTATCAAGGACAGATGTGGAAAGTCTTAGTAGGAGACTTGTTTTGATAAGCATAGAAAGAGTTCATTCTGGTTCCAAATGAGCCTTATTCAGGGGTGATGGGGCTGTTGTTGGATTCAGCTGGAGAACATTTGTGTCTGGTCCCAAAGTGCTGTTATGGTTGTTTACAGTTTTTTTAGCTTCAAGTGTGGCTCTCAAGTCACCACCATGCCCAAATGGCTCTAGTTGATACCCAGCAAGTCCATGCACCTGTCCTGCTTGACTGATAGGGAGTTATGTGTGCATAGTGACCATGATACTGGGGATTGTCCCTCACCCATGTCATTAGGACTAATTAGTCCATCAATGTGACTAATTCCAGGTCACATTGAAATACAGAAAAAACCATGAGCTCATGTGTAGGTGCTAATGTGCAGAACATTTTGTTGCCTGTGCTTGAAATGTAAGGGCACTTGGTTGGTTTTAAAGCAGTGCCAGTTTCATTAAGAAAAAATGTGTTTCCAGTAGAGACTTTGATTGCATTTATCATTAATTTCTATATTTTATAAACTGGACTTTTAAATATAAGCCTAGAGAGTTTTCCATTGTTATTTGGTCATTGCCTACACACAGAAAACTGCTTTTCTCACTCAGAAGATGGATTTGGGGCAGGGAGAAAGGTTTGTGTACTGTATTTGCATTATCAAATGAAGCCAGTAGAGTTCCTAGTTTAAGTATAGGTAGCAGACTGTCTGCCCTTCTACAGTGGTAAATAACAGGTGAACAAAGAAGAAATCTTTACTCTAAAACAGAATTAGACAGCTGGTATTAGAGCCAGTCAATAGTCCTTAGCATTTGAATGTCTGTAACTTACCTCAGGAAGTATAAATTAAGGATCTTTCTTTGGTGTGAAGCAGAAAGCCTACACAAAGCCTTAAGAATAAGTTAATTTTCTTCACTATGAGCCAAAAAAATAAAAAGGTTTTAAACACAAGAGCTGGGAGAGTCTGCCTCAAGTAAGCTTTCTGCTGCTTGAGATGGCAGAATCTGCAGTTGATAGAGGGAAGTGGCTGGGAGTTTCATAAATAATAAATTACTGTAATCCCATGAGGTCATTATAAAAATATGCATAAGAATAATAGAAAGAATATAACAGGTCACAACCTCAATAGATTTTAGTGCTGATAAAAAACAGTGAGCTTGATAAAAATGTATTACAGAGAGTAATCTTGGTCAGAGATACTTCAAAATTCTATTCTTCAAAATTATTACTTCGGGAAAGAGATAAATGTTATTAACAAAAAAGCACGAATTGAGTACATGTGGAAAACATTAATTCATGTAGAACTGGACAAACATTGTTTAGCCTTTTAGACTGAGAAAGAACTAGGGCCTCCGAAATCTGTCTTGCATGGAAACATTCTTGTAGACTAAATGTTGTTATTGATGTTCTTCAGGCACCAGCTAGTAGTTTTAGTTATTATATTTCCCCTTAAAAAAACCCCTTGGTTTGAGTTATAAAAAAACTCTGATAGATGCTATACCTGGAGGCAAACACTAAAAGTATGAAGATCTGGAATAACACCTGGCTTGCCAGAAAAATAAGAAGATGGATTATTTTGAGAACTCCATTGATTTAAAGAAGCATCATCAATAATATAAAGATCATTTGAACATATGGTACAGACTAAAGGAAAATAGGTTGACATAAACCTGCAGGGATATATATGGCACCTGAAAGCCAAAACCTAATACAAAGCTTGATTGAAATGTACCACATAAGCTGCAAACTGGAAATTTCATACAGAGTGTCACAATTTCATTCCAGTTACTTTTGGTAGAAGTGGAAATTGAGGTCTTTACAAGAACAGAAGTATCTGTCAGAAAGTTGCTTTGAGAAAGAGAGAAGTTAATGATGCTGTTGATAGCTAGAAGTAGCACACATTAAGCAGTTTCATAGACTCAGAAAAGTGCCTCTTTCATTTAAGGCTTATAGAAATTCCACTGGAAGTAATGGGACTGTTTGAAACTAAAGGAAATCTGAGAGGCTATCTGACAGTCCAATACATAATGTATGGTGGTCAAAACAGCACCTTGTTTATATAGGAATCCCCAATAGAAAAGGAATGGGACAAATGTGGTTCTATTACTACATTAGATTGGAAAACCTTGGTTTTGAAGAAGGACCCTGTAGTGCCAGGATTGATATAAGGATAAATGACAGATTTCTGTTTCTATATCATCTGAGCTTTAGAGGGGCTAGCTGGGATCCCCAGAGGAACCCAGATGCCATGGCTTGGAACTCCCAACATGTTAATGGAGCTGAAATGGAGAAGCATCCCTGAGCTCCAGCTAAGGAGGCTGATTTTCTTGGGTTCAGGTGTCTCTGCTTTGTCTTAGAGCCTGGAAATTTACTTTCTCTAAATCACCTGGCTGAGCTCCTGGTCTTCCTGTCAGATAAATGCTGCAGAACAGCAAGAAAATAGCATGTTGCAAAGAGCTTAATTCCCTAAAGTCTTGCCTCTGGGAGCTTTTTGGTTGCATCACTGACTCTTTGAGAGCCCTGCTGAAATCCAGGTAGTTTTGCTTCTACTTGGTTGTTTTTCTGTGGGGGATTGAAGGCAAGATGAAACTGTGGTGGTAGGAGGGCGGTTTAACAAACACATAATTGTGTAGAGTGCATAGATAGTTTTAAGTTTATGCATTTGATCTTTCAAAACAAATCACAGAGCATAAACAAGCACCAAAATAGACTCGGTTAACTGCAGTTTCCACCACTGTGCTGTCTAGCTGTTTTCAGCAATAGCCCCTAGGCAGTATAGAGAAATGGGTCAGTATATATGTGTTTTCCCTCCTCTATTAGCATTGCAGTGAGTCCTGTGCTTCATCTGCCCACAGTTTCAAGAGCTGCTTTCCTGGCTGCTCCAGCCTCTCTGCTCTGCCTCCAGTACCTTGGGATCTATTGTTCAGCAAAGATGGCATGAGCTGAATGGAGACTGTCACTGGAGAAAACAAAGCTGCTGTGGCTGCAGGCTGGGGAAAAGAGGATGTCAGATGGGAAACACTCACTGGGGGTGGGGAGGAGAGGCAGAGTAAAAGCAGGGAAGATTCTGCTTGTATTGGCATGTGGGAGGCGGCTTGCATGCTTGTGTGATATTAACTTCCTTCTTTTTTAAGTGTAGAAGCCTCTGGCATCCTGATCCTCACAAACACAAATAGATGTCCCCAAGGCAGGCCAAGCCCACTGCTGCTCCCTACAGCATCAGCATCTTTTACACACAGGGTTCTTTATCACAAAGGGCTTTTTTATCATTTATGTATTTCAATTATCTTAAATTCGCTTTCTCCTGTTTCAACTCAGTCTCAGAGGAAGAGAGCGAATGGATTTAATGCACTTAACCAGTGGAGATAAGTGCTGTAGATAACCACCTAAAGGCCAAGTTTTGCAGATTTTGTTTACAGCTTTGCAGTAGTTGGAATGATATACCAAAATACTGGGCATCCAGCAGCTGCCTTGGAAATGACTAGTAGCTGTTCAGGTGCTTCTGGCTTTTGGAAAGCAAACCATTTATTTGGGTAGTCACATATGGATTTAGGAAGTGTAACTGTTGGCTGCAGTTTCTGAAATGGTTGGACCTAATTCCCCAAAGTAATACAAGCATAGCAGTGTACAGCCACACTAAAAGTGTTGAGGAAAAATAGGCAATTATAGCATCAGTAGTGAAAAGGGAGTTTAAAAGCCCTCAGCTATTTAGAACCCTTAGTCAAAAATGACACTGGATTTTTGGTGCCTGAATCAAATAGAAAACTTGTAAGAATTGGGCTCTTTTGCAAATGTTCTACAGTAATCTCTGTGTCAGGAAAAATCTTACCACTTTTCCACCACTGCATGTTAAGAAGAGTATTACGATTCTGGTCCAGCTCATTCAACAAATAGTTTTCTAACCTACAGATATATTTGGCTGATGGCTACCAGCTCTGACTTGGAAAACGGGAGCCAGATCACAAACAATTTCTTTTGTCAAGTGACAGTGTCATCAGAAAATGCTGTTTGAGAAAATCCAAAATTTGGCTCAAATTCACAAACCCTTTTTTAACTGTTAAAAAACATTCTTGTTTTTCTAGTAGAGTTTTCTTTTTTTTTTTTTTTTTTTTTAATTCCAGGAGCCATAAATACATCTTAAAAAATTACAGAATTGTTTCTGTTTTATCGCCTTGTTAAAATAAAGAAGAAGAGACTACCAAACAACAAGGAATTGAGTCTCTCACAGACTGAGATCACATTTTCAAGTTCCAGGAATGATCCTTGGAAGCTGCAATGATCTGAAAACAAGACATTCTTCCTTCCAAGTATTTGAAGGGAAAAGAGCAGGCATTGACAGAAGGGGAAATGGGAGAGGTGGTAATCCTGTTGAGCAATCCAGTGATACACCCTTTCCTCACAGTTCCTTCCTACTTGGGTGAGATAAGTAATGTTGGAAGTTAGTGAATAAGACCAACAAAATAGGGTGGTGTCTTTATCTAAGAGAGGCGGGGGTCCCCATTTTAAGATTAATTAATGTTTAATCTGTTTGGAACATTTGTGTATTTTGTCAGGGCATGTTCCAAAGCATATTCGTGGACCTTTTGAAACAGAAATAAAGTGGTTTCCACAGTCAGTCAGCCAGCAGCATGTGATCAGCCTTCCTACTTGGAGAGGAGCAGACAGATGGGCACTTGTGGCATTCCTATGGGTCTTTTTCTACTGAGCAGAGAACTGGAGATACATGTTTTTTTCAGAGTGCCTTCCTGAGTAGTAACATCCAGTTTTCTTCTGGTTTTCTATGTGATATGGTGGCGTTGTTTTGACAGTAGAGGTTTCACTTGCAGAGACTTAAAACAGTTATGGTGTCTGGTACCTGTATTCTTCTATGCTGTCTTTTTTTGAGAAATATTTTTGAAAAAATATTTTTTCCAACTGGTTTTAACCAGTATCTAATTATCTTCCAAGAAAGGTTTGGTATTTTTCTGTATGTGGCTCAGTTTAGCACCCGCTTGACCTTGCTTTCTTTAGGCACTTTTTACAAGACTTCTTAGAAATAGCCCACAGGCTAGTTCCCAAAGGCCCACAGAGAAGTGCTGAAAATCAATTTATTAGCAGTGTCTCATTTTGCATGGAGCACAGTGTGAGTGCAGGGAGAAGGGGCTGGTCATTAATATGCATTAGTATCCAAGAAAACTAGTATTTTACAGTTTCTGTACACTGGAAAAGACTTAATTCAGCTTACATTGCCTACACAATTAGGATGAATAAAATAGAGGGATCACTTAGGAATAAGAAAAGCAGGTTTTAATCAAGTCAAGGTTAATCAGTGTATTTATATATGGAGCTGAAAGGATTTTTACCCTTTTATTAAACAGCTTTGACAAATTAACATTTAACTTGTTGCATGCTGCAAGGATAACATTAATAGAGATAGAGAGAAGCAGATTTTTAATCTAGCATTATAATTTTTCAGTAGAAGAAAATTTTGTGCTATTGTAAGTGATCTTCCTAAAAACTTACTGTCAGCCCTGATAAACAGAGATGCTCACTGAAATGTTTTATTGCACATGCTATTGACTCTTAGAAGCGTCCTTAAGAACATTCTCATTAATACAGCTTGCTCTGCTCTTGCTCCAAGAAAACTGCTCTTAGAGCTGACTGGAAACCAGGAAAAGTGTGTTTTGTGTTGTAGTAATAATCACAAAAATGTTTCTTTCTCTTTTGGCCCAGGTTTGTAAAATTTCCTAGGGACTCTAAAGAAATCTATGAGCAATATGCAGTCCATCAGTGGGAAAAGTGGCGGGGTGAATAATCAAAGGTCAGTTCTCCACCATCTGCCAGATCTTTGAAAGGCCAGATTTATTCACTCACTGTGATTATGGTGTGATTGCACATGCCATGAAATCCCACTTAGGACTGCAAGATTTCGTGAGAACTAAACCAGAGCTGGGCCTGGCCTCTCCTTGTTGTGGAATGGTTGTTACGAAATCCCCCTCCCTGAACTTCAGGCTGTGCGCAGTCCATGGTTAATGTCGCATACCTCCGTAAGCAGACGGACTGAAAGAATTTTAATAACTCTCTGGATCTAAATGATCATTCTTTCCACATTCTTTGTGGCTTCATGGTGTTTATGATAATGCTTGCTGGGGATCCAATCTATATAGTTTATCCAGCTGTGCCTTTGATGTCTGTGCTGTGGTCTCCAGGGACAGAAGTCGTGAACGAGCGGTTAGTGAGCGACACCCAAGGGGTTATGACATCTTTAACATAAACTCACCAGCACAAGGTTTTTCCTCTGAAATGGATTAAGCAATTTATTTAGCTATAAAACCCAGAAAACTAGTTAAGTGAATTTTACTGGGAAATCAATAAAGTAATAATTATGTGGCAATATAACTGGGACTGAGGTAACCAGCTTTGGTCTTCTCTTCTTTGTTAATCCGTTCCTTCTATCCTCTTTATCCCTGTATTTTTTGAATAGCCACAAGTTATTCTGATGAGAGAACTGAAAATGCATATTGGGAAATCTTTGAGCATATTAACTTTTGTACTGTGAAATCTTTCTTCCTTGGCTTTGCAATAGATGCAAAAAAGAACCCATCCAGAATTCATTAACAAAAACATTATCTCAGACTCATATTTTTGGATTCTGTTAAATTTTCCCCATTTATATTTCATAGAATGCCTTCCTAATCCTATCTGAGGCATGCCTGTAAGCTAAAGATAAATATGTAAAACTTACCTTTGAATTAAATGGTGTCTAACTATTGCTGCTTTAAAAAATAATAGCAAGCCCCTTGACATTATCTTCAGCAGAGCTTCAGAATTTGCATGTAGGCTGCAGATATTACAGTTACATAGTAAGCTTTTCCTTCTGATAATTAGACACAAATTAATTAAAAATAAACTTCATTTGTTAGGCTGTTATAAATATTAAGAAATGATAAATTGCTAGGAAAAAACAGGCCTTCATACATCAGTTATTTCACACTTGCATTTTAGAGTAGATTAGTTAGATATAGCAGTGTGCGCTTTTAAAGGCTTAAATGGTTTTCAAAGTTCTTTTTTTTCTTAAAAAATGATGGGAAAAAAAACCCCCAAACTCATCAGTTATGTACTGCATATTATTTCTCACAGAAGAATCCTCTTGAAAGCCATATCATATAGTACATATTACCAATGATTTTGCATTTAGGAATTTCATTCCTATGTGTGAACAGAACACACATCTTAATTCCAGGGAAATTAAAAAGGGTAGGACTGAAGGTCTTTTAAAGATAATATCCTTTCTTTTCCTGCAGCCTGAAATGTCTCCAGGAATCAAGTCTGTAGTCAGCAGAAATGAGACTGGAATCATACACTGAATAATAAAAATGACCCCAACAGTAGTAACATGAAGTGAGTCTGTACCCTTTGTGAACAGTAAACTAGCTGGCAATATGCAGGAAGAACAAGAAGAAAGTGGCAAACATTAATACAGGGCTAGTATTTCTAAATGGATCTGCTTATTTTGAGTGTGATCTGTGCTTCACACCAAGGAAGTTTTGGGCCATAGAATTATAATAGGGGGAAAACAAAATGCAGTGTACATCCTGAAGAAACTGGTCATATGGGAAAATTAGAGCTGGTTTGAAATAATGGATGTATTATTCCATTAAATTATCAATAATAATAAAATATAAAATTAACTTTTTCTATGAAGAATTTAAAATTGCTGTCAGAAAGTTTAAAAAAAAACCACTCAACTAAAAAAAAGCCAAACCCAAATACAACCACCCTCACACTTTGGAATAACTTTTATGAAAATGAAATATTCCAGCTGAAACAGAATATCTGTCTTCAGAAAATCAGTTTCCCTGTTTTGTGGTGGCTCTAGCTTTCGTTTTATTGCAGTTTTCTGTATTACTGTCTGTGGATTCTGAGAGGCTTTTAGGAGCTGAGGAGGCAGCTGCATGGTGGGGTCATTTGAGGATTGCAGGACTCCCTGTCAGAGCTTCCCTAGCTCTTGCCTGGAGGTGGACTGGTACTTGTAATACCAAACTGAATCCAAACTCAGTCCAATTTTTAGAAAAGAGCAGGAGACAGGATGCTCTGGCATGCTATTTTTGTACGTGTTAGGAGACATTTTTCATTTTCAGATAAGTCCTTGCCTATGGAAGTTTGTGTGGCATATTTTCGTGACAGTTGAGACAGGGACTTTGGATGGAATCACCTTGACTATTTAGCCTTCTGCATGTGAAAGAGACCTTCATTTACACAGGACCAACCAGCAGCATAATATACCAGCTAAAGCAGCAGGAGATACAACCTGGCTCTTGTATTTCTTGTGCGAAAGCGTAAGATACTGCTTAGAGCTCAATGTCAAATTATTTATTTAGTTGTTTACTTATTTGCTAATCTTTTGGTTTCCATTGGAGAAATGCAGAGATGGGGTAGAAGCAGTTTTGCATGTCTCAAAGCAAGGCAGTGCACTCTAGACCCAGGAAAGAATAGCACCAGTGTCAGCAGGCTGCCAGCTGCAGCCTTCGGATGGAGCGTGGTCCTGGGGGAAACACTGGACACCTCATGTGCCCCTTATGAGCCCTTGTGTATGTAAATACTTCAGGGCTCAGTTCTGCATCCTTTTATCCTTAAAAAGGGAGCAGCTTGTGCATAGCTCCATCAGTTCAGCAAACCACAGCTGGATCCACGGGGATAATGTGTCTGCTGTTCCTATAAGCTGGAAGAACTTGGTTTTCCTAAAGGTGGAATCTTTCTGTCCTGCATCTCAGGGGTGTGCAGAAGTGCCACTGCAGGCAAGTGCTGCTGTCACCTGTTTTATGAGTGCAAAATGCTCCACACCCATGTTGGAATCAGCAAGGCAGAGGAGTCTCCTCAGAGGTATGGTCCCTTGGGAGCTGGCTGCCTGGCTGTGGTTTTACACATTCAGCTAGCTTGGACATCTGAATGCAAAATTCCACACTTGGGGGTGAGATGCAGAAGTTGTGCTCTTCTCTGGGGAGTTCCAGCTAGTTCCAGGTCTATAAAACAATGAATGGATTACACAGTACTCATCCATATATGTAGCTTTTCATCTGTGACAGATGTGATATTGATAATGTCCTCCATTCAATAAATCCTTCAAGTATAATTTTGTGCCAGGTTAAATCTCTGATTTAACTGTTTAAGAGCCCACTGTATGAAAGGCTGACAGTAAAAAAGATTGAGGAGCAAGACCATGCTCAGACACGAGGCTGAGTTTGTACATAGCTCTGCTGCAGACTTTGGGCCTAATTCTTCCCACACACCTTTTAAGTGTAAATCCAGTAGTTCTCATTTCCCAGCTGATCCCTTGTATTTTTTATGTGGCTGGTTAGCTCAGAGACCTCACATCCTGTTCCCCTTCAGGGATACTGCATGGATTTTGTGCTGTTATCTGAGTCTGAAAAATGATGAGCTGAAAGGCAGCTTAAACTCTTTGTGTATAATAGTGGAAGATTTGTTTCACCCTCCCATTTCTCTTGTATACTGTGAAAGCTGTGCTTTCCCTTGGAGCTTCATTGGTCTGAAAAATCCATCCTAGATTGAACTAATCTATAAAAAAAAAAAAATAAAAAAAATTGCTATGAGGGCACTGGATGTGAACAATCTGAGGTATAGTCTTGTGACTGAGGGAAATCTGTATGGCCCTGATGTGACAGATGATGGGGGAAGGATGGCTGTGCAGTAAGGAGAGATTCCTGTGATACAGAGCAAACAAGAGTCCTGTCCCTCCTGTCTCTCAATGAACAAGAGTCCTGTCCCTTGTCCAAGGTGTGCATGTCATGGATTCTTAATATGTAATTACAAATGCACAGGAGGAAAAGAGAGGGGAATGTTGGTATCTGCAAACACTGGTATCTGTTTCAAAGTTGCTCCTCTGGAGAGCAGGTCAAGAGAGGTCCAAGGAGAGAAGAATCCAAACTGATGGGAAAATATTACTGCTCCATGAATGCTCGCTGCTGTGGTTTCACCGATGCCAGCAGGAATGTGCTGGTAGAGCATCTGTGTTGTACCAGTCAAGAGTTTGGCACCAGGTATCCTAGTGAGCTCATTCCCAGGCCACTTTTTCAAACAGCTGTTCCAGCAATGGATAGAAAACGGCCTGAGAAATTTTAGATTATCCTTCTTTGCCTTATTTCCATGGAATATGCTCCGTGTCAACAATGAGATTGTAAAATATGCCTGTATTGATTCACAACACGTGAGAGGCCTGAATGGAAACAACCTCACATGAAACATTCCTTTTGCTGATTTGCTTTTTATATCCTTATGGCTTTAGATTTTCCAAATTTCTTAGTATAATTTCTGCATTTTAAAAAGGTCTGAAACTCTAAGTCATGTCTCCATAAATTTTGCACCTAATTTGGGGAAGGAGAGCAGGTGAGAAATGCTTATTCCTTCCTAGGCTGGAGGATGCTCAAATGAGATGGCAGCAGAACTGAGTCTGTCAAAACAATGAAAAGAAGTGGTAACACTGATAATTACATTATTCAAGCAATTTGAAATCCTTGGTGGGTGCATTTTTAGTGATGCCCTGTAAAACAAATTGTGTTTCATAGATTGAGGGAGTAATAAAACAATAAACTAACTAAGACAGCTTTTGTCTGTCTGGTCCTCTTTGCCTATGTGTGTGGTCAGGGAAGTTTTGTCAGTGTTAGGTGTGTTTACATCCTGTTTTCAGTAATGGTTGCCAGCCTCTATGCGTTTTAAAGCCTGAGTATTCCCAAATCAAATTTAAAAAACCCCAACAAACAAAAGACCCCCACAACAATCTGACCTACAGTGTAATTGTGCTCCAACAGCTTGGTAGACCTCATCCCTTCAGACTTGCTCTTCTGTCCCCAAAATGTGGTGGCAGCAGTATCTTAAACTGGGCTGCAGCTGGATTTGAAACTTCTGCTGAGGGAGAGTCCCAGCCACTGTAAGTTTGGCTCCAGGTTTGAATATGTTTTGTCTCTGTACATAGAATCAAAGAAAAGCAAGAACTGTGGGTGGTAACTGATTCCATGATTATCTCTTTCAGTTGTTGCTTCAGTATGAAATACTAGACTGGGCTAAGAGGTGATTACTTTGTGCACAAGAAGCATTAAAAGTCTGTGTGTCTCTACAGTGAGGCTTTTGGACTAGTGTTGAGATGTTTTGCTTCAAAAAGTGGATTTGAATTTTTTTAATGCTAAATAAGGTTTTGTTCCTGAGGGCTGGATCCTATCCTCTTTCCCACAGCAGGTTTTCCCCTCTCCTTGCTGTGCCTTTGATTCATTCAGTGGGATTGCTCCCATGTAAGCACAGTGTAAAACTGAGTCCCGTGTTAAACCTGCCCAATGTGAGGAAGAAGAAGGTTACATTTCTAGAATAACTGGGAATGGTACAGGCAGATAACACCAGGGAATAAATCCTGGCAAACATCCTTGTGTACAGTGGATCTGTTTAAGAGAATATATTGTGAGTAGAATAAGGTCCCAAATTATAGCAGTATGTGGCTGCTGATACTGAGAGAGCATCATTTCATCCTTCAGACAAAATTCCATTTTCTGAAATTAACCTTATAGTTACTCTTTAAGCCAAATAACCTCTATCTTTTTCCCACTGGAGAAGTGGGAAAGAGGTCATTTTCCTACCATGTTGCTGTGTTTGTCTGCAGTCTGTCTGGGTTGTATCAATTAAAGCTTCTTTAAAAAGATGGGGACCTTCCCTTTTTATGGGCACCTGTGTACCCGCTAGGGACAGGACTGTGTGGATTAGGGTTATGGGAATCTCTAGGAACATATCTTTGTTCTGGGATCAACCAGTAATAGGGTTTTATGTAGAAGGAATAGCAAAAGTCCTCGGGGATTCATTCCAATTATATCCCAAATTAGGACAAAACAGCTTTAGTTTAGTTTGATAGGGTTTCCACATCCTTAGAAGTTATAAACATTTGTTCCTTTATATGGTGGTGTTAATTAACATTGTTAAAATTTACCACAGGTTCTCATGCTCCCAGACCAATGAAGAAAAGTCATTAGCCACTTGCAATTAGCAAAGGAGAAAAAAATTATTTTTCTAAAGTTATTTGAGGTTTTAAGAATCAATCGTATTATTGGTATTGGATAAAAAATGGGGATTGATTTCTAACAATTTACATTTAAAAATAATTTATCATTTACAGCAATACATTTTGAGTTTACATTAAATATTGTATGTGCCTTCTGTCTTTATTTTGATGTAAACACGTTGCTGAGTTATCTATGGAGATATTGTATGGTTCTTTATTAACTCTTCACTCAAGAGGAGTCTGATATTGCTGCTCAAAGCTAAGATATTCTCTCATAAAACCCCGACATCTTTTTTCTTTTTTTTTTAATCACTGTTCAAAATAATGTGGTGCTCTGTTGCCCTTGTAACTTTGACAGATGATTAATTATAAATTTGGGGTACTGCAATTCAGACAGAAACCTAATTGGATATTTGTGAACCAAATGTGAAAATGTTGAATGCAGGTCCATGCTTCAGCGACGCTTTGATATCTCTTTTCAGAGGTTAAATCCTCTGTTTTGAAATATATGAATACACACCGTCTGTTTCTCTCTAGTGGATGTATATGTTTCCAGGCAAAATCATAATTCAACTTCGCATGAGGTGATAAAGCTTTATCAGTAACTGCAGGGTAAAGAATATTTTAAAGAATCTCTGCATTCTCTTTTAAAACAAAGTTGTACCTTAAAAATCTTGGATACTTGGGGAAGACTGTTCTAAAACTTTAGAAAATATGGAAATTCAGAGGTAGAAGGCCCCAAACAATAATTGTGCTTTCCATCTCTGACCTTCCCTTCTGTGCTGCTTAGAATAACACTTTGATAGAAGAGTGGGTGTCTGAGGCATTTTGGTGTCAAGTGCCTTGAGGATTTGGCAGTCTGGTGCCAGTTCTTTGGATGCAGATTTCTTGAGCCACCTCTGGTCCTCATTTCACTATGCCAGAACAAATGGATGAATCTGGAAGCTTTGTTGTATTAATTTGATTTTTTAAAATAGAATTTTCCCACAGACCAAAAAATTAATTTCTTGTTTAAATATTTTTTAAGGTGGACCCTGGCTTGTGAAGCTGAGATGTTCTTGTAAATCTTGCTGTGGGTTCTGACACCAAATTGTTTACTTCAAACCATGTTTTAGTGACAAGGACTCGTGTGAAAGAGAAATGTTGAAACCTACCTGGGTGGGATTGAAACTGAAGGGATATTAAATCATTCATTAGAAACCCAGAGCTGAAAGTAATTCTATGTAGAGGAAGTAAGTAACTGAGTTGTTGGATAAAGAATTGTAGGATATTGAAAGCCAAGAAGCTTTGGGAGTTCTAGAGGCTGAGATCAACAATTAAGGTATTTTCCTGCTTTAACTGCTATCTGCAGTTTCATGTGAAGCACATCTCTGAGTCAAGGTCTGATGACTGAGATGGGTGTGAGATGGATATTTTGTGTAAGATTCCTCTACATTTGACTGAAGATCAAATCTGAAAAAAATGTTTTATGCCAGGAACATAAATTGTGGGCCTTTGGGATCCCCCCAGAGAAATAGAAAATCTAATTCCAATCAGTTACTCCTTGGTTCTGTCATATCTTTCCCCTTTTCATATCTTCCCCCTTTTCTTTTCTTTCTTTGTAGCTCAGAACATCATGAGTGGGACAATGAACATGAAACTCTGCTACAGTCATATTTATTTCTGTCACATCATCATCCCAAAGTCCATTTTTCCCTGCATTTTGGTGGCAGGGAAAGTCTCAGGAGTTGGATGCCTCTGTCCTTAAAGGAGTAGCACAGCTTAAAGAATTATATAAAACATATAATGCTATTTTCAGTTCATTGTATGCACATGATTCCTGTACTTAGAGGCTGATAAGGTGAAATTTGCTGTGAAATGGTTTTCTGTAATTCACTCACTTGCAGTTTTAAAAGTCTAATTGTAAGGAGAGACTATCAGAGCCAAATCTGAGGCAAACTACCTTCAGCCATCGGTGTCCCTGAGCATGTCAGTCATGCACTGAAGCTGCTGGCACAGCTGGTACTCCAACACAACGGGGAGTATTTTTAACACTAAAAATGTGAGTGTGACAGGTGCACATTTTATTAGAACTTTTTTTATTGTGCACTAGTGGAGAGTAGAGAGCTAGCAGCACTTTAACAAGTCTTCAAGTAAGTGAGAAAACAACTGAAGGTCTGTGGTACATATTCATGTCTGTTAGCCAAGTATGGGTAGTTCACAGCAGCCTAATATTTCACTGTTTCAGAAAAAAACCTAGATGAATTTTGAGCAGCTTGCACAGCCAGAACCACTCATTCTTTTTTATGAGCTTCATTTGCATTTATACTCTCCCCTGCTGTTGTTGAGTACGCCCCTTTCACTTGTCCTAAATCTACAATTGCACTGGCTGCACTTAAGTGGCTGTTTCCTACTGATATATTGATTATCACACTAATTACATCCGGGGTCTATAGATAGGCTAAGAAAACTAATTTATCTGAATTTTTAATAGGGGTGAAAACTCTCCACAACTAATTAATTCTACAGGGATGCGTCAAACTCTTCTCTTTTCTTTCTTCCTTTTTTTCTTTCTCCATCAATACTCTTTGTAAATAAGGGTTGTGCTAAAACAAGAAAATATATGGGGACAAAATGCATAATGCTTTTGTCTGGTAAACTTTCATATCCTTCTCTTTTGATAGACTGGTGGTTTTTGTCTGCTTTCTGCTTGACTGGATGATTCTTTTTATTTTTTCTGATGTGGTATCATACAGTGGGCCCTGGTTCTGCAATCAGCTCTGTGTATGCAGCCTGCTGTGCCTGTTGAGGTCAGAGAGGGTGGCTGCTTAGCTGGAACACACTGCAGAAATGGGCCATGGATATTAACTCATCAGTTTATGGCTGGAGCAAAAATCTTTTTTTTTATAACAACCTTGGTGGGTTTATATTCCTGTGTTTCATTCGATTTGACATAGAATTGGATGCCTTCATAATTTTATGAACCTTTCAATGGGGTTTTCTCTAAACTGTGAAAATTTCCAGATGTTTTTCTAACTTTACCTGAAATCACCTAGTCTCAAATCCCAGGCACTCTCTGATGTACTTCCTCTGACAGGTACTTCACAGACTTTTTACAGTGGATTAAAAGATGTTTTAAAACGTCAATGAAATTGAGGTTTGAGTACCAGCCATCATGGGGAGTTGGATAGTGCATAGTGATAGATTTGCAGTGTAATGAGACTTTTAGCATCTTACATCTAGACCTTCTCTTTGAATTTAGGGTGTGGAGAATGTGAAAGCTATTACCACTGGTTGGTGATTCTTTTGTGGTTTCTCTGGATTGATCTCTTGATCTCAGGTCTTGTGAAAATGTCCATTGCCAATGGATATCGATAAGTCTGCAATGATAACTGCAGTACAAAAGTCAAAGGACTGCATATTACCATCATAGCCTTAATGAGGAGCATTCCTCTCACACTTTGATAGGTCCTAGGAGAGGTATTGATCTGGGGAATGTCCATTTTCTGGTGTTTTTAATAGCATGCTTATGCCAGGATGCTGACTTTCCCATTTGTCAAGACTGTTGTTCCATGAGCACAGAATCTGACTGAAAAAAATTGTTGCAGCTACACTCATTTGGCTTGAATTTTTTATTCAGTACGGTGTTGGAACAAACTTGCTTGGAAAAACACTTAACAGGGCAAGCCCAGGGGCTTTTCTCACCTCTAAATCAATTTTATTGGGAAAATGGAAGTTATAAAGGTGTTTAAATATCACAAACAGAATTTTAAAATGGACACAAAAATGAGTGCAATACAAGAAAAACCACTTGGTGAGCTTGATCTGAGCTCAGTGAGAGGTTTTGCAACAACACTCTGGGCACTATAATCCATTTAAAGTTGGACATTTTAGAAAGAATTACATTTAGTTTAGACTAAGGAAGGGGTTAGAATATAAATTAGAGAGCCTCTACCTCAGAGAAGCTTAAACAGTTCCAAAGGTTAAGTAGAAGATATAAAACTGTTATGATATGTTTGTTATGGGCCTTTGAAGAAAGTGGTGAAGCCAGCAGGATGGCAAGGTTACTTCAATATCGTGAGAAAAGATTCCACATGGTTTGGGAGCAATTCATGGGATTTGGGCTGGGTAGCACGGATGGGAGCATCACAGAAGCATTTGGAAAATTACCCTGAGATTTATGCATGGAAGTAAAGCAGTTTTAAAGCTCTCAGTTCAGCATGTGCCTACTACTGGTCTAAAGAAAAGAGAGAGGAATCTTGAAAAACTCTGTAAAGGAATGAACTTGAGAGACTGATTTTCAGTTGGTGTGGGTGGTTGGTTGTGATGTCAGAAAAGGACAAACATGGTGGATATTGGCTTTTGTTAAGAAAATTCCAGGAAGAGTAGTACAGATGGATTGGGAAGGCAGTGTTTTTGAGGAGACTGCTGCAGGCAGATAGGGAAGGGAGGAATTTATGTAGACCCCTTTGAGAATCCCCCCTTTAATCTCATTGTACATTAGCTCTCACAGCCTCTGTCTGTCTGTGGGCTGTGAGGTCCTTGGAGCAAGACCCATCTTGCTTCATGGGTGTGGACAATACATTGTAAAGGAGCCCAGGAATGAGCTGGAAACAATAAAAAATGTGATGATTAGTTAAAATTGTCACCAATTGACACTTCTTAGCTTTGCATTGATGACACCTCCAGATGTGACACCTCTCTGTCCAGAATACAAACTCCACCATCTGCACCTGAAGCAAATTGGAGGCATCCAGAAGTATGGAGTAGTGTGTATTGTGGACGGACTGGGATGTGGTCACACAAGTTTCATGGAGGTCTTGTGGTCAAATGTTGAGGTGTGATCACTGAAAACTGGTCAATCTATGCAAGCTCCTCATTTAGGAACAGATTCTCTCTTCTCTCACTAAACTAAGGTTTAACAGATTTACAACAGCTCTCTGTACCTGAACTCATTATAGTGACCTCTTTTACTCCAAGCTACAAGGAAGTTTTATTCTTCCTGAATAGTTTCAGTGTTTCACAATTTAGAAGCACTGACAATTCTTCTCAAATTCCTCTCGCAGCTCTGGCTCCCTTTCGCTCCTGGGGCTGAAACAGGCTTTTTGAAAACACTCATCTCTTTTGGAGTATGAAATTACAGTCTGAGGAGCAATCCTATGAGGAAGGAGAGAAACAGGAACATTCAGCAAATATGTGGTGAGAAAAGTCAGAGCTGGGGGGAAGCAGGTGGTGATTTATGATGTTACCAAAGTAGAACTGCAGAGAGAAAAAAAATGTCAAAAGAGATGTTGAAGAGAGAAAAAAGAGAATGTGGGACAGATGGAAAGATAGAAGGGAAGGAAGAAGCTATAAAAAAATATTTTTAAGAAATAAGGAGAAAGTTGTTTGTTCTTATGTATTGAGATAATGATTCCTGTGGTTCCTTGAGGGTAGTTCAAGGACTCTGTTACACTGAGCATCTGGTACAAACAATGACCTGTTGGGTCATGGACCTTGTAACTGGAGATTACTCTTGTAAATCTTGAAGCACCCTTCTTTAGTTATAGGAACTGTTATGACCACAGATAATGGCAAAATGGGAACTTGCTTTGCAGTGGGCTTCAACATGGTAAAACCAACTTTTGTGATTAATTGTGAAAATCAAATTAATCAAAATTTTTAACAGAAGACCATTTGGGAGTAGTGGAGAATGCTTCTCTCTGATTTGGATAGATAGGTAATTTTTCTTTCACAGGCTTACCACTTAATTTCATTTCCAGAGTATATAAAGATGCATAAGGTTTAAAGTCTAAATAATACATAATGCATCCTTCCATAGGAAGACAATGACATAAAAACATTGAATGTGTTTTTCCAATACTTTCTGCCTTGTTCTTTACCTGGGTTGGAATCTTTTTTCTGTCCTTCCTTCAAAGTGAAACTAGTATTTAATTTTTGCTGGAGATGTGTAGGCTGAATAACACACACTTGTCTGACCAGTTCCCTCTGGGATGACGTTACCACTGAGGTTTATAGAGTATGGAATAAAAAGTACTCCCCTCATAAAATCAGAGGGACAGAGAAAAAGCATTAATTATTTATATTGGCTGAGATTTTGACCCAGAAGCTTTGAACATGCAAAAAAGTGTTATTTACTCTGTGTCACCATCAATGCCAGGCAGGAAAGACTACTAAGAGACTTTTCTTTCAGGGCTGGCATTCTTTCATGCAGTCCCCACTGCCCTGTCTTTCATCCCTGCCTCAGGTACTTTAAACAGAAATGTTATCCTGTGCTGAAATGGATGTCCTGTGCAACAGGGCTTTTAAAATTTTCTTGAGTGCATATAGAATCTGGGAAATTTCTATTTTATGAGGTAGGTCCTACTGCAGTTTTATGCCAAGATGAGTTAAACAGTAAAATATTCTTTGGATTGTCTTTACACATCTCTGTTTTTTACTGTAATGGCTTAACAGGTTTCTGATATATATTTCTTTTTCTACAGCCTGAGAAACTGGTGTTCAATAGCTACCTGTGCTGGCTGGTTCATAAGAGAGGCTGCTCTGACAAGCTCCACGCTCAGGGAGTTTTGTTGGCATCTGATTTTTGAGGGAAAAAAATACTAAAGCCAAAATACGTTTGGATAAATTTGTGGAGCTGTGACTGTGCTGGTCTTGCTCATGTTGCATATTTGCAGCAGTGGCTGGGGGTTGCTTGGGAGGTGAGGGCTGTTTCTATGGGGAAGGGTGGGGTGGGCACTTGCAGATGACAAGAAAGAGTCCTGGGTGGAGATGTTCCGATGATGTCCAGGATTCCCAGACAGTGGTGCTATAGTGAGTGGATGGAGCCAAACAGAGTGTTAGAATTTCATTGCCTTCTGCCCTCCTGTAAGAAATGCCTGACTGGTGACACCAGGGGAATTGGGGAGTGAGGAGGGATGGGAGGTGAGGTTTGGGAAGCAAGGCAGCATGAGGCATAGCTGGGGTTGGAACGGCTGATGTGATTTGTGCATTTTATGGTGAAACCTTAGGCTTTCACACCTTGACATTTGCTGAAAGGAATGGCTCTTGTCCAGCTAAAGAGAATAGAAACTGCTTGTTATCCCAGGAAAATTCTTCCCTGGTAAATTTCACAGGTTAAGGAAATAAGACCTGTGCATTTTAGGGAAACAGTCTTTCCATTTGTTTTTATGGTGATTGAGGATCCCTTCTGGAGAGCAAATAGAGTTCTGAAACATATGTCACAATGTAAAATGAATATTTTTTCAACTAGCAAAGACATAAATCTTATAAAAGGCGCATTCCTAGATTACACCAAAGAAAAAAACACAGGACTTTTAGTTCTGCTGTATTTTGCTTGGCATTTCTACTAATTCTTGAAAGAATTTTATGTTTAAACAGGGATCTTCTCCCTCAAACTACTTCTGCTATTGTAGACAGCTCAATCCTCATTCAGAGAGCATCAACACTGAAAACAAGGGCTGAGCTTTGACATTCTGTAAAGAGAAAGAAAATTTCATTTTCCTTTTGGAAATGACAATACAAATGAATATACTTAGGTTTCCTGCACAAACCACTTTTTTCCTTTTTTTCAATTTTGACAACACAAGTGATGTCTTGTCACTGAAGGTTACTGAAAGACAAAGACATCTGCCTGCTCTTAAAACCTAGGTACAGCTGTTGCTGTAAAATTAGAACTGTAACTTCTTAGGGATTCACTGAACTCTGGAGATTCCTTTGCTGATCAGAGACAAAGAAGATACAGGCTGGCATTTTTAGCACTTGGATTATCATTGAGCATTCAGTTCCTTGTGATTTCATAGAAGGGATGTGCTGCCAGCAGAGATCATCCAATAAAAACATGACTTAGTAGGAAAGAGATCAACTGTGGTTTAGTGCCAAGGAGTTGTTGAAGAATTAGCAATGAACTGAAAGTGGGAACAGGTTTTATGACCCTAATTCTGTGCCTGAGACAACTTTTTAAAAATCTTGGATACCTAAATTGGCAGCAACTTTGTATCTCCTCAGTGGATGCTGTCATTTATGGCTGCACTGAGGGGCCCAAAGAGGAGAAATCTGCCAACCCTCTGTGCTTATTCACCAAAAATAACTGTGTCTTTTGAGTCTGCTCTTGATAGTTCACCCAGTGTCTCCCCATCATTTCCGTGGAGGACTTCTTGGGAATGATGGCTACAAATGGCCGGTCTGTCCTTACCAGTTTTCCCATACAGTCCTATGAAGGAAGGACATTGCTTGCCTTTAACATGTATTCTGCTAGAAATCATCATCTTTACTTCAATGGCCTTTCAAACAGTGGATCATATTTCAGCACAGAAGTCAATATTGATTTTTCCCCTGTTTTTCAGTAGCATGTAAGGGTCATAAATACAGTACAGATTAGCTGAGGGGGAAAAAAACCAACAAAAATAATTTTTGCTTTGTTATTTTGTTGTATACTGCTAGGGAACTGAAAACTATGTTTTCTCATAGCAGCTGAGTGATGTGTATTTTGATATCTCATGCTCTACCCCAGACTTATGGTGGGCTTGAAAGGAGTCCATGATCTTGTTACAGTACTTGAGGCAAATTCATTTGTTCATTTTGTCCTTGTGCAAACCACAGGCCAAGAGTCATTGGGCACTGCATACAATAGGGCAATGAAAATAGTGTGTATTATACAAATGCTCACTGTCATGAGAAATCTTTTGCAAAACTGCGAAAGTGAAGTAAAATTAAGAAATTATACTTGATGCATTTTCCTAGAGGATTAAAATCTTGAAAATATGGTTGTGAAACTACCAAATTCTTCTTGAGACACAAGTCTGGAGACTACCAATGTTGCAGGTTACAGCACATTCTTCTGGAGTCACATCTCTCTTAACTACAAATCAGAGATTATAAGTGTATGTGTTTGGAAATAAATATTTGGATGACTGTACACAGATTCCCATCTCTCTAACTGGAGGCAAATGTGTATCTGCTTGCATGTATTTGGAAAGAAATATTTTTATGACTGTACCCAGACTGATGAAAGCTTTACAACTGGCTTCAGTGGATTAAACCTGGTTTTGAGACATATATCTCTGCTTTGATTATCTTTCAGGCTTTAGGCAGCATCTCAGGTAGAGATAGTAAAAATTTTCTGTGAATTTTTTTGTTGTTGTGTTTATAGTAGTTGATACATTTTTATTAACATTTCAAACTTCCACGGATGGAATGAGGAACGTGGACAAACCACAAAACCCATGAAGTATTTCCAACTTGTTGGGTGAGTGGTGATGAAAACCCTAGACTGAGATGCAGGAGATTGCACTGTTTGCTTTGTTTCCTGTACCCAATTTGGTCTCAGTTCAGAGGACCAGAGTCAGGAGCTTAAGGCCATGGTTAAATATTAAGCAGCTGTGTAAGCTGGCTTTAGCAGTCTCTGCCCAGTGTCTCTTCACTCCATTGTGCCAGCACAGCCAATGCAGCTCTGTGCAGCAAAATGCATCTGCTGAGAGATAACTTTGCAAAAAATAAAAGGGAAAAGGATGAAAGAATAGATTATATTTCAGGTGGACCAGTTCCTGATGCAGTTCACAGGGTTCACCTTGAAGGAAGCTGAGCTGGCACAGCCTCGAGAGCTGTGTGGGGACAGGAGACCTGGTATTGCAATGGGTGCTGAGGTCTCAGCATGGTCTCTGCAAGGGACGTGTCCAGAGAGGGTCAGCCAGTGACCCTCAGGGAGGGTTTATTGGGCTACCCCTCCTTCTCTGGGGGTGCTAAGCCAGGAACGTGTGCCACTCTCTTTGGGACACAAAGCACAATTTATTATTTTCATTTCTGATCTAAAATACTGTAGGAATACCTGATGTGCCACAAAGGGCAGAAAGATGTGCGCCTGCTTTGGTGAGATTTCCAGCCCATTTTCACAGATTGGATTGTCTAGATAGTTTTGGTAAGATTATGTAAAGCTGTTGAAGTTTTCAGTCCTTCTGACTTGGGTGAATCCAAACCCTTTTGGTCTGTGTGGGAAAGGAATAAAATAGCTTGGAGTAGGAAGAAGGACTTTGGTGAAAAGTGGGAAGGGAGTGTGATGTGGAGAGAAGAATAAAGTGTTTTTGTCATATATTTTCATATTTGAGAATCTGTGCATGATCTCTCTATGTTTGTTTCTGGAATTAAATTTCAATGTTCTTAAATATTGACAAATATTCAATGTAAATTTGTGGTGTTAATGAGAAACTTAAAAGCAGATCTTTGAAAATCAGAAGTGTCATCTATATTTTCTTAGTCTGACCTGAATGGCTCCAATGATTTTACCCTGGGTTTCCTGTTGTGGAGAGAATTATTGTCCCAGATGGTGACAGCACTTCCGACCCTCATTGGGGCATCTTGGGGAGAAATGTGTTTAAGTTGTGAGGCTCTAAAGTGCTGTGGTAGGGGGAACCATGGAAATACAATAGACAGAGCTTGGTCCTTGCACACATCCGGCTCCTGCTGCCTTCTTCAGAGAGGGGAATGTTTGCTCTCATTAGGAGATGCCTGTCTCAGAGGAAGGGCTGCTTTGTGTTTGCAGCAGGGGTCGGTCGGTGACTCCCAGACTTGGAGCAGTTTGAGTTTCTCTAGGACAGAGCTCAGTAAAAGTTTTTGGGTTTGTTATGCATCAGGGGCCCGGTGACTGACTGTGTGAATGGCATCTTTATAGACTCCTTTATAGCAGGAGTTTCCTGGGTGGATGGCAGTCAGGCTGTAAGTTTCCCAGAGCTCAGGCTTCTGTATGGCTCAGATCTGGCCATTAAATCACAGATGTTTCTTTGAAAAAGCTGAGTGTGCACGAAGTCACTCCTTTCAACATAGCGTGTCTAACGACTTGTGGAAAGCACAGACTGAATGGAACTGCTGTTTGATTTAAGTGTGTGTTTGGTCATTCAACATACAAAAGACCTGGCATGTGGCTGTGTTCCTGAAGACAAAGAGAATGATGCATAGTGTTTGCAGATATTTATGTAAATATTTTTGCATTTGCATTTCTACCTTTCATAAATAGCTGCTGAATCCACAGTGCTCTTAATAAAAAATGTGTTCTGGGCTAACTAATAAGTATAGATCTGAACATCAAAACAATTACAAGTGCTAAATTTACAAAAAATGCCATATGTATGTCTTTGTATGTACATCTGTGTGTACATAAAGATCATTATATTATGAAAATGGGCACACAGTACAGTCTGTCCAATCTCAAATTGGGTATAGGAATGAACAATCTGCTCTCAATCAAAATAAAATGCTTTATGTACAAGCAATGTATACGGAAGATTTTTTTATATATGCAGGAATATTCTTTACACATGCTTCCCCCCCCACACCACACATTTTAAGTACTTAAATGCCTAATTTCTAGACATTTCAAAACTAGGTGAGAAGAGGACAAGAAACAGTATTCATGGTGGCTGCAAATAGGAAACAAAACAATTTTCCTCTCACCCAAAATGTATAAAATTGTGTTTCAGGTAAAATCTTCATATGAACTTCTCCTTGCTTCCCTCCATCCTTCCTCCACTGTTACAGTGAAAACTAAACTGCCCTCTTGTGTAGGTTATCATTTCCAGATCTGAAGAGTGCTTATCAAGCCGAGCAGCCGGACAAATAACAGCACTCAGCAGGGTGAGGCTCTGTATTTTAATATGGTGAAGGCAACCATTCAGAAGAAGAGCAAAGTCAAATAATTTTAAACCATAGAAACAGCTTGTGGATCATTGAAAAGCAACACATTTGGAACACAGATGGCTGGTTTTTCTTCCCAAAAATAACAAATGAAGAAAAAATCCTCTCTTTGTTACTTTTATTTTTTATGCAGTATTTATACTGACTAGCTATTCAAAGCTCCTTCTGGACAAGCCAAATGAGGTCTTTGCACTGATGAACACCCGGTCTTAATTATTTTTAACAGAAAAAGAGATGATGTTTGGAAAACTTCTGAAAAGGAGTTATGTATTGCTTTCTTCTAGTCTGATGAGGTTTTTTTTTTCTTTTTAATAGAAGTAACTCAGATTTGGAAATATGAAGAAAGGTCTGTTGCCCAATAACCTCTGGTATCAGCTAATACTGAGAGCTCTAGGCTGCCTTCCTAATTAAGTCAGTGCCAGCCAGGGGAACTGGGCAGGGATTTGAAACAGCACATGCTTCGATAAGATCAAACATTTTTTCAAGACATGTGTCAGCCTCTGACTACCTGAGGTCTGTCCCATTCCTGAAGCCTGGTGTCAATCCAAATGCAGGACTTGGGCAGACCTCTCAGCCTCTGCTCCTGATGTGATGAAAGCGTAGCAGAGAGTGGGTTACATTGCAGCCATGGGGCTTTGTCTGGGATCATGTCTTGGCAGGGACTATAGCAAGAGCCCCTCAGTGTGGAGTGAGACCTTGGTGGATGTGGGGCACTGCTAGGAGTTAGACACTCAGTTGGGAAGGATTTAATCCAGGAAAGTAGTCTCTACCTTCCTAAATTTTCCCAAGAATGAGGCAATGCTACTGCCCTGCAAATGGCCCTTGTTCTGGGCTTGATGTGTGGGATTAGCAGGGTTGGATTAAGGGTGGATGAGAGCTAGTGGCTGTGTGCTTGCCTTATACACAATTCAGGAGGTCAAGCAATAATTTCTCCAGCCTTCTCCTGCTGTGCACAACAGCCTACAACAGACCCCTGATATTTTGCTCCTTTAAAACACCAAAGCATTTTAAGTCATTAGATGCAGGGTGCCTGAGACAACCAACATTAGAGAGTCTCCAGGAAGCAAGTTATTTTATAAATAAGGAAATAATTAAGTCTGCATAAGATTGTCTGCCCCAAAATCAAATAAGGTTGTAAAATATCCAAACCCACTCCAGCCCATCCCAAATAGAATCAGCAAAAAACTATCCAGAGTGACTGCTTTGGCTGCTGGGCTTGTTTTACAGTGAGTCATTGTCTCTGATGGCCATGTGTGGGCTACCAGGGGAGATTCTGTTAGAAGTCATCACTTCAGCAGATGATGGAAAATAAAAATGGAACTCTCTTGCTCTTCCTTTCTTTCCTTTATGCCAGAGTGGCTGCTTTGACAAGTGTTTAAATGAGGTGTAAAAAAGGTAAGATAAGGAATGGTAGAAAATTAGTTATTCTTGGCATTCTCACATTCCAGCATATTTCCTATTGCGCTATAATGAAGGATTTTATTTTTCCAAATGGTATTTTTGGAGCTGTACACCTAATCAGTACATGTTCCACAATCTTCCCATCTTGTACCTAGTGAAAAGGTCATGCAGAGCCTGACAGCAAACAGCATTTGCTCAGCAGAGGCTTTTTTCCTTCCATGCTGCCTGCATTTCATGTAGCCTCATTTCCTGAATGCCTCTGGTGAGCAAAGCTATTTCAATGGCAGTTATGCTATTGCTCTTCCATGATTTAACTTGGAATCCACAACCATGCAACTATGTCTTGATTGGTTTTTTTTTTGTTTGTTTGTTTTTCTTTTATCTTATTTTTTCTTGTTTCTTCTTTTTTCTTTTTTCTTTTTTCTTTTTTCTTTTTTCTTTTTTTCTTTTTTCTTTTCTCTTTTCTCTTTTTTCTTTTCTCTTTTATATTTTCCCCATTAAAAAAGCCTGCTTTCAGAAGTCTTAGGGCTGGGCAGCTCAAGATGAGTAGAAAGAGAAGTTAAGAATGATGTCCTGCTCATGAAAAGCCCAACCAGTCTCCAATGCCTGGGAAGCTCGACGTCTATTTTCATTTACAGCTTGGTTACAAGTTCTCCCACGCAGAAACTGAGAGGACTTGAAAGGGGGCTGGGCTGATTTGCAAATAGAACCATGCAAATAGATGCCTGATGTTTGGCAATGCAACATAAAATGAAGGTGAGGAGAACATCAAAGAGAAAAGTATTAATAGCATGGTGTTAATTTGTGGGAATGAGTTTCCAGGTAAAGAGGCCAGAAGGAGGATGTGCAGTGATCTGGTAAAACAGCTACGTGAGCTAATGTGAAGCAATCATGTCTTAAAGATGCATAAAGTACTTTTTTGAGATTGCTTAATTGGATAAAAAATGTATTGAGGGAGACATAACACCATGGCTTCCAGCTCCTTTTAAAAGAGGCCTTTAATTACTTTTTATGTAGAGTTAAGTTTATGTGAAGCTATTATGAGTAAGACAAGCATTTCTTTCTTTGCTTTTAACTTTTTTTATTAGCAGCTGTCAAGACAGTCCCAAACCAAACCCCTGCATCTAAGAACTTTGATCTTTAGAAGAGTTCATACTGAATTTAAGTTTTTGTCTTATCCTTCATCCATTTGACAGGTCTAAAACTCCCACTTTTGTAGTGCTAAAAGAAAAGAAAATATTATGACTGGGTGATTTTTTTTTTCAGATAAGATACTTCAGAAATCTTGAATCAAATCCGAGCACTTTTGCAGGCTGCAAAATTGATTTTACAAACTCATTATAAGGAATTCAGGTTTGCCAACAACTGAGCAATTCCTCACTTCAGCTGTAGTTGGAAGCACTGGGATATTGTGATGAAGGAAATTTTTTTTACGTTCTTCAAGAATAGAGGATATGGTAAAATATATATATATAAATAAATATTTTAATTTTTCATGTCTAGGTACTGTTTCTGGATGTATGACTTATTCTGCAGTTTCTTACTCGTTCTTAGAGTTATTTTCTTGATTGACAGTGTATAGAACATTTTTTTACTGTAGGATCCGTGAGACCCTGGAGGTGACTACTGAGGGAAATAATACTTAAGATCCGAATGGGCAGGGTTAAAGTGCTGCTTTTTCCAGTCCCACTGCAATCAGAGAAGTGACTAGCACTACTGTAATGATGAGATGAGTAGATACTCCCAAAGATAGGTGAATATTAAAGGTTGAAAATCCTCAGGGAATCACATGCCCTTGTTATGAACTGCTGGAAATATGCTTCATCATCAACTGTGTTCTATGGGTGGATGCCAATTATATGAAAGCCCATCTCCCTGGATCTGGTAGTGCTATTTCAGTGCTTGGGGGCTGGAGCTTAATACAATATGCTCTTTTCTTCTCTGACTGGTAAAGCCGCACAAAATAGAATTATTAGTATAAATACACGTTGCCTACAAAATGTAAATCCAGCAATTAGACTTTTCCCTGGTGGTGTGCTCTAATGAGTGTTACCATATTCTTTGTGTTGCTGTAGGGGAGCAGTGGGTGTAGCAGTGGGGCTTGGCTAATTTACGAGGGAATCCTCGGGATACAAAATTTTTCCTTGATAAGAGGAGAAACAGCTCGTATTCCAAGCAACATTTATCTCAGACAAGCTTGCCTCCCAAAAGCACAGCACTGGGAGTATCAACACTTATACCTTATGATATGATTGCTGAGGCCTTCTGACATGTGTGAGCTGGTGAAAACCTTTATGGAAGGAGTTACTTAATCCTCTTTAATCTTGAGAAACACTGTGTAGGTGTAGGGAAAACTCTGACAAGCAAGAGGCGGCTGGGGAGGGTTACTGGACACTTTTGTGTCAGAAGTTTGATGTTCTCAGTTTGGGTTGAAAATTGTATTTTCTCTTTCTCCTTGATGCACTGAGTTGGGTGTGTAAGACTGTTGATATTTTATGCCTTCATTTTTGTCATTTGTGGTTCTGTGTTGTGTGCCTTGGTTTGTATGTGGTGTAATGACCCTGCTGTAATTACAGATGGTGAAACTTTTTGTAAAATTGAAGTGGAAAATGCTTCTCATTTGAAAGTAAAATGCTGGTATTGTCTTGTCAAGACAGCATCTTATACCATTGTGTGACCTCTCTAGAAAAAACCTGACCCATGGTAATCTAATTATTGTCTGTTGTGATGGGCAGATAAAAAAGTAAATATTGGAGTGGACTGATTGCCATCTCTGCTTTAGGAGAGGGACCTTGACAGCCTTATTTCACTGAGCCCAGCTGCTTCTACTTTTTTTTTTTCTTCTGTGTGATGAGTTAGTACTTTTTGTTGTTGGGGGAACTCTAGGGTAACTGATAGGAACCCTGAATCATATCTTGGGACTGCTGAGTGATAACTATTCCCTGTCTGCTTGAGCTTGCTTGCACTCTCAAAGCTATCTCTGCTGGTGGGAGAACCCTGGCAAAATAGAAACTAATGGGAGATGTGGATACTTAGTGTCCCTAAAATTCAGGTTTGGTACTGGGGGCTTGAGATCTGGATCCACAAATGTAAGCAACCTCAAATACAAATGTAATTTATATGGTACTTAAGTAATGACAGAAGATGGAAATGACATCATGGTGAGTATATGTGCTTGAATGCTTTGGTTTGTTATCAAATTTCTGTGTGGTTTTCATTATATATTCTTGAGAGTGCATCCAAGGATTTTCTGCAGGCAGGCAAAATTTCATTTTTCTTCTACTTCAAGCCAACCAAAAGTTGTGTAACCATATTAAATCGAACCCAAGCTTTACAGAAGGATACACCCCTAGAGGTGATATAATGCACCCTTGTGATTAGAGCTATCAATGTGGGAGATTTTCTTTGTGTGTTGTGAGGCCGCATGTAGGACAACATATGGCTGCTGAGATAAAGCCATTAATTATGATAATTTAACAAAATTCTGCTCATCTTTCAGGAAAGAGCAGAGCAAGGGGGAAGCTGAGTTTTAAACAAGCCCATGTTGAATTTTGGAACACCCCAAACAAAGTTATTAAGTAAAAAAATATTTGGATCCTAGGTCAAATGCTTGGTAAGCATGAGTCTAGGTTGGAATGAAGTCAGGAGGTCTCAAGGAAAGGAAATATGAAAATTTTTTCTCATGGTAGTTTTGGAGTCTTTCAGAATTCATGTAATGAGGCTAAAGGACTCTGTGGCAAGCTCTAGTTCTGACTTGGAGTCAGGGGTAACTTGAGTCAATACCTGAGGGGATGATTGACTTAGGACTCATATCTGAGGTGAAGCAGATGATAGTTTTTTCACAAAATTGTTTTTCTGATACACAAAAAGCCAAGGATGTGCTAAAATGGGACTTTCTTCTAACTGGAAAAAGTTGTCTTCCACCAGAGTATTTACTTGTTTGAGAAAATCTAGGGACCTTTTTAACATTAAAAAAAACCCACCCAAACAAAACTTTTTTTTTTTTTTTTTTTTTTTTTTTTTTTTTTTTTTTTTTTTTTTTACTTAAACAACATTTTAATGCTGAATACCAGCTAATTATACACAACTGAAAAACAGGTCAAAATAAAAATTAAACATTACAACATTAACAGAAGAAAATGCTGAAATCGAGTCAAATTGATTTTTGTTTTCTCAATATGGACTTCTATGTATTAAAAATCCTTCATTTTTGAAATTTTGAACTCATTTGAACAAAAATTGTGATATCTCAAATATTTTTGCAAGTTAAAAAGCAAAAATGCCCTTTTTTTTTTTTTTTCCCATTTCAGCTTTATATATGACATCTTATCTGAACTGCAAGATGAAAACCTTGCAAGATGAGCCAAGTTTAATCAGTAAGTCCAAGCAGTCCAAACTTTAAAGACAGAGTGCAGCCTGATTTTGGTATCTATTCTGATTCCAGAATTCCCTTCGAGATCTGAACCATGCAATCATTGGTCCATTATAAAACCAGTAAGAGATTGAGATATCTTGTTCCATAGCATTAGTCTAGATTTTTGCTTGGGCATTTCTGCAAAACCAAAGTGTTTGCAGCACTTCTTTTAAGATCTCTCAGCATTGTCCTGAACCATCTTCTTTTCTAAGATTTTCTCTCCAAGTTCCCACAGATACTCAGGTAATAGCAAAGATTTCTTACGTTTTTCAGTGTCTAAGAGATCAAGAACTGCAGATGCACAGGAGTGTTAACAGCATTCAAAGACTTAATTTGCAGGAGCTACAAAGGGATGGAAGAAAGACAACGTGAATAATAAACATTAATAAGGTAGGACAGAATGCAGCTGAGATGGCACCAGTGTCCTGCTCTTTTGGGCTCTGATTTTGAACCAGTGTGTGCCTGAACTTTTCTGGATGGGAGGCAAATGCTGGAGATTATGTATTCCCCAATTAAAAATTGTGTTGTGCATTTGACCTGTAAAGAGAAAGCATCAGGAGAATTTGGATTCTTTCTCTACGTTTCCACCCTCTTACTTGATTTCTGGAACCTGGCAAGGAGCAGGAGCATAGAAAACAAATTAGAATTGTTGCTTTGCTTTTAGAGAAATGTACCCTGGTGGGAACAGAAGCTGCTCAAATATTTTGGGCTGTCTCCCATGGTAGCTGCAGGCTTTTGTCTACTTTGTGGAAGCTATGCATCCTGAAGACACTTTTAATCAGTAAAAATAAAATTGAGTTGGTGATCATTTGCCTTTCAGTGAATACCTACTGGGTTGGGAGACGGGGAAAGACATGAGAGGGGTAATATTTATTATTTATAGCCATTCCTATAGTGCTTATCACCACAGTGTCTTTAAGTGAGCACCATTGACAAGGCTCTAAATGTGAGATAAAATTTAATAATGCATTAATAACAACGTGCACTTGTCTGTGGCAGCAGCAGTTGTGACAGACATGACTTAAAATGGGAAGAAGGCAGAAGTGCCACAGCTCAGTGAAAGTAGAAATCTGTGGTGGAGGAGGAGGAGGCAGCAGGGGAGCCAGGCAGGGCTAGAGGCCCAGCGAGGGGAGAAGCCAGCCCAGAGTCTCCAGGGTCTGCCCAGGAGTCAGGGCAAGAGGCACAGTTGGGGGTTTGGCAGTTTTGCAACAATGAACGTGTTTTAACAGCTCATTCATGAGCAACAGGAATGCACTTGAACTGAATTATTAAAGGCTTCCCATGCCTCCCTGCCATATACCTATGGACACATGTAGGGGCCTGCTTGGATCCTGCTCTGAGGCAATGACAGAAGATGACCAAGCCTGGAGTCTGCCTGGTTAGAAAGGCTCCACTTCAAAGCTGACACCTCATCCCTTCTCTCATCCCTTCTGCTTTAATCTGTTATCTTTCTCTCTTGCTCATTTCCATTTGCTTTTCCTGCCTCTATCCTGGAAAGAGGCAGTTGATACCCCCATGCTAGTGCTGGGGAGATCAGCCATGGGAAGTGCTGTTCCAAGTCACGAGCAGAAACAGAAGCACACAGACCTGGAGCAGTGCTGTTTTCAGCCCTACCCAAATCCAGACTGATTCATTTCTCATTCATTGCTTCAGGAAGAGAGAAATGTTTTCCACCTCTACTACCTGCTCATGACTTATCCTTCCCTGTCCTCCTACAGAAAACCCCTTCAGCAGCAGGTGTAGCTTTGGCAATGTGGGTTGAAAGGAATGAATGGAGTTGAGAAACAAGGATGGATGAAGGTTAAGAGGTAATTTTATTCAAAAGCAAAACTGCAGAGGTAGATGCCGTGTGGCTGGTTGTGTGTTCCTGTCCACAGTGCTCTGGTCATCTCTTCCCCCATGTGCAGACAGAGTTTATTATGTATTCTGCATAAAGAATCTGTTTAAGCCCATTCTCTAGTTGGAGTACCTACCTTGTAAGCACTTTCAGCAGTCTCATTTCAAATATTAATGACAGTTCAAATATTCATTTGTTGCAATACCCAGATAGGAAGTGCTTTTACAGAGATGTAGTTTCTGTGACTTTTCTCTAGTGCTTTGCTGACCCTTAGACAACATCTGCTTCCTAATCCTCTCTGCTTGTGCTCTTCACCAGGTCCTCCTCTCCAAGCTCAATTTTCATGGAGGCACCAGAACATCTATCAGTCCTAACAGTTAAAAAGGAGCTGAAGTCAAAACAGTGGTGGGCGTTTACTGCAGGTGTTTTAGCTGAATGATGGATACACTCAGTTTTCCCACCCAAAAGAAAAAATGGCTAGATCTATAAATAAAGTTATATCTGAATAAACACAAAAAAATTTGGTATCAGGAACCAAGAATCATGTTTGCTAGGTAGTCTTTTTCTCTTCTGTGCCAATTGATGTTATTTTAGTGTAACTGAGTCTGTCCCCTGGATAGGTCCACGACTGGAAGAGCCCACCATCTTCCTAGAGTGGGTGGTAACCTTTAGGTAGGAGTTGTTTGACATTATGAATCTCACCAGTCAGGTATTGCATATATGTCATCTTCCCACTTCTGGACATGTCCTATGGGACTCCATTATACCGAAGGTGTCCAGGATATGACAAATCAGTAGCTGGAAAATCCTGGGGAGTGGAAAGCAAAATTTATTGTGATGAATTCACACTCAGACTACTCAGGTTTTACAAATAGACTTTGCAGTTCATAAATCCCCAAGCTTTAAGGGAACAGATAAGCTGGTGCAATACATCCAGAGAAGCTTTAGAGTGACAGATAGCATGGTGGTCAGAGCAGACAAGGTTTAGTCAGTGTGATAGCGTGTTGCAGCTATAGATACTTTCTGAAACTATTAAGGCTGGAGTTTTCTTTCTCTGAAAGTCTCTGTTTAGTGTTATGGTGGTACATGAAATCCATAGCTAAAGTTGTCAGGATCCATAACTCCTTTAGAGGATGAATATATTTGTATGTAATGGAGATTATTGAATTATATTCTATTGCCCTAATTTCTGATATTTTAGCAAAACCCAGTAAAAATAGTGCTGCTCCTAATTGCATGCTCCATGCAAGCATGATCCTCTCAGTGGCTTAATGTGAGCATGCATGTTTTTATTTCTTTCTTTGTCCCAAGAAGCACAAGGACTCTAGAATCTGGCTGTGAGAAATTAGTGCATAACTCCTCTAGAGAAAGTGGCACTCAGTGGGTATAGAGCCATTTGAGCCAGGTCTTGTGCCAGCCATCTCATGTTGTCATAGGCTCTATGGGAAGGTGATGTGGAAGAAAGAAAGCAGTCAATATTGCACCATGCACTCAGCAGCCTGCTCAGTTACACTTTTTGTGGGTTTTTTTTTTGTTTTTGTTTGGTGGTTTTTTTCTTTTTTTTCTTTTTTTTTGTTAGTTAGTTTGTTTCAAGTCTAGGTAGACTTGTATGAAGTTACAGCTTCCCTGCAAAAGAAATAATCATGCAAATTTCTGTAAGCTCAGTCCCAGAAGTGAGCACAGAGGCAGGAATGTATGAACTTTTTCTGCACACTCAACTTCCTTCTTCCTCCTGGTCTGAGTAGTCCTTGCAGCATGCCAAGATGTGGCAGGAAACTTTTTTCCAAAGGTCTTGCTTCCATTGCTTTAGATCATTGGCTGGTGACCATGCACAGACCGGAGGATTTGTGGCTATGAGAGAAGTAAAAGAATTCCTTGTCTCTCCCCTAGGAAAAGAAGAAATAAATAAAAAGAATGAGTAAGACCTGCAGTAACAAAGGCAGGGCAATGTCCACAGTGCACTTTGGTAGCTGGTAAGGGAGGGAAATGCACAATTTATGATTCCAAGTGACTGGCTCACCTTTTAGGTATTCTATAAAATGAGCTCAGTAGGATGATGCAAGCACTGGCAGCAGAAAATAATGTCTCATTTCTGTTGGCTCCATCTTGTTTGATTTTGCTAATTGCAAAAGCTTTGGCCATCAGAGACAAATTACAGAGACTATCTGCAAATGGTGGGGAGGGAGCTTGTATATTTTTTCACTCACAAGTGCTTTAAAAGTGGAGTTTCATAAATAGAACTTTATTTATGTATATGTACTGAGAAGGACACAGAGATCAGATGTCTGCATTTTGGATTAAATTCCAAAAGCCAATAAGCAATAGAATTGAGATCATTAAAGCTGTTCTTTGGACACTGTGTCTGTATGGCCCAATAGAGGGTGAAATTCAGAGTTGGGCAGAAAAGCCAAATAGCTTTGGCTTGAGCCTTTGTGTGCTTCAGCAAGGATGAGAGTGCCAATACCAGAACAGAGTTTTCTGGCAGCTTCTCTTTTCTCATAGATACCCCTAACCTTTCCAAAAAAAGAAATTGAAGTCCCTGGCTAGCTTGGTAACAAAGACAGCATTAAACACCTGTGTTCCAAACAGGCCTGTGTGTGTGTGTGCCTCTGCTGATCCATCTGTGAAATGTGGCACATGCCAGTGGGGACATGCACAGGGGGTATGCAAAGCATGTGGCACATGCCCAGTCATTAAAAGCTTGAGCAAACAGTGCTATGAAGTGACAAGGAGAGATTTCTGAAGTGACAAGAGCTCGCTTTTATCCTCTCAGGTGTTGCAAGGGTAAACATCACTGAGAGGTAAATGCCTGACCTAGGCAAATCCCTTCTTTCCCCAGGTGTTACAACTGCTTACCCAGGCCTTTCTCTTCTCCAGCTGGAGTCAAGAATGGCAGGGAAGGAACTCTGATTCCCTTGGTTTAAAACAGAGCTGGTACTCTGAGAACCACAAAGAGATGAGTTCTCCTAAGCTAATGCTGTGCAGGTGGAAAATATGTTAGAGGAGCTTTGGAAAATGATGGTAGGAGAAAGTGAGAATGTGTCTGAAGGTGCCAGAGCACAGCAGTTAAATTCCCTTTGATTTGAGATATAAAACACAAAGTGGCAGAAAAGCTGAGATGGGACAACAAGTTGGAGTTGTGAGAATCCAGGTCATTTGAGGTTTCACAGCCCAAATGTAGCCATCACTACTCAAGGGATTGGGTTAATAGTCTGTGATTTAGAGACATGGACTCACTTTTCTTTCTCAGAGCTCACTAGCATGTGACTCAGCCTTGCCAAACTCATCTGGCCAGCACTGGTCCTGTGTGTGTTAAAAGGATAAGTAAGTTGAAAGATGTGAAGCTGTGATTTTTACTAAGGAAGTCTGTGGTGGTGTAATATCATAGCTGGGTACTCCTTAAGCACAGCTTTAAGTAGGGTGCACTACAGAAAGTGTATTAATAAAATATGAGATGGTAAAAGTCTCTTTTCCCTCATCCTAGGTGATTTTCTTTCCAGGAATGTTTTTGAAATAGAAAGAATGTAGTCATTTTAGCCTCTTCATTAAGTGTATTATTTAATCCCACACACTGTGGCTCCTTAAGAATAGAAACAATCTACTTTACACTCAGTATGAACAATGAGATGCCCCAGAGCATATTCAAAACAGAACTCCTGGACACAATTATTTGGCTTAAAAGGGTCTGAACTGCATTTAATTTTATGGAAAAGATTAGCAAAATATGCAAACAAATCTTAGTAATTTCTATTCAATTTCCCTTCCTTTCTTAGAACCTAAATGATATGACTGAACCCAAGAAAAACTTGATTTTTTTTAAAAGACTAAAACATCTCTCTCTTCCATGTGTATAAGAAGCCAATTTTAACCCTGATTTATTTGCTCTTTTCCTCTCTTAATTTTTTTCCACTCTAATTCTCCCAAGCATCTATTCAGTAGTCTTTGCTCCCGGATTTTGCTTTGTTCATTTTCTCAACATTTTTATTTGAAATTATGTTTATTTTGTTTAGAACCAAAGTGACATTGCACACGTGAATATACGGTATATATTGTGAATGGTCTACTTATTTATAGTATGCACAGGCACAAATAAATGCATTCTATAAGCCCACTTTTGCAGATATGCTGAAGTTGTTTATATTGCATATATACTGTATGTACACTACTTAAAATATTACAAATTCAAAGAAAATTTATTGTAGGGAGCAGCAGTTTTGGTAATGCTTGCTGAGTGGAAAGCAAAAGACACTGTTAAAATGTAAAATACTTGCAAATGAAATGCTGTTTCACTGCATTTCTCTTTTCCAAAATCTCTGTGTCTGGACTGAGAATGTATTTTTCATGCCTGGATTTAAAGAGAGACCTCTCTGGAGAGTTAAATAGAAACAAAATAAAACCACAGCATCTTTGTTTGAAAAAGTCTCTGGGAAAGATTATGTAGTGCTTAAATCCTACTCTGCTTGTAGCAGGTTTTGTGGCTGTCAGGTTGATGTGTTTAAATATTTTTTTCCAAAAAAGACCCAACAGTAAAATATTATTTACCTGCAATAAAGTGCAAAAAATTTTAAAGTAAGAAAGTAACTCTGCTATTTTTTTGGTCTCAGTGTGTCTAGTTTTAAAGAGATGCTTTATAATCAATGAAGCTAATACACTTAGAAAGGTTCCAAGTCTGCTGTGTGAGGAGAGAAGGTGCAAGGGCAGCAGATGAGCTTTAAAAACTCTGAGACCCTTTGTTTCTCCTGTAGGAGACAGCTGTGGCATCCACAAGGACCTGTAAACCTGGAGATGTGGTCATGGTGTAGGAGCTGCAGCAGCACGAGAAAGGTGCCTCTCACAGAGTCTCTTTGAATCCATGGATTTCCAGTGCAGAAGGACAACTTGTTGTCTTCTGAACAATCTAGTTTTAAAAAACTTTCAGGGCATGTCCTGTAATTTAACAATTTCAGGGAGTTGTCCTTGGAGGAAAAGGGGCCGAAGAGCTGAGTGTGGGGAGAGGTTTCTGGCAGTGATGTGCCCCAGGGTCATGTGGTGGGAGAGTGGCTCTCACATCTCATCACACCCCTGGCTGCACTCAGCCTTCTCTCCTGCTGTTTAACCTAAATTTCCCTGTTTTTAACATCACACTATTGCTACTAATGATACCTCTGAGCTATGTACTAAATTATTCTTTCTCTGTCAGTTCTTCCTTTCAAATACATGAAGAGTTTCTAGCAATGCTTTTAGCATAGATGGGCTGACTTACAACCAATTACTGTATTTAACTGAAACCCAAATGGTCTTATATCTGAGAACTTCACAGGTTCTCAGGGCTAGCTGAAGGAAAATGTTTTAAATTAGTTTTATCAATAATTTCAATGCTTTTTCTCATTTTAACAGCTATAATCTATTGTAATTTGGAGAAAAGAAAACCTTTTTTTTTCCCCTCAGATTTTTATTAAATGCTTACGGAGAAAACCTTCACTGGGAAAAACAAGATTTTGAAAAAAATATAAAAAGACAGCAGTGATGTGATTTCCCTAAGTAAAACTTAATGAGATATTTTAGAAAAAATGTTGCAAAGAGAAACTGCACAAATAACATACCTTCTCACTGAAAATAATTGACTGGAAAGCCTTTCTGCATTAAAAGTAAAAGGAAAATAAACCATCAGCTAATTGTACCATATACTCAGTGTTTGTTTACGTGTGTGTGAGGAATCTGATCAAGCAGCTCAGCACCAACTGAGAGCAATGTGCTCTCTTTGGTCAAGGCAGTGAAGATCATGGGATCATAGAATGGTTTGGATTGGAAGGGGCTTTAAAAAAGTATATATTGGAAGGGGCTTTAAAAAGTATAGAGCCCTGAGGGCTACCACTTGTCACTGGAGTCCATTGGGATTCTGAGCCATTGGCTACTAGCAACTCAGAATGGCTGAGGCCTCTGAGAAGAAGGTGTCACTGAATCTCTTGCCTGAAGGATCCTGCCCCTTGCAGGAAAGTCTGCCTTGGACACTCATTTTTCTCTCACCTCATGAAGGCTGGAGCTATACCGAGGCTCATTGACTCCCAGTTTTCATAAGCAATTATGAGTATTCATGACTAATTATTTTCTAAAAAAATTTTTCTTAAAGAGGTTGGCAAGCAAGGGAATTATATATTTCCTTCACTAAATATCAATACTGTGCTTTTACAGCTACTTCAACAGAGCTGGAAAGTCAACAAAAACTAGCACTGTAACATATAACTTTGCATTCATTCTAGTGGGCATTGTCCCATAATTATTTCCTTACTTTGTAAGGGCCAGAACTTGGATTTGGGGCTATTTTTGTAGGTCTGAGAATTACAGATTCACGTCTCCAATACTGTATGGGGATTTCAGAGCCCACCAGTGTTTGCAAATGCCAGGTGTTGGTCCTTGCCAGAGTTTCCCTGTAATCTGAGACTTTAATATATGGTGCATTCCATTGCACATTTGTGGAAAGATCACCTCAGATGTCATGGCTTTTCACAAATAAATTCAATAGCTGAGTCTCTTATCTCCCCTAGTCTAGTAGATTTCTGTATCAGCTATTCAGGTAGTGTCCTAAAGTCTCTTATATTCACCTTACTACCGGCAGTATCCAGTCAGCTTGTCTCTGGAGCTTTGGCAGTGTGCACACAGTTGTGCTTGAGTGTTTGGTGATTTTCTAATCTAGATTTTCTTTTCCCTTCCAGCCCTTAAGCAGCAGGTGCTGTGTTCTCTTGCTTGCTTGCATTCTCCTATTCCAGTCCTAAAGACAATAATATCTTGTAGGCTTCTTATTTCTTCTAAATTGGTTTCATTGCAAATTGTTTTATAGGGCAGGTTATGGTCCTTGGGTGACACCTTCCAGAGGTTCAACGGGGGTTTTAACACCAACAGGTCAAGAAATTTAGGTATTTGTTTACAAGTAAATGGAAGAACATTGTAAGTTTGGGAAGAAAGATCCATTTCAGCCCCGTGGTGGTCACTGAATCCAGCTGCAGTCGATGGCAAGCTGGTTCCCCACCTCTGTGGTGTGATCTGAGGAGAGGTCTGGGGAGGGTGGAGGGTTGTGTGCCAGCTGCAGGGAGCACATGCAGCTGAGTAATGTGTTACTGCATGCACTGCTTCCTTCCTTCTGCTCCTGCCCCTGTGAGATCACAGACTGTTGGGTTTCACTGTCAGTGGATGCTTCAGTGAATCAAGCGCTAGTCAGAGAGGAAAAAAAAGACTGACAGTTGGGAAAGGAAATGACTGCTCTGGGATGTACCCTGTTGCTCAGGTGTATGGATGAAAAGGAAATACTGCTCTGCAAAACTGATCATAGGTATCCATTTGCCATTCCTGTTTCAGTGACAGGAAGTGGTTTTGCACGAGGAAAATGTACCTGTGTGAGCATGTGAGCACACAGGCACACACACACAACTTCCAAGTTAGAGACAGAGGGTGCACACCTATTACAGAAGGTTCAGTGCTGCCTGTACATTAGTGCTGACCCACTTCATTCATGCTTCTTTGAAAATGCATTTTTCTTTGTCACCTTTAATACTCAGTATTTTTGAGCACTGTTAGATACAGAACAAAGAAATGGTCTTTTCCGCTCAAATACAGCTGTGTTCCCCTTATGTGTTTTTTTTTAAGTCACCAGATTTTCTTGCTAGTACTGAATAATATAAACATACTGAAATATAAATAATTAATATTAAAAAAATATGAAAGTACTGAATAATATAAAATAAAAAACAGAGACAATAACTGCTGGGACAGCCAGTGAGTAGATGCTAGCTCTTGCTAATTTAAGCTCTGAATATCCTTTTGAATAAGTCTAAGGTAAATTTTACTATCTTGTCTTGTAAGAGTGAATCTGTTGCTGTTAAGATTTATGTTTTGTCGGGTCTTTTTACCTTCTCTGCTCTCTTCTTCCAGACTCAGAAATCCCTGAACTGAAATAGCTGAAAGCAGGAGACTCTTAAGAAGTTCAGCCTGGAGGAGACAGAGGAGAAATCTCATGGCAGTCTACAACTTCCTTGTGAGGGGAAGCAGAGGGGCAGGCACTGATCCCTTGTCTGTTGTGAACAGTGACAGGACCAGAGGGAATGGCCTGAAGTTGTGTTAGGGACGTTTAGGTTGGATTTTAGGAAAAAGTTCTTTGCCCAGAGGGTGGTTGAGCACTGGGGCAGCTCCCCAAGGAAGTGGTCACTGCCCCCAGCCTGCCAGAGTTCAAGGAGTGTTTGGACAATGCTCTCAGACACAAGGTGAGTCTTGGGGTTGTCCTGTGCAGGGCCAGGAGCGGGTCCCTTCCAACTCAGGATATTCTGTGATTCTGTGAAAAGTATTTCACCTACTTACCTTGTTCTTATTCTAACTTGGGCATCTGCTTATACCTGCTGCTGGAATTGACACACCTTTTGTGTGATGCAGTGTAGCCACTCATGGTCATATTTCATTTGACAGTGGTTTGAATTTACAGGAAATAATCCTATAATAGTTTCCTCTTTTCAGCAAGAGACATATTTGGCAACAACTTGAAGTGGCATAAGCTTGTAAGTACTTCACTGCTCATTTTCTATGAGCTCTCCTAATGATAGGAAGAAGAAACATAAATGGTTTATCCAAAATGTATTCATAGGCTGCTCACATGCCTTCAATTCACAAAAGTATGGGGATGTGTCGTTGTTGAGTAAGAAATGACACAGACTCACAGAAGGCTGGTTTGCACAGTATAGCTACTTTACTTTGAATTCTCTCTTTTTACACATTGTTTTGCTACAGATAGACCAGATTGGTTAATTAATTAATACATTTCAATTGATCAGTTAATTAACAAAATGCTTTTCTTATAAACAATCTTTGAGAAAAACAGGAAAACAGAAAGTAGGAAAACAACACCTGGAGGTTTATAATAATAAGTTATCATTGTTTATCTTCAACTCCCTAAAGTCTCACAAGCTAATTCTGGGAAAACTTATCTAGTTTTCTCACTCTGACCAAGTTGTCATCCACAGGGATGCTTTCTGAACTCAGTTACTTAAGGTAGAAAGAGAGTAAAGCTCCATTTCTAGGGAACTGAAAATAAAAAAGGAACATCTGCCCAAGGACTCTGTGGAAATAGTCCTGCAGCTCCTGAGAGCTGGGACCACTGTCTGTGTGTGCCATGTGGAGGGGCACGGGAGGACTCAGGCACAGCTGCTCTGAGGGTGTTCAGTTTAATGCTGCTCTACCTTCAGAACACTGAGCTGAAAGGCCAGAGCCTGTCACTGCTCTGGTGCTTATTCTTCCTTTCCCTTTGGCAAGAATCCCAGGACAGGGAGCACCATTTGCCCTCAGGAAGGTCCCGTCGTTGCTCGTGGGACAGGAGGTGAAAGGACAGCAATCTGCTGAGTGGCCCAGGAGACAGCAGTGAAATTAGAAAAGAAACCTCAATGTCTTCACTCTCAGGGCCCATGTCCACAGCTGGCCATGGAAATGTAAATTCTGCTGCTCTTTCTCCTCCCCTTGCACGAGCTGTGTGTGAGCCAGCTCTGACTGTGCAGCCTTGCAGCTATTGCTGAGCCTGGGCTAATGGGCAAGTGTGGGGAAGTGGGATATTTTAGCAAGGGAATTGAGATGTCTGCACAGCTTCAGGACTTGATCTGGGTTATGCCCTAGTGCTCAGGCAGAGCTGGATGTACCTGTGTCAGTGTGCCTTCAGCCCAGAGTGATACTCAGGGCATCACTGAATCCCCAAGCTCTCCTAAAGCTTCTGGGCTCTATTGTACTCTATTAATACAGATAATAACTGGATAATTTGTTCTCATGGAGAATGATTCAATGGTTCAGTCACTGTCTTTATGTGCAAATAAGAGTATTACACTATACTGGAAAGGCCTCTCACAGATTTTCATTTTCTAAGATAAGCACCAAAGTATAGCGTCCACTGAGGCAAACTTTAATACAAGACTTCTGATCTGTTGTGGACTTTTGTTTGTTTGTTTGTTTGTTTAATATTTACAATTTCCATCCCTATCTTGCTTGCTAGTCTTTTAATGCCCTGGAGTCAGTGATGAGGATGCAGTCAGTTAAGTGTTTTTTTCATGGCAGTTTCCATCTCTCTCTCATGTGTATAAGGACTGCCTTGTGTGAGGTCTGAAAGTGTCTGTTACCTTGTGAGGGATGTAGGGCTGACATAGGTGCTAAGAAAACACAGAAACTAAAGAACTTCTGAAATGACACACGTGTAAATCTTATTTAATTCTTTCCATTGGCTTCAACAGGTGAAAATGTTCTCTACCTCCTCAGAGATAAAATCGTTTCAAAATTCCCTTTTCCATCAGTTGAGCTCTGTCCCACCAGTCACTGTGACTGGATCCACAACCCATTAAAACCACTGTGAATCTTTCACAGACTCCCTTTTAGGAGATTGGAACAATTCAAACCCAAAGAATGATGCTCCTTTTGTTTTTCATGCAATTTCTGAAAGATTGTGATTTCATGCAATCACGTCTGAAACTTAAAATTGTGATATAATCATGAATTCTGATAATTCATTTTAATGATGTGATATTCTTTCCAATGTCATTCTGTGGCACGTGCTGGTGCTGGAAGCAGCTCTGGCTTTGTTTTGAGTAGTGTTATGAGGACTTTGAACCTTTGACCTTCTTTTTCCTTTCTGCATGTAGAAAGTCCTGGAAAATTCCCAAATGGCACAAATTATAGGAGATGCCAGACTTGACTCTGGGAACTCTTGCATGCTCTCCATCTCTCCCTCTGCTTTTTTTCCCTACTGTACTTGTCAGATTGTGGGGAGAAGATAATCTTCATTTTACACAGGGGAAATTGGATGCAGTGGAAATGTATCACAGCGGTGAAAAAAGAATTGATAAATAACCCCCCTCGACATGGTGTTCAGATGTGTGGATTTTTTATTCCCTTCCCTCTCAATCCTGGCTGTACTTGTTTCTGAATGATGGTGAAGGGAATAACAATTCCTCTTCTATCTCAGAGCAGGAAATCAGCAAGTATAATACACGTATATGCATAAAATTCAGCAACAGGAGCCACTGCAGATTTAAACCATTGTTCTCCTAATTTGGAGAAAAAAGGCTGTCTTACTGTCTTTATAGTAAAAGCCTCAAACAGATTAGGTCAAGTCTCTGCAGACAGAGTAATTCTGTGGTGCTTAAAATGATAGGAACTAATCTCCATGAAAGCTGAGTCCAGGGGTATAGGCTATTAAAGATAGCTATATGCTATAGGCAGAGGAGAAGATAAGAGGTCCAGCTCATAATGAGAAACGATAACTCTACACACTTTGTTTACAGTTTACCCCAAAGACCACAGATTAACACAAATCTCAGAGCATCTTTATTATGGCACTGCATTGGAGAGGGGCTGCCAACAGAGGATGGAATTGCTAAGTAGGCTGGGACCATCTGTCCTCTCAGGGAGGTGAAAACGTGCATGATTGAGTGACACCTGCTTGTCAAATGTGGCCTGCTGGGAAATTTTCCCTTGGATCACTGAGCTCTGAGTACATTACCTGCATTAAAATCAGAAAAACAATCTCATCACCATTATGCATTTAAGAAACTCATGGTCATACCAAAATAAAATCTGTTTTCAAGATCTCTAGATCTTTCAAGATTAGGAGCTCATGTTTTGTTTTCCATATTGGCAAGCTTAGTTTCTGAAGGAAATTGAGCATTTAAAAAAGATATTTTCTATTACTTTAAAGAGCACTGGAAATAAACCAACAGGCAATACAAGCTGGCTCTTTTCTTTTTTTTTTTTCTTTAAAAATATTGCCTTCTCACTATAAAACAAGTCTTTGTAGACTCAGTATGGATAAAAGCATTCTCCCCATGAAATGGAAGCATTTTGATTGCACTTTTTCTAATGCAAGAAATTGACCCTTTTAAAATATTTAACCACCTTGGAACATATTTAAGCAACCTTTAATAACACTACACAAAGCAGGAAAGAAAAATATGGGATGACAATTCTGTCTGAACTCATGTGATTGGGAAGAAAGCTGCTCCTTGCCCTCTTTTTCAAAAAGTAGCACAGCATGTGTTAAGGTCAGAGTGTCAGCTTGAATTTCCAGTACGGATCCTGATTTCCCTCTCTTGTGTAGTTATCAGTTTGATCATTAGACCTAAATCTGGATGCCACTGAAAATCACAGGTGATTTTATCAGTGACTGTAGCAAAGGGGATGTTTGTGTCAAGATTTGACATTTAATGTGATTCATATTATATTTTTTTCCAAATTAAGGGTCATCTGCTTTTTTATTAAGTAGAAAATATGCTTATCATTAAAATCTTGGTATTTGTGTATAATTAGTGTTTTCACTTGTTGAATTGCAGAGTTACAGACCCCCAAAAAATCTATTGAAAATACATAGAAAAATAAAAAAAGAGAAGGAAGAGAGAAAAAAAGTGGTTAGCAGTAATTGCATATCCTGAGTAAACAACACTACCAGTCCTACTGCAAAATAGCTTATATTTCTGTAATTGATTTAGTAAAGAAATAATTCTATCAACCTGGCTTATTAAAGCTTGTTAAAGACAATAAAAAAACTTCAGTGGATACTGAATCAGGTTGTTGCAGTATTAAGAGAGCTTCTATGCTTCAGTTTTCCATTTTCCAGTCAATAAATAACATATGTTTCTTTTGGACAATGTAGACTGTGTTTGTTACTTTCATTGTTGTGAGTGCTGAAACTGCTCAGTAACCCTGTGATATTAGTATTAAATATATACATTTCTCTCAGACAAAGGGTAAAGCAGAAATGCAAGTAGAATAATAGAATGGTTTGGGTTGAAAGGGACCTTAAAGACCACCTCATTTCCCCTGGCAGGGACACTTTCCCTAGAACAGGATGCTTTGAGTCCCCTGCAAAATGGCCTTGAACACTTCCAGGAATGGGGGGAAGTAAGAAAAATAGGATCCATCATTTTCTTGCAGAGTGTGGGGTGGCTGAGCCCCTGCAGGCAGGAGGCTGCCCTGGAGCAGGGGATGCTACCTGGAAAGGTTTCCTGGCAGTGCTGCAGTAGCATCTTCTGGTGCAGCATGGGTGCTAAACACCAAGGCAGGAACCCTACTTTTGTGACTCTGGATGGGATCCTCAGGTCAGAGGTAATAACTGATGCTGCTCTGGACCTGTTGGAGGTCAAGGATTGGATGAGCTCCTGTAGAGCCTGCTGCATGGNGTTGAAAGGGACCTTAAAGACCACCTCATTTCCCCTGGCAGGGACACTTTCCCTAGAACAGGATGCTTTGAGTCCCCTGCAAAATGGCCTTGAACACTTCCAGGAATGGGGGGAAGTAAGAAAAATAGGATCCATCATTTTCTTGCAGAGTGTGGGGTGGCTGAGCCCCTGCAGGCAGGAGGCTGCCCTGGAGCAGGGGATGCTACCTGGAAAGGTTTCCTGGCAGTGCTGCAGTAGCATCTTCTGGTGCAGCATGGGTGCTAAACACCAAGGCAGGAACCCTACTTTTGTGACTCTGGATGGGATCCTCAGGTCAGAGGTAATAACTGATGCTGCTCTGGACCTGTTGGAGGTCAAGGATTGGATGAGCTCCTGTAGAGCCTGCTGCATGGTGTACAACTATCCCCTGAAAAACCTAATCCTCTTGTAAAGCTAAACTACGAACTGCAAGGTTGTCTGGAAGACTTTATTTTAAGTCATCTGGTTTTACAACTTGGTTATTGCTAACTAGTACTATGGTCATTGCAATCTTCTACTTTGGGAACTTCAGATTTCTAATCTAATTTCTATTGACATGAAGGCTACTTTGAGCCACACACTGTTCAATGTGGTCATTTGGTAGATGCCTAAATATACTACCTAAATATAGTTTGTTCCTACCCTGAGGTCTGTTTGTATCTTCAGAAGTGTTTACAGTGACCTTTTATCAAAAGGGAATTGCAGTTTTGAACTGCAAATTTAGTATGGTAAAGAAACATAAAGACACCTTGAGGTTTTTTTTCTTAATTCATTAACAGATAAAGATCCCATGACTTCAGTGACTTTATTTTCAACCTACACAGATGTAGCTGAGAGGTCCTTTGTCTGTGTTTTCAGTTCTGATACAGCTAATAGAGACAAAAGAAATATGATTCCATTGGTCACATTTAACTCCTTCCTCCTATTGTTTCTTCCCTGCATTTAGCTTTTGTTCTTGGTTTCACATATTTTCATTTCTTTGAATAAATGGACATATAGAAAAAGCGAGCAAAAAACCCCCAAACAGTGTTCAAGCAAATGACTCTTGTTTGAAATGCAGAAAATGAACAGGACCATGCAACTACGCAGGCTGTAACATGCTTCCAAAGCTGATTGTCTGAGACGCTGGGGCTCTGCTCCGCCCCTTCTGTTCTGCCCTTGTGGGCTTGAAAGCACCTCGGGCAAGAGACTGTTGGAGCAGTGAGATCTCTGAAATTTTTGTTTGAATAAATTCATAATTAAATACTCTGGTGTGAAAGAGACAGGGGAAAAAAAATAATGTTTTCCTTGCTGCTTAGCAATTTTAAATTGGTTGGTTCTGTTTTTTGGTGGGGGCAGGAAAAAACTGTCAAACCTACAAGTGCTTCTGTTTGTCTGGGGATGCAGCAATGCTTTTGGTCCTGCTTTACATGTACAGAATATACTTTGAGAGAAGCACTGAGGGAGTGTATCATTCAGAGAATGGGAATCATAGAGCAATTAATAATTCAGGTCTGTTGTACCCTGACATACACAATAGTATAGCATCAATCTTAAATTGTACACAGGGAAGTACAGTCCATCAATCACTTTGTTCTTTCATCCAATTTTGAATAATAGTTTATTTGTGTTTTTCTGATTTTCTCTGGGAAACTAACTTTTTCAGGTTCTCACTGGAGTATTTTCCCTTGAGAAAACATGCCTTTTCTCCCATGATCTTAGTTGATACAGAATGATAAAAAATACACAGGTATATTCAGTCTGTGAAGTAAAATATCTAGTATTTGGTCCTGGATTTTTTTCCTAACAGTGCTGGGATGTAACTGTTTCTAGGAATAATGTACTTGAGATGTTATATTTAATATTTTCTATATCCAAACCCTTAGAAGATTTGAACAAAAATATGAAGGTATTGAAGTCTGTGTTTTTGCATTGCACACTGATAGGACAGTTGGTAGTGTTTGCAAAGTTGTGTAATGTGGCCAGGGGTACTGAGAACACAAGTACATACAGGGTTAAGCACCTGGACAAAACTACAACAAAATTTTGAATTCCTGCTCTTGAACTGATACACTAAGGACCTGAATTTGGGCATGACTGATCCAAGATTTTGTCTGTCCTTCCCATTTGGACACATCATCCCCAGATGTTGCCCCCTCTCTGATGTTTTGCCAACAGTATTTTTCTACCTACATTTATTGCTGTCTGCTTGTGTTGGAAATACCTCTCCTAGGTCAATTTTCTGTGACAAAGCCACTTGATAACATTAACTAAATAGACTGTTGCTTTTGGAAGCACAGGTCAGGTCGGCATTGTCTGTTGCAGGTGCCTGCAAAATCCCCCAGGGGGACACTGGTGGCCCAGGGACCACAGCAGCAGAATGGAACACACCAGATTTGGGTTGTATTTGCAGCCTTGCCACAAATCAGTTGTAATTTGCAGCAAATCTTCTGCTTCTCCTCTGCCTCTCCAAAATGCCTTTGCCTGAATTTCTCATTCTGTCCCTGTGTTGTCAGCTGCAGGCTCTTAAGGGGAAAGGAAAAAAAAAAGGGAAACAGCTTTGCCCTGTTCTTCCCTGTCTCCTGGGCACTGCTTGGTATGGTACATGGTTGGATCATGTGGCAAAAGAGAAACCTGAGGTGTTTCCCTGCTGCCAAAAAGTTACTCTCTCACATTCAGATCACATAATATCTGCTCTGTTCATCTAAGAGCAGTAAACTTTTTGGGGCAAAGGTGCAGCTTAAAGATGCATCTGGTTTTGTGCAGCTCCAAACGCAGCACTGATGTGTGCTCATCAAAATTCTAAGAAAATTTAAATAATTATAGTGAGAATATGAAGTTTATTCTTTGGCTTCTTTGCTCCCTGACAAGATACAGGCACCCCAGGAATTTGCTTAACAGGACCCAGTTGCAGAGGGAGAATACTTGTGGCCACATCCACAGTGTTTCTGTCTGGAATTAGGTTTGATGGAGGTTCAGAAATAACATCCTACAAGTAATCCGGGTGTGATAGATTTTTGGTTTCAAATGGGTGGTTCTTGTGGGGGCAAGAGTGCTCTGCTCCAGCTGCTTTGGGTTTATGGTTGCTTATTCCTCTGAGGTATCAGGAAATACCCAAAAAATTGAGGAGAAGATAGAAGAGAAAGAAAGAAAAAGTAAGCCGAGGGCGTCAGTGTGAAGAAATTTCCAGCATGAGGATGAAGGCACAAAAAGACAGCTAAAAGCTGTCACATGTCAATCACACAAAGGGTAGGAAGCATATGTGATGCAGTTAATGCTCTGAGCAAAGGGGAATGGAAAAACAACTGGTCTCTGGGTATTAATTATATACTGAACTGCTAATAAGTTGGAGACAGTGTGAGCATCAACTTCTGATAAATATCAGCCTTGGAAAACAAATACAGTGCAGGATAAGACAATTTGGAGTAGTATAATATTAACCAGGGCAGTACAGGTAAAGTTAGTAAAGAGTTCTGGCACTGCACCTGTACAAATACTCCTGCCCTTTGCAGGGCACTTGCTGGTAGTGATGCACAATAAAGGTGTATTGATTTCTTTTATTGTCAAACTAGTGGTAAGGTCTGAAATACTGAGTGAACCAAAAGACCTCATTAACTTCAGCTATCAACAACAGTCTAATGTAAAAAAAACCACCCCAAAGTTAAAAATCCCAAGCATCATCTCAAACAGTCCCTCTCTCATTATCTCAGCCCTTCCTGGAGAAGATCAATAAGCAATTTGCATATTTTTTATCAATATTTAATGTAATGCAGCAGGATGCTTTTGATGGCTTGAGTCCTTCTGTGCACTCTTTTAACATGACAGAGACTAAGAGCCCAGCAGGTGCTCAGGTGCTGGGGTCAGTTCCTAGTTAAAAACATTAGGGATTGGTGTGGCTAAATAATCTACAGCTGCCCATCCAAGGGCAGGAGTGAGAGCTCACACAGCATGGTGATGAATTTTAACGATCTGGGAAGACAAATGAGCCTGAGCTGCCATGCAATTAGTGGGCTGTGGAAAGATGTGTTGGGTCTAAATGAGGGACATGATCTGCTCTTGACTCTCAGTGTGGTAGGAGCCCTCCCTCTGAAGGCCATAATGAGGAAGGTAGATGAGATCCCAAACAGGTTGACAGAACAATTAAGGGGAAATGGGAGTTGATTCAAAATGCGGTATCGCCATCAGTGGCACAGATACGTACAGATCTACCTCCTTAAGGAGCTTGTGCTACTCTTCAAAGCTGGATATGTACTCAGGGTATTCCTTTCACTCCCTGTTACTTAAATAATATCTATTTTTTAAAAATTTATCCCTAAATCAACTTTTACTTAAATAGGAACATAACTTGAAAGAAAAGGCCTGGCTCTGATCTCACTCACTGTGGTGTAAATTGAGAAGATCCATGTGTTGTGTGATACACAAATGCAATTTTTTATACAGTCATCTGATTATTGCTTGGATTATTGCTTGGGTCTGCTTGATTGGACTTCAATGCTCTTCAACGACCCTGGAAGCTCAGAAGGGCTGAAGGATCGGCTTCTGCAATGTGCCTGAAGAAAACTCTTGAATTATTCCTTTGGCTCTGAAGAAATAAAATATGGGTGCTTTTAAATGTTCCATAAGAAAATAATACAGACATTTTTAAAAGTTAATTTTAAAGAGAAATCAAATTTATTGTTCGACTTGATGAGCTTATAGGTATTTTCCTATACTACTTAAGTATTTCTATAATTCTATGAAACTATGATTAATAACTAGATGCCAGAAGGCAACAGACAAGTTGAGATTTTACCTATTCAATTAGAGAAACAGCAGCACTAAAGTACTAAAATAATGCACCAGGTAGGAGTAAGATGTTCAGTAAATCTAGTTCACTTTTCTGCCTCAAATGTATCAAAAGTACAAAATCAATTTCCTTGAATAGAGCTCATTATTTGAACATATTCACTTAGCCTGATGATAAAAAATAGTTATAGACACGACGTCTCAGCTGCATCAAACAGATCTGGTTTCTTTGGTGGGACAGATTCATTGCTTCTGCTTTGTTAGAGAGATTCCTTGTCACAGAGATCACGTGGTGCTGTTGCCCTTGTTGGACTGGACAGTGTCACAACCAGCGTGGATACTGGCACGTGCAAATTGAAAAAAGGTCTCCACAAACAGCGTCTCATGTGGCATTATCTTATTCCATGTGTAGTCACTGCTGAGCTGATGAGTGATGGCAGGCAGTCACCTTGGTTTTCATGACTTTGTAAAATATTTACAACGTTTATAGAGGTAAACATAAAATATCAAAATTAACGGGGCCAGAGAGAGCAGGTTTCCACTGCATCTCCCCAGGGTCACTGGCAAGCTGCGAAGAACCAGGAGATGAATGTCTTCCATACAGCCACAAAGAGCAGTAAGGTTCAGCTTGGTTCTGGGGCTATAACAAAGCCAGGAGATGCTAATGTTAATGTTCAAGTAGATTGGGGAAATCTAGAAATAAACTGGGGATTGTTCTCCCTGTAGTATCCAGGGAACTGGCTACAGGTTGTTGGCATGAATACAAAGCCTGGTGCAGCAAGCAAAAAAGAAAACCAGGGAAATTGTGCCTTCTGGGAAAGAGTATTTTTGCTGTTTTGTCTCTTTCCATTGCTGGTTTTGTTACCCATTGCTCCACACAGAGGTCTGACCTATCTGTAAGCTGTGTTTAAACCCACAACAGCCTTTTAGGCTTTGAGCCATATGTTTGTATTCTGAACTACTTTGTTATATACAGGGATTTAGAGTAGACAAAGTATTGCTTCAGCTTTTCAATAGTTGGTGAAGAAAAAACCCAAACAGGGGAAGAACGAAATATTTCACATTTTTATACTACTGTAGTAAAAATATTATTGCAATCCTAGACTAATTTTCTAATTGACAAATTAGCTTTTTGCTTAGAAAGTACCTGATTTTGCTTTTTAAAAAATCACCTTAATAAATATCTTTTCTAGCCATCTTTATTTATGCCAGTTAGTTAACATAGTAGTCTCAAATATGATAGTCTTATGCATTCATGCAGACCTATCTTTTAGAAATTTTCCATTTCAAACTTTATGCAGACAGCTTGAAAATGCTAAAAATACTTGGGATATTTAGGTACATGCTTTCATCTGGAAGGGGAAAAAAATTGGGAAAAAAAGAAGCACCCCTAAACATGAAATTAACATATCATGTTAATTCATTTCATTCACCCCTCTCCTTAGACTGATTACTGCAAAATATATTTTGTGCTAATTGACCAAAGCAGTGTTATGCAGAAATCCATGATTTCTGCTTATCCTAGTTATCCATGTTAATATTTGTTTTTTGCTTATCATGTGACCATGAGAAAACATTTTAAACTAGAATCAGGAATAGATGACCAATGACTAAGAATAATGCCTTTTCTCCTAGATCTCTGCCGGGAGCCTGACTGCGAATGGTTCAGTGAAATGATCCACTTGATTTTTTGTTCTTTTCCCACCCAAATGTTTCCCATATATTTCCTCATTTCTGGCTAAATCTCTGAATATTGAATCAAATCCCAGGTAATGGAAAACGTGGCCATTTATTGCCTGTAAACTTTGCTCAGAGTGGAGAACAGTGCTTAAAAGATGAAAGTTACAGAAAAGCCCAGAGCTGGGCAGAGCTGAGGCTAGTGGTGATCTCTGTAACAATCCAAAATGACAGGTGACACTGGAGACCTTTGATAATTAGGTTGTCCCCTCTACATTAAAGAGTCCATATGCCTTTTCTGTCCAATACAGTGAACACTGCACAGTTTTTCCTGGATTAAAGCAAGGCTGTTTTACAAATGTACAACATACAAAGATTACAAAACTTTGGAAGTGTGATCTAGGCCTTTTAATGTTGCTTTGTTTCTTAAAAATAATATTTAACATGTGACAAATGAGGCTTGGAATTACCAGTGACATTAAGGTCACTGCAGCTTCTCCCTGAAGCCAGCACAAGGTTTTGTCTCTTGTTCACTTTTCTCTCTCTCCATCAGTTGTGTGTAAGCTTTAGATTACTAAAGCTCCTAAACAGAAGGGAAGTGTAGAGATGCTAGATCAACTCCAATGTGCTGGCACCTTTAAACAGCACAAAGGACTGCTCTGAGCTATTTCAGGGTGCTGGAAGGAACATGGCTGTGTGGTGTGGTGAAATTTCAATATACTAAGCTTTACACCTTAGTGAAGAGGTTGGTGCAGTCTTCAAATCCAGCTTGTTGTGAGTTTCTCTTTGACCTGCACCAAAGGCAGGCCAGGCTGAGCAAGAAAAGCTGACCTTTAACCATGATCTTGTTTCCTAACTTTCTTTAAAAGCAGGAATACGGTGCAGCTTTCTCCATTATGACAGGGAATTGAATGGTTTTCTTTGTTGCCTGGAGATGCTCTTGGCTGGCCTTAGTTTGAATACTTCAGTGCTACAAGCAGGAAGGGGATAAACAGGAAAAAGTCCAGAGACCAGCAAATACCAATCAAGATGTTATAAAGAAAAATTGAATGAATAGGGATTGTTTAGTCTATAGAAGAAAAGTCTAACAGGAATAGGGCTAATAGACTTCAAATATATAAAACTGCTGCTGGAGGGAAGAAGGAAATGAGCTTTTCTCCTTGTCTGATGGCAGTAAACAGGAACTAATGCTCTTGAACTGACGAAAATAGGGAAGATTCAGGTTACACAATAGAAACAACTTTTGATGGCAATACTATGAGCATTGTAATAAGCTTATCTGGAGGATGTACATCTAGTAAAAACATCCAATTCTCCTTCTGTTGTCCCTTCCATTCCTATAATTCTTGAGTTCCACAATAACTTGGACTCTGAACATGTATCTGAGAAGGAGGAATGCTCTGTGAGAAAGTGAGGAATTTAAAAGAAGTTAAATCTCAGCTTCTCTGCAAACTTCATGTGTCATCTAGAGCAAAGCCAAAGAAATTCTAGAGAGGTTCCATTTTTTCAAACAAAGATAAAATTTCAATTCCTTTCTCATTTTGTTTTATTTAAGTGGATGGCAAACTACTGGGATAGAATTGTAGTCTCTGTCTAATTCTGAAAAGGTAAAGCTGTTGGTCAGGGTTCACAGACAATATTATGATTCTGCTTTTAATAATTTCACACAGCTCCATTCTGATTTCTTCTTCTGTGTGTTCAGTCCTTTTATTGTGTTTCATTCTGAGAAGATCCCAAGGTCTTCAGTGTCTTCTTTTCTGCCTAAAAGTGATCAATTTTCTTGTCAAATAGCAAAGAAGGAATCACCTTTATCTAGAATTAATTTGGTGTATTTATCTGCATTGTATTTTTTCACTCTCTGTAGCTTCTCTTTATTTTTGGTGTAGTTTGAAGTGGTGGGTTTTTTTAAGTATAAAAACTGAAGCTTTAAAAACAGATAAAAATAAATAACTGGTGGTTTGCACTGTGTTGGACACAACTTTATAGTATTTAACAAATCCAGGCCTCACTGGAGTCATTGTAAAGACTTCACTTACCTCACCATATTATTCTAGCTTCTCATATTTGCACTCATCAATCATGTTCCTTCATCATGGCCCCAAATCTATTTTGTCCCCTATAATTTTGACATGAAATGTTGGCACTGCCTCTCTGATCAGGACTCAGAAATATTCCATGTGGATCTCTCAATGTCTTTTAAATCCCCCTACTTTCCAGTCCATAACCTTTCCCCCATATATTAACTTTGAAAAGTTTCCATAGAATCAGTTGTGGTTTATACTTTGGCACCACCATTTTTAGCTAAAGCATTTGGCTGTTAATTCAGATTTATCATCCCTAGTAGCTATAGCTGCAGCTCCTGTGAGGTGCGTTAGCTAACTTTGGCTTTTCCTTGAACACACACCTTCATGGATGCATATGCATTCATACATCATTACTTTAATTAAATGCTTCTCTTTGGAGAAACAAATCAGATCTTATTACAGAACAGTGGATTGATTTGTTGCCAGCCCAATTTCTTTGAGCTTAGACCAGCCTGCGTCATGCCCAAACACAGAAATCAAATTGTGATATTAGAGACACAGTCACCATGACTATTTCAGTGGACAATTACCAGACAGACTTTTCCCTGACTTCTGTTTCCTTAAGAAGAAGATTCTGGAGCTAATTTTAGGCATTTGATGCTCCTTTTTGTGTAAGTAAAGAGAAGGAGCCTTTGCAGGCAGCCTGGTATTTAGTGCAGCTACACAGAAGCAGAGACCTCTTTCAGTTAATTTGCCAGTGTGAAAAAGGCCTTTTCTCCACAGAAAGGCCTCCATTTACCACTTTGCACACCTGGCTTTGAGGTCATCAGCCTCTGCCCATCCTTTTGAAGCTGTGGAGGAAGAGTTCAAGAGTGAGAGGAAACAAGAGAGTCTGTTTCTCTAGGCTGTATTTGTGGGTGTGTTGATGAGAGGGTTCAGGAGAAGAAGTTGTGTTTCCAACCAGAGCATCTCAGCCTGCTCATACAATTTAAAAGTAAGTAGTCTCCTGACAAAAACTGAAAAAAATCTAATCCATACTGAGAGGCAGTCGTTTTTCTAGAATACTGCACTGACAAGGTTTGCTAAGTTTGGTCTAAGCATGCTCAATGGATCAGAGCTTTCCAAGGGTTTATCCACCCACCCCCCTACTTTATCTCTGAACTGTGATTGTTAGACTAAACTAAAACATGTAGCTGCTTGGATCTACTCCTCTTTCACAGTGAATGGAGACAACTCTGTTTAGAAGTGCAGAGAAATCTGTAGTTCAGCATTCAGATGGAAAGCAGCATTCACAAGGACAGGCAGAGACATTAGTTTCTAATTTACACTGAAGTCCAGTGTTTATGGGACTTCCAGTGGCCCAAATCTCACACAATACCCTAATTCTTCGTGCTGCAATGTGTAGAAATAGCAGCTTTCTGTATGATGATGATAAGTGATTTCCACATTCATTTCAAAATTTCATACAGATTGTTATGGTCTGTGGGTTTGGAAGAAGTAAAGAAAGTGATGCCAGGATCCCTTGGCATGGTATTGCTGTACCAGGCATCCAAACTCCCAAAAACATTGGATGCAGACAGAGCCCTAATGCAGTATCTTGACTCCCTTAGAGCTGGAAACAGGTGGCATCCATTAAAAATCTGCAATTGGTTATAATTCCCATCTCAAACCAGTCCCAGCTGCAGTTTTCCCACTGTAGGGAAGAGAAGGCCATACTGTAAGCAGAGCAATCAGTCATTAAAGGGGCCTGGTTGTGGTTTGTTGTTTTTGTGTTTCTTTTTCCTCTTAGTAGATCTACTCTCTTTGCTAAAAGCCTTGTAAAACAGTACAGTTATTTTGAAAACACATATTTGAGAGGCTGTAGAAAACAGATCCTTTGAATCAGTGATTTTGGATTCTGCTTTTGGGGAGGGTGAGGAGAAATATTTTTGTTTGTCTCAGCAAAGGAACCTTACAAATTAAGACTAGCTGAAAAGCTGCTTCTGAGATATCTTTCTCTTCTCAGGGATGAGGAGGATTCTCCCTGCACTCTTTTTTTTTCTCTACGGCTGCTGCCAATCTTGCTTCTTACCCCCTGGCTGGAGTTACACAGCCCAGTCCTGAAGGGGTAGCAGGACAGATAAAATAACAGAAGATTTGCTGAACTGTCTTCCTAATGCAATGACAGCCTCACTTTAGAGCATTTAATTCAGTAATTTCAATATTTCTTGTTATTAGCAAAGCTTTGGGGAAATATTTCCACTGTACATAAGGAAGGGCATGCATCTGTGCCTTTAAAAGATGAGGCAGGCTCAAAATATTACTGTGTGGTTTGCAAGTTAAAGACTGCAACTTTTCCCTGGTGTCCCTGTGTTCACCAGATTCATCAAATCTAAAATAAATTATAATTTCCCAGGCTATTGTGTTTAACAAAGCTTTGGAGACATCAGTTGTCTTATTAACATTTATATTCCATTTTTTCCCTAGTATTTTTTTTCTGAGAAATTAGGAAAAGCTTATTAGTGTTTGGAATGGTACAAATAATATTTTTGTCTTCTTAATTCTTGATGAATCCTGGGGTGTAACTGCAGATTTGTATGTGTAATAAAATTACGTATTTCTTCTTGTTAAAAAAAAAAAAAATAGTGGGTAGGGGAGAGAGAATCTTTTCTTTTATTCTGAAGAAATATTGTCAAACATCCAAGGATTTTTGGTGTGGGAGGATACCTAGGTTATCCCTATTAACTTCATCATTGCAATGGTATTCACTGACAGATTAATTGTTCTAAGGCAAGATTTATCTGATGTACAAACAATTGCACCTGCCTGACAAGTGGAATAGCATAAATGGTTTCCTTTTTTATCACTCAGTATGTACACCTTTTTACTCTTCTGCAGGATGGCCATTACGAAAGACAATTGATCATTGTGAATCATCACAGTGTTAAATACTATGTACAAGGGACATGGTTGAATTTGGAACAACACCCATTCTTTCCTTAGCTCCTTCAGTCCACAGATTTATTTATTTATTGTTTTACATAATCTTGTTTTTTTTCACTTTGTTGGCCTTTTCCATTCTGCAAGCTGAGTTTTCTCTTTTCTGCAGCTTCTGTGATACAAAGAGGGGTGTGCAGACATGCAAACAGGGCCATTATTATGTTTTCCTTGGGTTTAAACCATGCTTTTAAGAAGCTATTGAGTAAATAGACTCTTGCCCATTTATCACAGGAGTATTCTGACTATTCAGTAATATAAACCTGTAATGCATGTAAGACTTCACAAAACAACCCTTACTCCTAGAATTACAGCCTGTAATAAACCTGTGTTGAATCCCTAAGTGCATCCTAACTACACAGAGCATTATCAGACATAGGCCTCAGTGGGAACTTTATGTGCCTGAGAATTGTAGAAAGTAGCTGTTGTACCATAAATTCTTTCATGCAGGGATCATTCTGTCTCTCCTTGGTGATGCTTCAGGAGCAAATAATTATATTAGCTAAATATAATGCATATCACATATCATGCAGCGGTAATTGTTTCCAGTGGAGTTGCTGTATCCCTTAGGTTTTAACATAATACTCTAGATTTCATGGTAAATGAACAAATAAATCATGTTTCCCCCATAAAATTTCTCTCTGACCCTATCTCTGATGCATGATTCTGCATGATGCATGTATGAATTGAGGAGACATATAAGGCAAGAGTCTAAAGCACTCTTTCTTTAGACTGAGTTGTGCTGCTTTGCGTTGTTCTATTTGCCTTAATTAATATGATAATATGAGATTAATGTGATAAATATCCCTTCCCTGAGCAGAACTTGTACATGGATCACATGGTGTGGCCAAAACTCAGCCTCTGTAATGTTCATTCGGTGGGGTTGTTTTCTTAATGTAAACAAAGCAGAATATTTGTATTCAGTGTGTGCAGTATTCCCATCTGATTGTGTATCTGCAAATTTGTACTTTTTGCTGCCATTCCCAGAAGATATGTTGGGATGAGCTGCAGCTATTTGTGTATGGTACAGAAATGTAATCACACTGTGTCACTTTGCAACATGCCACACAGTGCTGAGCATTTGCAATCACAACCACATCCACATCCACCCGTACCTCAGCATTACCCCAGGATGGTCTGGAAGGGGCATGGTTTCTTATAGTAGGCTGGATCCTGTCCTGTCCACTCTGCCATCTCCCCTGACAGTGCCACAAACCAGCAGCTCTGTGTTGCTTTGCTCAGTGCCATGTTCAGGGGAAGCTCCTCTTCTGAAATCCCCTGCTGCTAAATCGGGAAGAAACTGATGTTTCAAGGTATCCAGACTTTTTCTGGATGTTTTCTGAAACTTAGCAATAACAACACCATAGTTTTTCAAGCAGCCTAGTATAATTCTTAAAATAATATGAAGTGTTTATTGAGAAAAATCTTAACCCTGGAACTTCCAGAAGTTTGTGCTCACTTGACAGAAAATGGGTGGTCTCAAAGTTAAGACCTTCCCCATTTATCTGGCAGTGATTTCTTTATCAGATGTGGCTGAGAAAACCCTTAAGAACAGCAAGGAAAACCTCTAATCTGTGAGAGAAAAGTATGAAGCAGTATAAATGTTAGTGTTTCATATCAAAGTCTTTCCAAGTACTTTAATGCAGAAAGTCCAAACCTCCATTTAAATTGAGCCATTTTGAAAGTATGTTCTGCATGGTCATGCATGGCTCAGTTCTCCTTGTAAGAACAGTAGAGAAGACATAATTTTACCATGGAGTTTTATGATTGATACAGAGTAAATTAGACATTCAAACAGACACAGATCATATGGCAAAAGCATAAACCACAGAATGTCCTAATACTTTTCAGGAATTATGTCTGCTATATGTATATGCTAAAATATAATTTACTGAATGTCTAGGGCCGGTTCCAGGTTTCAGTCAGTCAAATGTGTCTGTATGGGAATACTAAGATATTCTTGCAGCTGAGTGGCTGTGTAGTCAGCCTGTTCCTTGAGCAGCTTGTAAAGTGTTTGGCTTGGCATTACCTCACCTAATGTGCAACCAGCATTAAGACTTCCCCTGAAGCAATACATTTAATTGCATGCTCTACTAGGAGGAAAAGAAGTCTAATTAGTCCCAGATTTATTCTATCAATAGGGAGAAATTATTTTATTTTTTTCCTGATCTAAATACAAACTAGCTAAGAGAGATTTCTAGGCAAATCAAGATCTTTGTTGTAAAAGAATACAACTTTTGTTGGTTACAGAAATTTTAACAATTTTTACTAAACAGTAGCTTTTAATAAGGCTAATCTGGTTTTCACAATAAAATCTTAGCTAAATATTGTGCACGCTACATTCTAATATGATTTAGTAGGCTGTTTTCATTATTGCCTTAGTTATTTATTATAATGTACTGTCAGGAGGAGCACTAAATTCATCTGTAGCACTGTTCATTACCATTTTAGTAAACAATGACAAGATTCTTTAAATTGTGCTATTGTGTTAATTGAGGGGGTGGAGTTTTATTCTCATGGTTCAATCTTCTAAAGAAAAAAAACCAAGCAACAAACAAAACCCAAGAAACAAAATCCAGCAACAAAGCTGGGCCCCTTTTCCTTCCCTTCCCTTTCCTTTAAAGCCCTATAGCAGCATGAATGAAACATCACCAAACAATTGCATCCCTCCACTCCCCAGAGAACTAACGTATTTTATCAGTGTTTGCAATGAAAAGAACAAATATCAGAATCTCAGTAATACTGTGGCTTCAATTCTCCTCCCCCTGCATTATTATTTTTTTAAAACTCATTTTAGAGAGCTGCAGATTGCAATTCCCAGCTCTGTGCAGGAGAAGCCCTAATAACTGGTCAGAATTCACATGCACACCCACCCCATGTACACATACACGTCTTTTTTTTCTTTCACAGTACAGCACAAGATATTATCTTGGTAATTCTCTATTCACTGTGTTACCCCTCTTCCCACTAATCCAATGCAGAACCAGATTACCGACCAAGCCTTTTGAAGCCTTGATGTTATTTTGCTTGATAAATTGGGCACAAGACTAAAATTGAAAAGAAATCCTGTTTTTATTATTGGAGACAAATCTAGCAAGCAGGAAGCATATGTTGTGCTTTGGACCACATGCTGGGGAGAGGGAGCTAGAGGGCTCTCACACCAATCAGTTACTGCAAACAATGCCCAGTGTCCACCTGGGACAGAGCCTGTGCCATTAGTCTTGACTGGAGCAGCCCTCTAATGCCACCAGGCAGCCCCAAGGAGCAGAGACACCCACCTGACAAAATGTCACAAGGAAAAAAGGAAAAAAAAAGTCAATATGTTGGATATTGATCTGCATTTTTTTTCCCCTTACAATTTGATATGGGAATATGCAGATCAAATAGGGAGGGGGGAGAGGCACGTTTCAGAAGCCAGCATAGGGCTTCTGTAAAAGCTCTAATGGCAGTGGGCTAGAGCTAGTGCAAGGAACACAATAAGCACATGGACTGGCAAGTGCTGTGTTATTCAAAGGGCAGTGTTGAGTATTGATCTGTATTAGAAATGATAATGAGGTTATTTTGTGCCTCAGTGAAATACCTTAACTGTTTCAGTGCTTCAAATACATTAGAGGTAAAGTGTTGGAGGCTATGAATTTTTAATGCCTCCAACTCCAGTTCCTAAATTTTTTCTGTCTTTCCAATAGCTATTTCAGTTTTATATTCTGGGGCTATTGCAGCTTCTTCTTGAGACAATTTCAGCTTCCCATTTCAATATAGCCTCTTGTGAAATAGTTGTTACCTAAATCCACTGCACAGAAAGAAGCTTTTCTTTGCTAACATCTTGCAGAGACTTTCATGTTTAAAATATTTTTAAGTAAACTGAAAGAATGAACATTTCAAGTATTTTGAACAGAGGTGAAGATCTTAGTGCTTAATGAGAATGCAGCACATTCTTGGTAATTTATTCTGGAATTACCTTGTCTGGCTTTGTTTTGATCAATACAAAACATTTCCTAATTCTGCATGACCCTTCTACTGATCTGTGTATGTGTAATGGTTGCATGGTTAGTGAAGTGATGTGAATAAATTATTAATGTGAAGGCCAGGTTCTTATTTAGTACAGAAGCCCAATATTTGTAACAGGGCTAACCAAGGCCAGCAGCAACAACATATGATGTGGAAAAGAAAGCTTTACTGCTCCAACATTTTGCTGACAGGTTAAAAATATAATCTTATCATACCATTCCCAGAATCTTTAATTTTTGGTGAATAACTTTTGTTTTTCAATCTTATTTCCAACAGTTGGTTGGAAAGCAAGATGTAAGATTAGATAATCAAATTTTATTTCACCTTTGGTGCTGTACATGAAAAGATTTTGTAAAGAGGACAACTTTTTTAATTTTTTAAGTATCATAAATTTATTTGCACAGCTAAAAATATAATCCCTGGCTAGCATTCCAGAATTCAAACTATCATAATTCCTTTTTCTCTGTAGATGTTCAAATAATACATGAAATCAACAGAACACTAGAAGTAGTAATTTCTAGCACTCTGAGCTAAAGCCATCTCACTTTCATTTAAAATTAATAACTGTCAAAAATAGTGTAATCTGATTCAAAAATATGCGCTGAGGCCAAGACAGGCATGCATAGGAATATATTGCTCTCCCTATTATTCTGAACCATGTAGTTAAATTTTAAAAACATTCTTTCCTTGATTAAATTGGACTAGAATTATCCTCGGTTTTATAGTATGACAGAGAAAATGCTTCAAAAACATGAATTTTTCCCAATTTTCAGATGCTATGCATTATACCTATAGTGAAGCAATGATGATTTACACTGTAATGTTGACCCAGACTTGTGGGCTTAAGTGGGCTGTATTTTCTCTAGGAAGAGTAGTTTCTAAATAACAAGGACATTATAAATGATATCCCAAGGGCAAGATATTCAAAATGGTTGGTGAGAGCTGATATTTTTATCTCTGATGTAAACAGGAATTAGGCACCAGTAATTGCTTCTGGGAATGCTCCTGTTAAAATTCTTTTGTTTTGTTTTGCTGATGAAATCAGAAGGCTCTGACCTGCTTCTGGATTTTCTCTTGCTTATAGACCAATGCATTTCCCTGCTTCTAATTTAGGTTAGTTTTCAGATGGACTGTGAGCTGTATTTTTCCTTGTGGTGCTCTCCCATCTGCAATTGTACGTGTAGGGGTTGATGTGCAGAAGCAACCACTCTTCTTTGGTATTATTCTTGACATGGCCTGTGACATCTGAGGTCATGCCTGGCTTGTCTTGCCCAGCTTCTTTTCTCTTTCTACTCTAAAATTAGTGCACTTGAAAACTTATTTGTGGCAAGCAGCTGTTCTAGCATTTCAGTCTCTGTAGGGCAGAAGGCTGGAATAGCAGGAGGAGGGAATAAGGGATGCTGGTGCCTTCAAAGTAGCTTTGGATATGTGAAAGAAAAGTGAAAAAAATCAATTGCCTTACGTATCTGGTTACGAAAGCCCTGCAGAGCACTGCCTAGCCATTGTCAGTGGGAGCAGAAAAGGAGAAACAAACAACTCTCTGTGATTTAGACAATCAACTCCCCATGCACTGAAAAGCAAGCAAACAATCCCCTCTCCTCCCCCCACCCCAGACTGCTCTAAAGCTTGACCATTGATCAAAGCTGGTTGTGTCCAGCTATTGCACCACGTGTGTTGATGTGAAGTTCACACTGTGGTTTATAAGGTCTCAGCTCTGCTTTCCCAAGCAGCCATGACACCCCATTCATCACCAGGCAGACAGATATTTTGAAATACAGATAAGCTGTTAGGTATTAGAGCAGCAGCGTTCAGGAGCTCCTTTTACTGATTTACAGCCTGTCCCAGTATGACTGGCTGTTTGCAGAGGTCTGGGAGTGAGAGCTGGTTTTTGTGAACCATGATCACACTTTCTCATAGATTTCACAGGGGGATTTAATGGAGGGGGGGGTGGAGGGGTGTGGAGTGTAAAAAAAGGCATCAGAAAGGGTCCCAGGTTATTCTTGTCCCAGGCATGTGTTATGATCCCCCTGTCCTGCTCCTTTTTTATTAACAGCTATATTGAGCCATAATAGTTTCTGTAATGCTTTGTGTGGTCTCCTGTTACTAACTTCTCTTTATTTTGAGAAAAAGCACATTAGTTGTAACTCTTTGCTTCCTACTATTTAACTGGGATTTAATCCTTAACATGACATTGCTCTTTCTCCTATGGTTATTTGGTCCCTTTGATAATCTCCAGTGAGGCAGTCTGTCAAAAGCCCTTTGAAATTGCAAGCAATTTACACCCACCACATCCCCTTTACCCACTATTTTATGAACCTTTGCAACACAGTCTAGAAGGCAAAGGGGTGTGATTAACTCTTGTGAGAGCTCTGCTGGTGTCATTCCATCAGTTGATATTTATCTACAGGCAATATTTCTCTGTTCATAATTGCTCACTCCCATCTGCTTCCCCACCAGTGAAGTGACCCCTCCAAATTGGCTGTCACACGCTTTCTGTAGAAGCCATAACTGGGCAACATTGAGTCCAGTTTTCAGTAAGGAGAACTTGGAAGAGATCTTGACTCAGGTACAGCAGAAGCAGTGAGTCCTGCCTTTCAAAAGTTTATACGAGTGAAAATATGTTCTGATTTGTAGATCTGTGCTTGTCCAGGAACAGGCACTGCCTCTGGGCTGTAGTATGATGGATGCCTGTAGGATTTGAGTGGTTTTAATACCTTTATTTTAATTCCTTCTTTGGGTTCTTTTCTCAATATCCCATTGCTTAACAAACTAGCAACCTCACACAGCAACACTTCCTAGCCTGTGGGGCTGAAATAGAGATAGTTCACAGTTTGATGGGAAAAGGAGTCACACTGGGAATGGTGGATAACTACTGTCCATGTCACACTTCACCCTTTTATTCACCTATGGCTTGTGAATGCTTGCTCCCCCTGTCCTTCCAGTTCTCTGGATTGACTCTGGACTCCTCTACAAGCTCCCCACTCAGCTGGGTGCAGTTCTTGCCTTTCTGTGCCTTTCTGCCTTTTTTCCCTGGTCTCATGCTTTTGATACTTAGTGCCTTTCCTGGGAAATAGGCAGTATCTGTTTCAGCAACCTTTTTAGCTCAGCCTTACCAACACACACTGCCCTCCCTGCAGTGTAATTTCCCTGGGGCCTCAGCTCCTGACCAAGCTTCTGTCACCTGTGGGTGGGCTCTGAGTGGTGCACGGTGACTCAGCTGTCACTCAGCTTTCCTGTGGCCAGCTTTGAAGTGTTCATTGGGCTGAAACACCCGCTGAGACATCAGAGACTCTTCTGCTGTAGGTCTTCAGTCATGTGAAGCCTTCAAAGCGGGGTATTCTGGTACAGAGTAGCATTTTGAAGTGATGAAAGTAGAGAGGCTATTGCCTGGCCTCAGTGCTGATCACAGTGACTTTTGGAAAACAGTCTCTTTCTGTACACCAGACAAAAACATAGAAAAGATTTCAGCTGGTGACAGCTCCTAGTCTGGTGTAAAACAGGTCTAACAAGGTTATCTCCATCTTTGTACCAGTTAACACCACATAAGCACTTGGATGCCAAAGTAACATTTCTCATAATTCCTGAGTTGTACATGTGCTGCATTTGCAAAGGGCTTTATGCTATAGATGCGTCGTTAATCTCTGAAAGGTTGGAAGACTTCAGGCAGGTATCCTACAGAATTTTCTATAAGCATTTACACTAATTATCTTAAATTCTAATTGTTTCACAAAATCAAAGGGGAATTAAGATTTTAATTTCTTTCTCCCCTTTTGTTTTTCTTCATTATTTGACAAAGCCTGGAGACTAATCCCATCTTAAACATGAATATAAAATAGACCTAACAGATGTTCTGTCTGCTACAGAACTTTATTTAAGCAGGCATGGTCTGCATGTAATATACATGTGAAGGTCAAAGCTTGTCATATAAAAATACAAGGCCTTGCCACTATTAAATTCTTTTTTATTTGCAATTTTTTCAAGTGAGTTTAGTGAATGATTAATGGTATTGGCTTAAAACAGGCTCAGTGCTGGCAAGCACTGGGCAAACATCAACACTGCAAACATACCTCCATCCTGACCTGCAGCACCTTTTCTGTTCCCATTTCCCATAATTCTGGAACAGATCCTGCCTGTCCCATGCCAGATGGACTCCTATATTTCCTAAGTACACAACAGCTGGAATGAAGTGGGAAAGGTCATTTGGACTGCAAAGTCTGTCATGCTTTGCTTCTGCTACTGTCTGTCCAGCGGAACCACTGAATTTTTGGGAATGGTCTTTCTTCAGATGGACTGTGTTTTACAAGGACTGTGTGTGGTTTATGCATTAAATCCTGGCTTTTGCTGCAGTATGAGCCTGAATTAGGAGCTGAGCAGTCCTGCTTATGATGTTGTCCTGGAAGGGACTTCTTGAGCAGATGGAAAGTTGGAATGGGATGTGGACCTCACCTCCACGGTCATACGGATGGAGATGTGCTTGGAGCTTTTAATCACAAGAGTGTTTGCCTTTCCTCTCTCAACACCTCTGTTGGGGCAGTGAATGCTGCCTCCTGCAGTGGGGATGCAGGCAGGAGGCTGTTCCCAGCCCCCTGAACAGCCTGGCTGCACCAGGCCCTGCAGGGCATGGACACTCACTGCTCCTTTTCCTCCAGGCCAGCTTGGCTGAGAGCTGCAGCCCAGCTGCTGAACAACAGCCAGATTTTGAGGGGACTCAAGCTGATTTATGTAAATGGATGGTGACCATGACCACTGGTGCTCAGTGAACAGGTTTTTTGTGAACAGGAAAATATGTTGTTTTGAAAAGAGTTGGTCTTTTTTCAGTTTTTTTTTTTTTTTTTTTTTTTTTTTTTTTTTTTTTTTTTTTTTCCTCCTTTCCTATTTTCCTCTTTAATATCCTTTGGAAAAATGAGATAAAAGCTCTGAAAAAAATTTTGGTTATTTAAACAGCTAGTTTTATGTGGACACTTATGAGAATGATAAGAAAAATGGAGCAGAAAGAATGGAAAGGGAATGTACAAACCACTGCTTTACTACTTTCTCTAGGAAGTATTTTGAAAATGTGAAAACGTTACATTTATGTCAACATTTCTCGCTGAAAGAGATTCTTCTATTTTAACCAGCTGGACTTGTGTTCTGAACAGTTTACTCTCTGGCTTCAGGATTTTCAGGTACCAAGAATTCAAAAGGCATTTATGTCAAACTCCTTATGAATTGTGTTGAGTTTCAACTAGCTCAGGTAACAGGTGTGAGTACACACTGGCCACAGACGTCAGGTGCATCCAAATGAAGATTTCAAACACTCCAGATTCAGGGTCATTCTCGGGTCTTTTCATTTTAACTCTAACTACGGAATTTAAATATCTTTAATAGGTCTTTAAAATCCTGGTTTAGGACCTTCAATTTGCATGCCCTCCTCTTTTTGTGCTGAGCACATCTCAAGAGGGTTGTATAAGATTTTGAAGAATATCCTTTGGCTTCTAAAAGTTTTGGACTTGGCCTTGAGCTAAATGGTTCTCTGCTGTTTCTCTTAAATAAGGTTTTCATTAAAGTTTTACATTTTTCTGTTTTTCCTGTGCATTTATGTGTGTCAACTAATAGTATAATACATTTCTTTTATTTATTTTTTTTTTTTTGCCTTTTCATTTATGACAGAGTGGCTGTCAAAGATGTGCACTTTTCTAAACCAACGTCAGCTTCTCTGTTGACTTTTTTCCCCAGTTTTGGCCAAATCTGTTTTAACAATAGCAGGAGACAGCCTTTCAGACTATGAGGGAATTTGCAATCCAATCATGTACTGTGTGTCTTTGAAAAGAAAAGAATACAAAGACAGAATGTGATGGAATTTTATTTAATGCATTGGCATGAAGTGTAAATACATACTGCATACAGATACTAAACTTTCCTAGCTCTGATATGAAATAATTACCTTAGGGACTTCTGTGTAAAATAATTCCTATATACCCATTCAAATATGGATGATATGATTCAGGTGACCTCTTCTTGATACTAAAGGTCATCCACCAAATGTAAATGTGAATGTTTACTTTTGAAGCCATTTTAGAATAAGAGAAAAAGGCTCTTTTCCCCTAAAGTTAATAAAAATAACTATTATTTTTGTGAAGAATAGAACATACCACAGTGTACATGGTATCAATCATGTCTCTTTTTTGAGTCAGGCCTTTAATTTGTCTGACTGACACCAGTCACAGACTTTGTATTCTCCATGAAGTGGGGATCTCTTCTACAGATCTGTGGCCAGCCAACTAGTGCCATCAGAGGAATTACTTTATACATTTGGGTATCTAAAATATAATATAAAAACATGTAATATATTATAATAATATAGTATCCTTTATACTCCCTTCACCCACTTTTTCATGCCATGACAATCACCTTTACTAATGGAGAATGGTAACTAAGGCTTGTGAATGTGTGCTCCACCACAAGTTTTCCTTACAATCTCTAAAATGATCAAGGAGTATATTGTGAAATATTGGTTCTGGCCAACCCTTTTCCTGAAAGTGTCCCACAAAATTCAGATATACCACACTATTTTGTGGCAGAAGATGTGTTATGTACAGCTAAAGTTTTTCTGGGGTCTTCAGTTGTGTTTTACTCTTTGAAGCCTCTGGCATATAGAGAATCACATCAACTTTCTGTGTGTTGCTGGCTCCACCGGTAAAAAGAGGATAATAATATTTAATTATCTCTACAGAATGTATATTGGTATGCACTCATTTTTTTCAATGAGCTTTGGAAGTATAAAATTGGATGTTTGAAAGCTGAGAAACTATTGTAAAAAAAAAAGAAGACTTGAGGGATTTTTTCATGAGTCAGCAGGAGTTAAACTCCTGCTGTGGGCCTCTGGTACAGAAGCAGAGGTTTCTCAGTGGCTTTGGCACTAAACAGGTGAGGGTAGAGTGGAACTCCCATGAAACAGCCACCTGCACCAGCTATGGCTGGCATTGTGTTAAGCTGGAAGTGAAATGGATTTGCTGGCCATCATCTCTGAGACTTATCCTCTCTCCAAAAATGGTGTGCTGGAAAATATTGGCATCCTTAACAGCAGTTCATTAAATGCCTTTTTCTTCCATTTGTGACATTTGCCTCCATACCAAGGGGTGTGGAATCCCCTACCTGCAATGGAGCCAAGCAAGGTTTGCCTCTGGTCTCCCCATGGGGTGACAAACTGCATCTCCAAACTGCTGCCCATCCACAGAGGTTCTCCTGTTGCCAGCTGATTTTCTTCTCACTGTGGCAGGATGGGGTTGTTTCCCATCATTTCATTAACTACAGGCATGGTGGTAGCAAGTGATAGTGTGGTACATCATGTTTTAAATCAGAAAGGCATCTTAAACTACTGTCCTTGCTGTAATCCTGTGAATACAGGCAACTTTTTTTTCATTCTTATTATTTTCTTTTCCACCCATCATTTCTGCTGAAGGTGCCATATTTTATTCCATTTCTAGACCCTAAATAATCTCTCTTCTCTTCATCTGTTTGTGCCAGCTACACAAATTTTCTTTTAATGGAAATAGACAGACTAAACTGATTGGAAAAGAGAAATGTTCAGAGGACGAACATCCATGCTTCTGTAATTCAAATTAATATTTAGGCCTCATTCAAATTCTACTCAATCTTTGTATTATCTTTCAGTGACTCAATGATGCTATAAGCCCATAACAATGCTATAAACTTGTAGTGTTGATTAAAAAGGAACATAGGAAATTGCAGATACCTTAAACAGGCTGCTTCTGTGATTTGAATGAGGTCTAGAATGGAAAAAAAATCAGTGGGAATGGAAAATAGTTAAAAGATTGTGAGAGGTGGAAGTAAAAAAAGGAAGGAAGATAGATAAATCTCAAGGAATTTTAAGGCTTTGCCTAAATTTTGTTCCATCTGGATCAGCAAAGGGAGAGGTCTGAAGTAAAATTCTAGTACAGAAAGGTCAGAAAAAATAAAAAAATGTTAGGGAAAATGCAAATCTTAAGAGTGGAAATGTCTCTGTGTTTTATGACAGAGAGGGGAAGAAAAATGTTCTAGCCTGGCCTGGAATGATAAATGAGACATTTGTTAGTGCTTTACAAACTGATTTGTCTTCCTGCAGGGAAAAAAACGACTAAGCAAGTGTTTGGTCAAATTTACCTGCCTGTGGAAACTCACTTCCACAGAACCTTCAATTTTCAGGGAGAAAAACCCACGAAAAGCCAGCATGAAGCTTTTTTGCCTCCATCAGTAACACGTGAGGTAGAACAGAAAATGCATGATGGGGTCCTCTAGTAAGTAAAAGAAAACAAAGGCAAATGCATGAATTTCTTTCCATAGATACAGGGAAAAAATCCAGGCCATGTAATTTTGAAGGCTGAAATGTCAGAAGCCCAGGAGCCCATGAAAAACAAAACCAAACAAACACAAATGGCAGTACATAAGGGGCATAGTACTGCCTGATGGCACATACGTTCAGCTCCGACAGGAAGCATGTGCACAGCCTAGGAGGAAAGTATGTGAGCTTCAGATTTCATGGAAAGTGACAGTACCATATGTAGTGGTTAATGAGTTTGTAGTTTGCTAACTATGCCTAAAAAAGCCTATACAGCTGCTTAGTGAGATCAGCTAGAAAAAGCTCTTCCTGGTTCTCTTGGTTCAAAGAAGGAAGAACTTGAAAGCTCTGATGTTGGCTTTTTTTTTTTAATACTGACTGTAGCATCTAAAAACTTGAGGTTTTGGCCCTCTGTGATAGGTGTACCTACACTGAAGTGACAGTCTGCTGCAAGGAGTGTGTTTTCTAAGAGCTTCTTTCTCAGTTAAATACTTTTGGGCAGGATTGCAGCTATAGCTCCCCTGCAAAGACAGGCTGGCAGAAAATAACATCTACATTTATTGCCTTCATGGTGTTTGGAAACTCACACTGGCCAATTATCTCACTGCAAGAGTTCAGTAGAGCTACTTGTGGCTTCAGTGGAGTCATGTTAACATGAGTCAGAGTGAACAGGGTTGTTAGGCTTAGTTGTGAAGGTTCAGTACTTTGGAAATCAACTCTATTTGTCAGTAGACTACGTGGTCTTTGCTTCTCGTATTAGTGACATGGTTGTGAACCTCCTGTAAATATTCATTGCAAAAATCAAGTTGTCTGAAAATGGAAATGTGATCAGAAGAGTGTTCTGCAGAATATGGCATCAAATTGATGAAACAGCTGCAAGAAGGAACAGAGAGATGTGTGATGTGTTTGGATTGCAGGGAATTAGCAAAAAGGTTTTGATTATCATAGGCAGGTGCAAGAGATGTGCTTTTCCACAGTTACTCTCCAACATATATATTGACCACATGGTGCATGAAAGTGGATCAAGTAAACTGCAGCAGCAGCGTGAAAAACACATAATGACTGTATAGAAGGAACAATCTAAGCAGGGAAGAATAGATTAAGGCAGTCTTATTTGCACGTAATTTGTTCCTTTGTGAAAATGCTGAAGATCTTAAAAGCCTTGGTAAATGCCTTTAAGGGAATATGACAGAGAAAGAACCAAAAAAATCAATAGTCTTGATTCTTTTTCTCCTACTTTGCATTAGTGTAACCTAGTGGCTGAGTCTGTGTAATTTGGATGTCATCTAAATTTGCAGTTCAGACAGACTGCTAAATGTAGCTCAACAAGACAGAGCCTTGTCTGTCTGATTGTGACTAATGTAGAGAAAATGAGGTGTCTGATAGGGAGCTCAAAACTGCCATTTCTCTTGTAAACTGGAGATTTCAATTTTTCATTCCTTTTCAGTTAGGAATTACATCAGGAAACAAAGCACACATGGCAAATGCACAGGAAATCTGGCTTTTGCATTGACTATTTTTTTGTTAATACTGCAGCCTTCTTTGATGTCATAAAAGATTAACCAATTAGTGAATTAAAGAGAAAAATGATTTTTTTTTTGGGTGTCATTAATCAAGATTATTTCCTTTACCCTGGGGGGAGGAAATACCATAGGCAACAAGCTGTAATAATGCTCAAGAGCTCTAATTTATGTGAACTCCTTTCCCAGTAGAAGCTGTGGAACTTCTTTCTGAGCACACTCACAAGACTGCTCTTTAAGCTGCTTAGGCCTGGCCACAGAAATTGTAAAGGAAATTAGTTTCTGCCCCTTTAATAGCTGGGGTGGGAGATGAGAAAGCCTCTTTAAGGCAGTGATGATGAAATGGGTTGACACAATGACAGCCTCTTCCACATCTCTTTTATTGAATACAGGAAGACATCAGATCCTTCTAATTGCTCATTTTCTACCTGCCATGGAGGACAACAGGAGGAACAAAGAAAAAGGAACAACACTTGTCAAATGATCCTGAGAATCTAATTCTCACAGAGGCTTGTCCAAAGGGACTTTGTAGTTCTCTGACATGTTATACTACAGACCCATCTTGTCTGCTGAACGTTAGAAGAGGATGAGGAAATGCTAATTCCTCAGACTGCTGTCTCACTGTAAATGGAGACTCTGATCTGAAAACATGTAGGGATCTGTTCAGCTGAACAGGCTTGCTGAAGTCAGAACTCAAACAAAACCCAAATGGCAGGGTGACCATTCATTTGGAAAAGTAAATGACTGGCTGAATTCTGGAAACTGTCTTAAATCTTTTGAAAACTGGGCTCAATAGCTAGAAGAACAGTTTATTCTGTATACAATTGAAAAGGCCACCAGAAAGGCAAGATTCTTGTGGTGGAAAATGATGTGGTGTCACATCTCAGAGCCAGCTGAAGTGTGGCATTAACCTTGGGATAGGAATGCTTGGAGGCTGTTCCAAACCCAAATGCTGCAAGATTTGGGTGGTTTTTTCCCCTTGGTTTTAACAAGCATGGCAAGAGGCGCACAAAAAGCATCTGAGGGAGTTTCCAGTGTGTACCAAAGAACTGAGAGCAAGAAAGGGAGTTCACTCTAGTCTGAAATTGAGAGGAAGAGGAGATTTCCTGGCTTTAGAAACATCTGGCTATTCATTAACATACTTTACTAGCTTTTCCCCTGGAATTCATTACTTGGGCAAGTTTTGGAGATTCCTCCTCCCCTCTTTCCTTCCTTTTCTTTGTTACATCCCAAGATGATGCAGGGTTTACTTCTGTCCTTCTTTACTGCCTTTTTCATCTGGCAAAAATCTCTTTGTTGATGTGGTGGGTTTTTTTTTTCATATATTTGATTTTTTAATGTTTTTTGCTTATTGGAAAGAAATGATTCTTCCCTAAAATAGGAAAGCATCCTATTTTAAAAGAACTTTCCAAATTCACAAAATTTATCTAGTGTGACACTATTTGAAAAGAAAACATTCATAATTTTACCTTGAAATAACTTTTTGGTTTATTATATAAATCAAATTTAATATTAAAAAAAAATACAAACCCACAAAGGAAAAGTAATTCAGAATATTGCAAAACACCAACCATGTCCTTGAATCCCAGAGGTTAGTACAGGCAAGGAAGTGAGAAACGCCCCCACTTTTGTAGCCTGTGTGGTGACAAACTGAGGGCTGGAATCTACAAGGATAGAAAGAGAAAAAGAACTTTTATCCCTCCCTGGTATTATTTATTATTTAAAGCCACAAAGAATCTTGTAGCTGATTTGAAACAAAGGAGCTATTAAAATATTAGTCATTTCAAGAGCCTTGTGTTCTGGAAGTGCGTGCTATGATTAGCTCAGGTTTCCAAAAGTTTCTTTCCACTTGGGAGTGCAAAATGTTTTTTAAAGCAACTGAAATTCATACTGTAATGCAGGTAGGAATATGATTATGAGAAGGATGTACCTGCAAAATACTTCAAGTTAGGATAAAATGGGTATATTTTACAACTCTAAATCCAAGACTAAACTTCATTCCCTAAAACCTTTTGCTTAGTGCTTTAACTGAAAATGTTAAATGTAGGGAGAGGATTTCAGCCTCCATCTCTGTGTGCCTTTGTCTGCCAAGCCCCAGACAGTGGCCCAGGTGACATATGTGACACTCTGTCCCAGGCTATGATCACAATCACTTCTTCTCCTCCTTGTGTGAAACCTAAGTCATACCTAGAGACTGAAAAATTCCTGCCTCTTGCTGTAGCTACGTTGGACATGCAGAGCTGACAGAATTGCAGCTCTTTCAGGGCATCCGCCAAAACTGCTTTAAAGGAAAGAGAAAAAGTCTCATCAAATTCATCACCTTTTGGGCAGCACCTTGGGGTTATCATACATGAGTTCTTACACTATATATATATATATATATATATAAAACTTCACTAATGTGTATGAGTATTTTTTTTATTTGTGTGTGTATGTGCTTACATTTCTCAGTGCAGTTGTTTTAGGACAGTGATTTCATTTGAGGTTTAGCTGAATTGGGTGTCCAAGTATCAAACAACAAGTAAGGAGAAACTGGGAGGTAGAAAATGTAAAGCAGAGATGAACCTAAGCTGAAATCCAGCTCCTAATGAAGCCACTGGGAGGTTTATTTTATATGTGGGACTTCATCTAATATAAAAGCCACCCTCTCCTGTCAGCCTCCTGCAGTTTTTGAAGGCTTCTTCATTTTCTCATACATAATAAAACAGGCTTATTCTTTAGGGAGGAAAAAATTATTTCAAAAATGACCTCATCCATGAAGAAGACTATGGCTGTCTAATTCAGGGAGGGAAAGCTCAGAAATCCAGACTATCTCTGTGAAAGTAGGGAGCAGTTGTCAAAAAGCATCTGTCCCCAGCATTGAGCCCTCGAGTGAAGCACAGACAAATAAGAAATAACTGCCCAAAATTAAATGCCTGGAATTCAGTTGCTTGGCTGGAGAGGGCAAGCAAGAAAGCAAGCTTAGGTTCTATTCATTCCACAGTATTGGTGTTTTTTTTTTATTTCTCCATCCTAAATGGGATTAAGGTTTAAATGGGACCAGCCTAAAAGCATTATGTAATTTCCACCTTTGGGTGGGTTCATTTTCACATGGACTGTCCAGTGGTTTTCTCTCTCCCTTCCAGATAAGAGTTTGTGTAAGAATGATATCCTCTTGGTGAGTCCCAGCCAAGCCTTTCTGGCGGCATCTGGACTGGGACTTGTTAGCAAAAAGTCTCATTTTTCTCTCTACTGCAAGACACTGGCAAGACTTCTCCCTGCCAAATGCCTCAGTCTGCCAAGGAAAACCAATATGAGTAATGTTCTTACTTCCCTTAGGACAGGATTTGCATGCTGTGAAAAGATGATATTTAAGAGGCATGTTGTTTGTAACTTGACTTGTATTAATTTTAAAAACCTGCTAAATGAGTACAAGTTTTTCTTTCTTTCTTTTTTTCCCCCTTCTATTTCACTGATTTCAAAATTGTGATTGTGAACTGGTTTTGGGTATGGGAATACCATCAGTGTTAATATAATTCATTGTCCTCTGTGTCTTTTCCTGTCTTATTCAAACCAGGTTTTCTGCCCACCTCTCTCTCCTTAGTGCTTTATCTCAAACTCTGAGCTCTTTTCCCTGATTCTTCTTATCTCCAGTTTGGTGTACCTATTTTTTCTGTATGTTTTATCAGGATTTTAACTTTCTTGTATTTTCCCCACTTCCACTTTATTTTTTTTTTGGTTTTGTCCTTTTTCTTCTGTCCCCAGTTTTATCAGTCTCTTCTCTTTTCCTTACCTTTAAAAGCTCCATTTCATCCATAACTCAACTGAGAGAAGTAAAAGGAGTTGGCATCAAACTCAGCCAAGTGAAGATTTTAAAACATGTCTCCCTGTAAAAGTTATACTCATTACTTATCTGAAAACTATTTGCAGTGGATACTAGGACATCTCTTTACTCGCTTTATCTTTTTCCAGTGAATTTAAATGGCCTTTATTAATTTCTCTCTGCACAGATTAGCTTGTTGTGTCATTGTTCTGCTGTCCCCTGTGTGTCCTTTAATCCATTGGCATATTTATAACTTCTGAGTTAAAATTACTTGACAAGGAACAGTTGAATGTGTATGAAAGAATACCATTTAATCTCTCTTCTTTGGGGGTAGAGGTGAGGGGAGTAAATGGACTCCTTCCTGACATTGCAGAACAGGCTCTCTAAACGATGAACGTATTTTCTACAGATTTCTATGTAGGCTTCATATCTCAACCACAGAGTCACTTAAAAGGATCTGTAATGAATCTAGGAGTATAAACTTGCTGTAAAATCTTGACTGGCTCTGCTGCTCTGGCTTTCTTCTGTGGGGCACTGGCTCTTTTAAATCACACAGATTTTCAAACTAGCTGCTACTTGGGAAAGATGTATCTATAGGAAATGGCATAACTGTATATCAAATTTTTCAGTACATTACTTCTTAATTTCATCTTAGTTTTTTACCTGTAATTTTCTCCTTTTGATCAGCAAAACAGTATTGCAAAATTTTTGCAACCTCCTTAAAGCAGGCACACACTCGCTCAGCTCTTTCCTTTCAAGTCCTGCTCCTCTGACAAGCTACTTTAGAAAGGTCTGACTGTACGTGATAAGGCCATAAATTTGAAGCACAGATGGTCCAATCGTCTTTGCAATTATTGAATTGTGCCATTGGGTACACAAGGGTTTCATTTGTTTAAGATATATTTTTCTTATAATTGGAATCTGTCATGGCAGGTTGGCTTGTCTGTTTGCTGGTGGACAAACTGTTTGTGTAACAGGTTTACTGGGATAGGTTGAGCTCAGTGTGAGGATATTTTTTCCCTGTTTCCCAATAAAGAATAAATCATCTGTAATATATGGTACTTTTGGCCGACCTAGTATTGTCATAAAGATAATATGTCCATCGAGGGAAGCATTCTGTGTGAGGGCAGTGATTTGTTTTTAGAACACATTTTCCATTAACATTAAAAACAGAAAAAGTAATTATTTGTAAACTGTTCATTTAAGTCCACAATGAAGCATTCCTACTCTCTCAGAGTAGAAAATAGCACGGCTTCTACAAAAGAGATGAGAAAAAAATGCCACTTAATCATTTGGCTAAACAAAAACCCTTATCCATTTTTGTCAATTCCTGAGATTTAATTAAAACACAGAGGTTGATTCCAAACCAAACCAAACCAATGCCTAATTATTACAAGTGTTAATTACAAGTCTTGCTTTAACTGAATGACTAATAGAACAGAATGGCAAATGCCTTCCCAACAGCAAACAGATTTAGTGACAAATGAAACAGGATGCAAATTGAGGGCATCTTTCAGCTTTTGAAATCCTGTTTTACCTCTGCTGTGAATAATAAGTGGGAATTGTTTTAGCCCATGTTGGGGTTTGTTTATCATGAAATTCTGCTTTCTGTTTGAGGCCGTGAAAATAGAAAATGAAATAGGGTAAATACCTTAATCCATGAATCCTTTTTCCTCCAGGGGCATACTTTAAATATGTGAAATCATCATAAAGTAGGAAGTCAGCTTGCTGGGTTTGTACTTCCAGACAGCTACTGGAATCAAATTGAAGGTAAAATAGAGGTTTCAGATGTGAGCACTCCCAGAAGACGAACATTTATAAAGAGCTTATAGCTGGAAGTGGGTTTGGACAGCTGTTAATGCCAAAACAGTGCCTGTTATCAGAAACCATGTTCTCTTCACACAGAGGGTAGCTCACTAAATTCCACCTACAGTAAATGACAAATTTTATGGGTTTTCCTTTCTGAACTACAGAGATGAGGGCTTTTGCTTCCATTTTTCCTGTTGCCTGAGGAGCCAACCTTCAGTTTTTCTTCATTCCAGGGTTTTGATGTGAAACATGGCAGAAAATTTCAAATCATCCAGGAAACTTTACATTAATCTGGGGACAAGGTATCCAAACATGGAAATGTTCTTATGACAGCTGAGACATTTATTTGCAAAGGTGTGAAGAAATAAGAATGCTCAGAGACTGAAGAGGATTTTAGTGGGCAATGGTTTCACACACGTGATCTCCAGACTCACAAATATCAACCATCTACCTGATTTTGTGTTCTTGGCATATTTTGTGAAGGCAACACAACTGTGAATAACCAGAAAGCCAGTTGCCAACAAACCAGTTTTGTGAGGTGGGGCGTTATGATCCACAGGTCCTTTCTACTTCCTTAATTTGATTCAACTGTGCACCTCTGTACCTAACTGTCTTTTCATCCAATTTTTTTTGTTTCCTGTCCAAGATGATCAGAACATATTGCAGGTTTTAAGTTCTCCAAGCTCAATTTGCAATTATTTTCATTTAAAATTACTCTCTATGTATTCACCTAGTTGTTTCTCTGGTATTGAGTAAGAAAGAATCCTTATATTTCCCCTTAGAAAAAAATGTATTTCCTCTTAAAGCTGATGAATTTAAAGATAGTAGGCATGGCACAGTGAGATTTTTCATTCATACTGCTATCTGAATTGCAGCACTTCAGAGTGTTTTGCAAATATTAGTGACTTCAACCTTAAGCTTCCTATAGGGCATGGATTGTCATCACAATTTTACAGATGTAGTAAAATGGCTGAATTACTTTAAATCTACACAATAGATGAGAAAATAGATGTTTCTTTAAATGAAATGTGATGCCTCAAAGACCAATTATTTGAGATACAGGGTTTTAAGTGTATCCTGTCCTGTAAAATGCGTTCCATTCTTTGCTGCAGTGGACCTGATGGCACAGCTTGAAATGACAGTTTGTCTTGAAGTCACCAAAATCTGGAATACTTGCTTTGAAGGAAGGAAAAAAACTACACTACTAGTTTTACTTGCTTTTGATGATTGCTAGCATCAATCTCAGACCACTTTCAACCTAAGCTGAGAAAAATACATTTTTTATGAGTAGACATACCCCATTATTTGGTAAGGTTTGGGTCTGTATTGGCTGCCTTGCATTTTTACTGCGATAAGTAAAATATTTATTCCCTTTCTCACCAGGATCCCATGCTGGGCATATTGGATCTATCTAGGAGCTGGTCACTTCCATTTAACAATAACTGTTGCAAATAGCCTGCTTTTTCTTTTCTTTCTTTTTTTTTCTTTTCTTTCTTTTTTTTTCTTGTGACATTAAGTTCCAGATATTCTATGCTAAACATGCAATTTCAAGTCTTAATCCAAGAGATAGCATTGGGAATTGTTGAGAGTTCTCCACAAAGGGGGTGGGATCAGTACAAAAGCCCCATGGTGTGTTAGAGCATTACATCAGCTACTTATCAACACCATTTCTGTACTGTTTGTATTCAGATGAGATTAAGTCCAAGCATGATTTTATTCTGGCCTCCTCTAAATTAGATTAGTGCAAACCAATTGAATCCTTCCTTCAAAGAGGTAATTTGTTGCAGACATCTTGCGGGATCTACCTCTGAAACAGGATCAGTTGATAGAGCATTCCCCACGATTGATCAGCTGTGCTGAAATGAAGTGGTCTGGTATTCATTAAAAAATGCATTGCTTCTGTGGCTGATGGAACTCCTTTTTGGAACTCCATTTTGGAGCTCCCACTCCATGATGTATGGAGTACATGTCCATGATGTATGGAGTACATGTCCATGATGTATGTATGATGGGAGAAGTCCACAGCAACACTCATCATTTACTGGTGTTGGGTACTCGTTTTGGAAAAGAGCTGAGTTGGAAATCATGCAAGCAGCTGTTACATAGATTAGATAATGTAAATGTTTAAAAAATGCAAATTAAGCTCACAATAATTAGTAATGATGCTTTTCTACTCTTATTAATAAGGTAATGCTTCTGGCAATTACATTTAAATTTCATATGAAGGTTCAAAGCACTGGAATAGTTTCCTGTTTAAAATAGCAGAATTCAGGGTGAACTGTACCATGGGCTCTTATAGAACCAGAAAATACACATCTCTGTTTCCAATCACAGAACCATTGCCTTTTCTTGATACATCTGATGCTGGGAAGAAGGAGAACCATGTATCATTGTGAATGATTGTGTTAGTTTTTATACAAAGGCTGCTGTAATAACATTTTGAAATAAAAGACAGCCCTCTGTGCGTTACTTTTAGGATATGCAAACATATAAAGTGACATCTGTCCTGTGCAGGGGAGCAGAACTGAACAGCCGTCAATTTAAAGCAACCTTGATGTGGCATACTTCTTAATTTAAATGCACATTTGCAAAAACAAGCCCTTTCTGAAATGTCTGGGACCTGCTCAGGGTTGACATGTAAGTCTGTGTTGTTGGCATAAACCAGTCCAAAATCCTGGCAGAGACACAGAAAGGAAAGAACATGGAATGTTAACAAAGGCTTCATTAATATTGATGTGTAATTCACATGGCAGAGAAAAGCTGCATTATTAGCCACTATTGTAAGGGTTCTGGCATTAATATTCAATGAGGCTGTGTGGGTATTGAGATTCCCTGACTTCTGGGTACACCAGTGGTCCAATAATAATGACAAAAACTATGCTAGAATTAGTGGGAGCATCATGATGTCTACACAGTAATCAAGCTCTGCTTTGTTTTGTGCAGATTTCTGAGCTTGTACTGATATCTCTTGTGGAATGGAGGGGCACCCATACTTCATTCTGCATTCAGGAAGCTCCTGCATCTACAACTGAAGGTAGCACTACTCCTCTACAGCTCCATGCTGGATCTTGGAGAGAATTTTTACAGGACGTAATTTTATACTGGACCAACTGAAAACAACCCATTCTCATTTCTCCTAGGAAACCATTTACAGGCTGCCAAATGAAGTAACAGTAATTTTTTCATCTTCAATTATAAATAAGGGGTTTTTTTTTAAGATGTATGTAAGTAAAAGACTTCATTCACATCAAATTGTGGTTGAATAAAGTATGTGCTGATTGGACTTGGCCAACTAAATATGCAAACAGGGAATCCCTTTACCATTTGTATATATAAATGGTACTGTGGTACAGTTATTTGCAGGCTGTGCTCTATTGAGACCCATGGAATATAACTTTATCCATGAAGGCAAGTGCATTGAAATCAGTGGGACTTACTGCAATGCTTAAAGGCAAGTAACTTCAAGCCTTTGCAGGATGAAGGCCTCAGTGTGTGACTTAAAGGCTCCATTTTTAAAAGTCTTTACTAGGGCTGTGTTCTGACTATATCAATACAGTGCTTTCCCACTGAATCCTCACCATCTTTCTGAGACAGAATTTCATTTTAAAAAGAAACAAACAACTCTATATATCTTGAAAATCCCATTATCCACGAACAAACCATACATTCCTTGAGATCTTGCTTCATTTATGTATTTCTTTATAAATGAAAATATAGGATCTTTCCAAGAAATCACCAGGTGCATTGGCCTTACAGATGCGGTCTTATACATTTAGGTTCCCCCCAATATCATTGGTAGACACAGACATTATTTCATCCTTATTTCAACAATATATTGAGACATGGATTTCTTGTCTCCTCCCTGTGGCAGTTACCAGCACTAAAACAACCAGTCCTTTCTTGTTCCTCACATCATTTTTACAGCTGAACATTGAGCTTTCTGCCTTCCAGTGAATTCCATCATGCAAACCAAACCTCTGCTGAAGCCACAGTCTCAAATATGGATTGTCACTATACTGCAACCTGCCTGTCATGTCCCATTCCTGTTCCATGCTGCTGGTGGATTCAGATTTGTCTTTTCATCCTTCCCCAAGAGCACTGCCTCACATTTTACCAGTGCTTGCCTGGTAGAGCAATTTCTGTAGGGCAACCCTGACTGGTTCACTTGTTACTGCAGAAAGTCCAGGGACTCCACAGTGTTAGGTGCAGATCTCTCCTCACTTCCACCTACTCCCAAGCAGGGACTCACCCATGTTTGTGTGATAGTAACACAACTACACATCCTGTGGTGAGGCATCCAAACCAAGCCACAGCTCTGTGCTGACCCCTTGCTTAGGCAGCATTCAGAGATGGGTTGGCAGCTGGGGATGGGAGAAGAGTTATGACACCTACTTTGTTAATTTTTTCTTAGTACTTCAATGCCATTCATAATTCATGTTGAATAATACTTATTTGTGCTGTGCCACCAGCTGCTTGATGCTTTATAGCAGTGCCATTAGCTCACTACTAGAAAATGACAATGAACACCAAATACAGCTGGGCTGCTGGTGCAGGAACAAAATGATAGAAAGAAACTGAGATCAAGTGAGTATGCAGAAGCACTTGCTTCAGGTTATCCTAAATTAATGGCATCATAGTGAGCATTATTCTACTCTAGACTAATAAAACACTTAAGTCCTGTTGCAAATTCTGAAAATTTAAGAAGATAATCTGTGTTTCTTCCTACCTTCAAGACCTTGTGTAGGAATTCAATATTTACTTTTCTTATCCTCCGCTTCAGTTGCTTCCAACACTTCCTAGTAACAGTCTTGGTTTTATTTTTTGCCCCAGTTCATACTTTCTAATAAATTTTTCCATGTTGACATGGAAGATTTGGTCTTCTGTCTCTGCAGACAACTGATGAAAACCACCTGAAAATGAAAAATGGCAGGTAGTCCATTCACAATGATTATTAATATGACCATGTCCTACCTTAGTCTGTTTTGTCCCCAGCTGGTCCTCCAGTCTGTTTTAGCCTCTAATTGTAAGCTCTAGCAAGATATTTCCAAAGTCATGCCAAGACAGGACTCACCATATCATCCTGATTTTAGCCTTCCATACTGACTACCCTTCTAAGTTTCACTTGTGTATTTTTATTTTCCCATCTCCAAGGTTATACATAATGTTGTTTCTACTGCTTTATTTCAATAACATTAGTTTTACATAGAGAACTTATATTTGCATGAGAAGTGGTTTTCTTAAAAAAAGGAACTTTGTAATATTTCATTGTAAATGATGCAGTGTGAGACCATATGCTCACATCTGGATAGTGGCTGTCCTGTTAGTTTGCTCTGAAATGAATGCTGCTCACCCTGGTAGTTTGTGCATTTAGCTAAGTCCATTTATCCTTTTGTATTCCCAGCTGAGATTCTCAATGCCTTCTTCTAATCAGAATTTAAAGTGAGTGATATGCAATCAGGAGGGTTTTTAGAGAACAGTAAGGTGCTTCTCATTTTACCTGTGCACTTACCAGGCTTTCATTTTTTCCACCAAATAGCAGTGGCACTCACAGGCATAAGAAGCTACCAGAAAACACTCAGCCAGGCTCTCTAATGTTGAGCAGGACATTTTGCTGGAGCAAATTTGCAGTATTTCTCTATAGCTGCAGATTGGCCATAACTTGGTGTAGTCACCTGGCACTCTGAGACCAATGAGAGCTCATGGCCATCTGTATGCTCTTTTGTTACCAAAAGATAAAAAGCTTTTTACAGAATAATGACATCTTCTGTTGCCATGTCACTTTATGAGTCTGATTTTTAAGCCCTTTTGGGATTCAGTACCAAGGAGTGGGTGTGAACTACTACCCTGCATTTGAACTGTGAAAGGAATGGGATCACTGGCATGGAAAGAGTTTCAGCACTGTGCTGAGCCAAGTAACCAACCTACAAGGTAACCACCCTTCAGAGCTGAATACTTAAATCCTCTGAAGGCTTACAGGTGCAAAATGTGTGTTACAGGTATTAGAGATGAAAGGGAAAGGAGAGGTTTGGACAGAAGTTTCAGGAAACCATAGTTTCACTTAGTGAAAGGTCAAAGGTTGGACTCAATGATCTTAGAGATCTTTTACAACCTAAATGATTCTGTGATTCTGGAAAGAGATATCAGTGAGTTGACTGGGATCTCGTGCACTGGATGGGCTCCCGTGGTGGTTGAGGTTCACTCAGCAGTGCAATAGTTTTCATAGTATCTGTACCCAAAATCCATAGAGGCCATGACATGGCAGCTGCATGATCCTTGTTGAATAAACTTGGCTTTTACACTGCTGTGGTCTGCTTGTCCTTGCTGGGTTGGATGTGTTTTTGGTGATAAAAGCAACAAAACAGCAACAAAGGGAGTTTTGCAGTGGATGGCACAGCACATCTCATCAAATCTGTCTTGAAAAGTGGCAGGCACCTCTCAGACTTTTAAAGACACAGTGCACAGTAAGGAAAATCACAGCAATTTCATACGCCACATGAGCTGCAGTCTGAATTAATGGAAGCAATTTGTGTGTTGTGCTTCCTTCTAAACTTCTGTTAAATGTCTTTCAAGAATACTGTGTAATTTTAGTCTATGCTGCTCATTTTCCCCATCGACCAAACTGTAGACGTATAAAATAGCATATTACAAGGAATCATACTTAAATCTATCAATATTTCCCAGTGAACCTGTATATTAATTCAGATTAGACCTCCTACTGTTTTAATTCTGTAACCTGAGTAAACCACACTCCCAATACATCATGTATTATAAAAGATACATACCCAAGATGCTGTTAAGCTAATCACTATTATTTTTCACTTGACATGCTGCATTTATATTTTTGATAAGACTTGGTATCATCTGCCTATTTTCTAGACCTTTGAGAAATACATACATGTACTGCATATTCACTCAGAAATCTATACTTTTCATAGGCAATTTTAAAATTCTAAAATATTTAAAAGTTCTGGTTAACTTTTTTGGGTATTTTTGAATCCTGGCATATGCGTGAATATCTAATAAGCAGAAAATCAAAATATTTCCCTTAGAATTAATACTTCTTTATGTGTCTGGAGACAGAAATAATTTTAACAATTATGGTTCCTTCTTAGAAAAAAGCCAGTAGAACATATAGTTCCTGATTTCTGTGTATAATGGAAAAGTAGTCCCTTTCCTTATTGGTCAAGTGACTTAGGACCCTAAAAACATAATGTCAAATTAGCCAAATGCAGTTAGTATTCAAGTAGTATATCTCAGATAAGGATTTTTCAAGGGTTCAAGAGGACCCAGTATTTTGTCTTTAACTTTCCTGCATGTAAGTACATTGGGATGTCTTCCAGCAGCATTTTTTGAAGGCTATAACTGCTCAATACATTTCTGTGGAAACCTTGTCTGCATTGGCATTTATGAGACTGAGAGAAAAACATTATCTAGGTAAGGTCACTGAATGAAGACAAAATCAGATGAAAAAATATGCACATAATGCAGCATGAAACTCCCAACATTATTTCTTTCAGCATTATTTTCCCCAGGCAAAGTCAATCTCTATCCTCTTCTTTCAGTACTTTACATCCCTCGACTATTTGTCTCCTTGCTCCGTCTGATGTGAAATTCATTCTTGTACTTTCCTGATGTTTAGAGGTTGGAAATAGGCTGAGGGTGGAACTGAGATCTCACCAGCTGTAAGGCAGCACCACGCTCCTGGAAGATCAGCTAATGAGCAGCAGGAGGGAGTGTCTCTGCCTGGGTCTCTGCTGGTGTGGGACAATGCCTTCCCCTGCTGTTACACTGCAACTTCTCTTCAACCATATGAAAAAATTGTGGCAATGTCAGATGAGTATCACAGATTTTCTAAACTTGATCTGGGCTTTTGTCTTTAGCTAAAGGAAAGTAGAAGGGCAGGAGGATGAAGGGCCAAGGAGGACAAAAAAAAAAAAAAAATAAAGGTGGATTTTAATTGCAGGCAGGAACTGAAAAGCCCATAAAAGCTGTTTAAAAATCCAGAGTCGGAGAAGTGACGAGTTTTTAACACTAGACAGATTTTATGGCAAAGAAGCAAAGCATTCCTGTGTTTAACTGTGCTTACAATTAATCAACTTTTAATTCTATTCATTAAGCTTCATTATTATGAAGCAGTGTATTATCGTCACAAAGGAGTGGATTTGATTAAATTTTGGAGTAGAGCAATTCAAAAATAGTACTGCAACCTAACAGAGCTTGGTAACATCCACACACAGGAGTTCTCTCACATTAAATCCAGTAGAAATGGTCCCTTTTTATCAGATAAGAGTTTGGCTGTAGGTTCTGGGACCTTCTTATTTGTCTCTCTATATTTATAGTGTATGGATGTGTGTGTTTATAAAACTACTTACACAGTTTCATACACAGCTACAAGATTGATTTTCCTGGTTGCATATCAGCTCAGGTGCCAGTGTGGTGATGTTAATGCTCCAACATGTGAATGATTTTAGTTACCCAAACACAGACATATAATGGGGCAATTTTCTCAAATTCTTTTTTTCCATCAGGAAATTTCCTCCTTCAAGGAGTAATTTCGGAAGCACTCCCTTTGAATTAAAGCCAGTTGGCATGTGATTTTTTCTTAATGTATAATTCAGTTTTCACTAGATTAGAAAACCCAAAGAAACCTGGACTGAGCTTAGGTGTTGACTTTCCCCAAGCAAGTTGAATTTTCCCAAAGCAAAGGGTGCTACTTTGAGCACCATTTTCAACCTATGATAAAGAGTTTGCTGCACTGTTAAGGCAAGGAATTTTGTTGATTCTTGATCTTATAAAGAATCTGAATCCAAGTCCAACCAGTACATCTTCTCATTTCTGCTGGATATATAAATCTCCTTATCCATCTTTTATTTATTTTTTACTTTTAACACTTCTTGACTTGTTTCAGGTTGTCCTATAAACTTGGTTCTTCTCACTGATGATGCCCTGATCAACAAAACACACAAAAATTGCCTCCCCTTGCAAAGCAGACATTTATTTCTCTACTATCCAGAGAAAATTGCACATGATAGTTCTCCAAAGCCAAATCATCAAATAGTCCCATTCTGAGATTTTTCGTCTTTTCTTCTTTCCATGTTGTGTAAGATGAGGGACTGGGCATTATTTTAGGACCTGCTCCAAATCCTGTTCACTTCCTGAGGAACTTTATGTCTTGCAAGTGAATGCTGCAATTAAAAATGCACTTGGATATATGAAGCCAAACATAGAGTCTGGCCTCAGGAAATCCATGGCTCTCGTTTCCTCTGGATCCCTTGGGAAAATGTGCTTGTTATGAAATCTTAATGATGTCCTGCCTTTAGGAATTCCTCCTGCTGCCTTTCTCTCACACAATTACATTTGCTCTGTTGTAATCTGCAACGAACAATGTTTGGGACAGGCCAAGACTTGTTTGCCTTATTGACACAAACAGTTTGACAGAGAGCCCTGGGATTATTCATGTGAATGAACTCAGCAGGGTGTAGCCCACTCTCTTGCTGCTCTAGCACTTGATTTTGGGTAATATTTACAGTCTTTCCCAGATTCATGTGTGCCTAACTACTGAAGAGCACACTCTGAGCACACAGACATATTTCTCTGTGTAGTTCTTGACTGTGAGCTCAGTTTGCTGGCCAGGAGATGCTGTTCTGTGATAAAAAATATTTTCTAAATCAAAATCTGGCTTTGTGGCATGTCTCCAGATGGTGGTAACAGTCTTTCAAATAGTGCTGAAGTGGCAGGATCTCTGCTTTTCTGAGTTTGGAGTGAAGTCAAATGTTCATCTCCGCTGGCCCAGGCCAGCACTGTCACAGCAAGGCAGGGGAGGGGGTTGCTGGCTCTGGACTCTGAATATTAAGATGCAAAACAAAGTGGAGTGGCTCCAGCAAAAGCTCAGGAGGCTGACTGCTCCTAGCACAGTCACACTTCTAAGCCAGAGATGCTGCTATACACATTGCTTTGTTTATCCCTGTCTGACTGGGCTATCCTAGTTTTGACAGGATTCTCTTTCCAGAGAATTTCAGTTAGAGTCAAGTAAACATGAACAAAACTGGTTCGTTTACAACAAATGGAATTTTTTCTGTAAATGTAATTGCTAATATGTCTTTCAACCAGTTTTACTACTTGCTGTATGCTTTGAAATTAGTTATGTTGTTATGCTCTAGAGCTAGCTCCTTAAAACCTCATTCTTCTCCCAGTTCAACAGTATTTAAAACTGGCATTTTTTTTGCACAGATAGTTCAAAACTATGAGGACTTTTGCCTGAGTTTAGACTTTTTTTTTCTCATTTTAGAAACCTACATCCTACTATATATGCTATAATATAAAGGATTATGTGTCTTTTGTGCATGTTGGATGCAATACGGGGTGGCACCATACTGCTGAGACATTTGGGAAGAACTAGTTCCCAGGGAATTTCCTTTTTTTGTTCAACAACCAGACAAATCTTCATGATGGCTTGGGACTAGTAATAATAATAATAATAATAATAATAATAATAATAATAATAATATACTATAGGAGGTTTTTTTTCAGCTTAAGTAGGAGAACTTGGAGATGGCTTTACACATGAGCATGGATGTCTAGAAAAAACTTTGTCTTTCTTTGACAGATGGGTAAAAAATTCATACAAAAATAATAGCATAGAAATGCTTTTGGAGCTGAATTTTTTCTCAGGATGTATGGGATATTTGGCACTTATAAAATTTATTTCCTTAGATTTGCAACATGAAAGTAGAAGCAGGAACAGGAAACTTTAAATACCTGGTTTATCCTTTGAGATCAGGGTGGTGAAGTTAGTGTAAGTGTTGTTAAAGAACATTTTTTTTCTCCTCCTTAAATTACAAGGAAAAAAATAGGAACATGAGCACACAAAGAACAAAACATGGAATAAGATTCCTCTATAACTCCTTTCCCTCCTTTCCCCCAGGACAAAAATCAAAACCACTTTAGAGGAAATTCTTATATTTATATAAAATAAGGTGGGTTTTTTTCCCTGCTACCATCTAATTTCCAATGAATAAGAATTACTTTCAAGCTATGTCAGACGGGATTTGAGTTGAATTTACCCTGAGCTATATAAGTGTTAGTGAAAAAAGTGAAACCTTTTTTCCATAGATGAGTCTGTTCGTGGCTTGTATATTACAGTTTGCCTTATTACATCTCATGGATTGAAGCCTAAGGCTCTTTGAGTTGCCCAAAACTGAAGGACCCTTACAAGCTTTGACAACCAACAGCCTGCATTAACAAATGATGTGGATATTTCATTTGAAGTGGGAAGAATAAAGAACATTGCTTTAAGTCAGTGAGGAAAATGAAAGACTTAATATAGGTGGAGTATAAAAGATGAGTCCAAACCTGATTGCTTTCTGTAGAATAATTAAAAGGAGGTGCTCTGTAAAGGTACTCTTTGACAAGTTCCTTCTTCTAGTGTTTTTCATTTATGTTCTCCATTTCTTCTGCTCTTTTGGAACACACTGATCCACTGACTGTTACCCTCATTAGCAATTAAATCAGTGTAGTCTGACCAAGACACTTTTCCCGAGAAACAGAGTTGGGAGACTTAAACCCAGCTTTTCATAGTGGCCACTTAAAAAAGTGATGTTCTGGTTTTCACACACTATATTTATACAGTGGGAGAGGTTCAGAAACTCTGGCTGTTGAGACACATGACTTTCACAGAAATTTTCAAGCACTTCCCCTCTCTGGCAATTTTTCACACAAGCTGAACTCCCTGTTCACTCACTGCAGCCATTGGCTGCAGTTACTGTCTCTGAAAACTGCAATGAGATTTTAAGTTAAGTCCAGCTATAATCCTGTAGGTCTCATGATGCAAAATCTCAACCATGTCTTCACTGACATTTAAAAGTTATATTAGCCATCCCTGCAGTAATGTACTAAATTCTCAGGGAGAAAGCAGGGGGCTGTATTGTAAGGTTTTTTAAAATACAGAAAATTTTGAGGAATGAGATGTATTAATCATCAAAATGGACCAACACACAAGAAGTAGAAGATGAATAATGTGCACCTCTGAGCTTCTGGAATAATGAGGTTCAGTTCATATACCATGAACTATGAAATGTGGTCAGTAGTTGGTATCATCTGAAAATTATTTTGATAAAATGCTACTTTCTATAAGGAAAATAGCTACACAGTAGGAAACATATATTACTCTTATTTTAAGGGATCCCATGATTGTGTTTTATATCAGCTCTTTAATCATTCCTGCTGAAATAAGCTCTACTCTGCAAGTGTGCCAGAGATACAAGTCACTGGAGCTGGGGAAGGGTTTCTGATTTTGAAGTGAAGTGGCAGAGCTCTCTATAATGGTACAAGGCAGTTCTTCACAGCCCTTTGCCCCAGAACTTCACTTTGTCTTAAGAAGGAGTTGACAAACTGCCAGAGGCACAACTAATGTCTGAAACTCAGTCACTTCAGAAAGGGAGAGTTTTTAGGACAAGGCCCTTGTCAGGCAGAAGCAGATGTATAATAGGATGATGATAATAGTATTTTAGTAATTTTAATTAGTATTCTAGTATTTATAATAGATGATAATAGTATTTTAGCTATTGTGGTCCAGGACCTGGAGGACATTGTGCAACAAGTATATTCCACGATTACAGATCACTCTGAACACTCATTTTGAGGGATAGTTTAAACCCCTGGTTTTTTTTTTTTTTTTTTTTTTTTTTTTTTTTTTTTATTGAACAAGGTTTTTAAAATGCATTTTGAAATACAAAGATATGTGAATGTCAAGGAGGCTATCCAAAAGCACCCAGGTGCCAAACTACTATTAAATATGGCCAGCTTTAAATCACAGAATGCTAAAATGGTTTGGGTTGGAAGGGACCTTAAACATCATCTAGGTCCAGACCCTCTGCCATGAGCAGGGAATCAAACATCAATCTGGTTTTTTTAGGCTCATAAGAACTAGGAAAATTCTGATTTTTTGGATTAGGCTGTGCACCAGCTGTAGACAACAACAGCATGGATCCAGGACTGTGTCCTCCTGGTTTAATCATAACCAGGTAGCAGCAGATTGAAGAAGTCTAGCAGCAAATAGCATTGTTCAAGCTTCAGTAATGTAATTCCTGTGGGTTTTAATGAGTCATGAAAGTTTATCCTGGTTTGTAGTGCAGGGAGAACCCAAATATCCAACAGTAAAGTGCATTGTCCTGAGCTCATTCTCCATCATACCCTGGAAATAGCTCCACACTCCAGCATCTCACAGACCTGGTCTAGTGTTTTCTATAGTACAGCTGTTTCTCATCTCCTGTTCCCTGCCTTTGGAAAATCTTGTGTATCTTCTTTCTTTTTTCTGTCTTTGATATAACTGGCTCCTGTGGCTTCTGGTAGGGATATCTTCTGTGGATGAGTATTGGGGCAAATGGGTTTTTTCATGGTATTACCTATAAGGTTTTTTTGTTTTACTTTAAAGATTGATGGTTTGGAAAAAAAATAGAGAAGAAATCCCTTGATACATTTAGGTATGGATCTGTGTCTAAAATCAAGAGCTTTTCTTCTGCCTAAATCTGGCTGATTTTTTCACTAGATGTAAAATATGGCTATTAATACAGTTTACATTTTATGTTTTTTTTTCCCCAGTTGAAATGTCACAGCAGTGAAAATGTTGTGACTTGTTTATTATTCAGGATTATTTTGCCAAGTGAATAGGAAAAGCTTTTAGGCACTAACTTGGTTTTGTGTTTAGATCACGTAAGTCACCTCAATTATCAACAGCAAAAATGTCTCTTTCTTTAAAGAGACATTTTGATATTTATCAGTTCCTATTGTGTAGTATTATTTCCTATTCTACTCTGTAGTCTAAAGGTCAATGATGAAGTCATTTGGGATTTAGTCATTCTAAAGCTCTAGTACTTTAATTTGACAACAGTGATTAGGAGTTTGCAGTTGTTGGAAACCATGAGAAAGATAATTTTGCTATTGGTCTATTTCCATCTTCAGAACAGACTTTCAGTCCTTTAATTTGATTTTATGCTCCCCTGTTGGAATTTGAATGGCAAGATGAATTTTCAAGCGTTCTGAAAATTCAGAAAATATATTGGTGTGATTTTTCCAAACTATTTTGTGACCTGGCAAAACAATATAATATTCTGCACTCCTACTTTCTTTTAGACATGGATAAAATGTCAGGCAAAATCCTGTCTTGGGGGAAAAAACCCCAAACCACTGAAAAACTGAAATGCAGAATATTTCAATTATCTCCTTACATTCTCAATGATGTCCATAGAAGGCATATGCCTAAATTCCATTTTTTTGTATTAGTCTTAAACTTTTTTCTTTCTTTTTTTTCCCCCTGGAAATAATCTCAAACTATAAAAATATTTAGAATTATTCCATAGGAAAAGATAAGTAAAGACAGCACAGGTTAAGGTACAAAATGTGGTGGAAGAAGGACTAAAGGGATTTAGACCAAATTTTGTGGCAGGAAGCCACACGTAAGGGAAGTTTGCTATTAAATTCCTGCCACTGTTGCATTGTACATTGTACCTTAGTCTCTTTAGTCAGCAAATGAAGAGTGTTGTGGTTTTTTGCATAGCTAAAAAATGGTGTCAATTTGATGCACAGAAAGCTCATCTTGACTGACAAGTCATCGAAGGGAAGGTATGATAAATGAAATCTTTTATGTATTTAGATATTTCTGATAGGTTTAATGCTATTAAACATTAAATTTATCACCTATAATTTGGGAGTAAATAGTAAAAAATATTGCTTTTAGAATTGCAGATTACAGCAATTCAATTTTATTTTATAGTGGGGAAAAAGACTATCCCTGAATTCTGAGGACCTAAGAGAACATAGGTTGTCTTTCCAGTCAGATTATTTATAATAATAGATCTTCATGAGCTGAATCTTTCCAGTGTGGGAGAAGTGACTTCACTGCAGTCTGTAAGTACCTTCACAAGGAGAAAATGAAGGTACTGAAGAACTCTTTAACCAATCTAAGAAAAGCCCTAAAAGAATCAATTGCTGGAAACTGAAGACAGATGAATTTAGATTAAATATAATTTTAACTCTCAGTAAGATTAAATGTTGGACTATGTTCCCAGGACAGAGATCCTCCATTTCCCAAGATTTTCTGTCCAGGGTTAAAGGTCTTTTGAGTATCACTGTTTTAGCTCAGTTATTTCTTAGACAATTGCAAGGTGTTTGTTTTAGTAATTGGATAAAATGTAATGGCAGGGGTGGTCAAGCCATGTACTGACACCTTCCAGTCTGAAGTACTTCAAATCTTGGGGAAAAAAGCTCATCTAGCTGGGCAGATGAAAACTCTTGTGTTGATTAGGATTTAAACTAGATTTAAACTGTCTTTTGTTTGTGTTTTACACAAGTAACAGGCCATGCTGCTGCCCCATGTAGGCCTCAAGCAAATATTTATATATTTGTACAAGCAACTGTGTTTTTGTTCTGTACAATAAAAAACCCATTTCCCCAATCCCTCTATTTCCAAAGTTTTCTCTGTTGTAAGTTTCATTTAGAGGACTTTCCCTCACTGTCCTCTGATCTCCACGATGCTCTGAAATGTGCTTCCAGCACCCTTGGTACTGCTGACCTCTGCTCTGCCCTACCCAATCACCCCTGGCCCAGTGCTGGGACTTTCAGAGGCTGCCTTCAGATTCCTTCAATTGCATATTTTCCAAAAATGCCTCGACAAAACTTCCAGATCCCTGACTAAGCATGGAGTAAAGCCCAGAGTCCTACCTCACCTTTCTTCAAGTCTCATGTATTCATGAAATTATCCCAGGTAAGGATAAACAGGGCTAAGATTGGTAAGTTTGCCCCAGTTTCTGTGCCCTCCATCCTGCAGCATTTCTGATCTCTTGTCATTACTTATTTTTATGCTGTTAGCATCTTCTATGCTTTTTTGCTGATTGGGGAATGAACTGCATGCAACCAACAGCAGCCTGTTTGTTTTCTCATCAGCTAAACATGGTGATTCATAAGTGAATCTATGAGTTTGAAATTCTTTCCCAAACAGTTTTACTTCCTGCTGTATTGCTTGATTTTAAATCACTCAAATGATCATGAAGGATTGCTATAATGCCATGATTAAGAGAAAATTAGAAGATTTATTTCCCTTCACCTTGTTTGCCTTTCACTTTAGATAACTCAGCAGAGCTTGTTACCTCAATCAGGTTTTGTCATGGGTCGACCCTGGCCCAATGCCAGTGCCCCCATGAAAACTTCCTTCCTCGTCAAACCACCACAGGTTTCCATGCTACTTTTGTTACTTTGGAGGTGCTGGAATGCCATGCCCTGGGATAAGAGCAGGCAGCCCTTAGGCTCCTCAATTCTTTTAGCAACCATCTGATATCATCCTGCACTGTTCTGAGAGGCTCATGGCAAAAAGCCATAGACCATTTGCTAGGTCAGGTATGGTAGAGAGCAAACCCTTCATTCTCTCCACATGAGCTGGTAAAGGAGAAAGAAGAATTATATAATTTACCAAAATGCTGATGTTTAATCATGCTAGTAAGAACAGCTATGCCATCCCTTTGTGCCATGGAAGGAGAATGGTATCTGCAAGGCAGCACTGTCCACACGTGCAGCCCAGCTCTTGATCTAATTTGTGCTAGTCTGCACTCAGAGTCCCTTCCTTGGCATTAATTGTGCTCCCTGCATGAAGAGTAAGAGCTGAGTTCAACCCAGTTCTGTGCCTACAAAAGTAACTTTCCTCTTCTGTCTTAGAAGTACAGATATTTTCTACTTGAAAAGCACTATGCACGTAATACTTTTTGCCTCCCTTCTGTCATTTACAAACAAGTGTCTCGCAGAAAATGATTGTCAAGGATCTATTCCCAGACTGAGAGGCAGACACAGCACTCTGCCTACAATTGTACCACCCATTCTGTTTGCCTTATGGTTGTCAATGACTTTCACATCAGTTCATTTTCTCTCTTCCAACAGAAGGCATTAGCATATTCAAAGCATCTCCTTTCATTGTTTCATAGGGTGACCTTAGCAAAGCCTCCAATCCTGAATAGGAAGCAGCACTGAAAGAGCATGTTGAACAACTAGGGATAATTGCAACAGATACTATAGATACTTCAATTCACTGTTTAGAGCTACTTAGTTGCCTTCAAATGCTTGTTTTCTAACAGCACAATAGATTTTATTCTCTTCTGCTGATGGTCTTACGTTGATAAACCATAACTGAATACAATTATCAATTTACTGAATGTGAGTGGGAAGCAGAGGTTCTGTATATTTAAAACAGAGGAATTTTTTTCAATGTTAAAGCTAAAATGGGTCTCTTATGTGACATGATTTATAGCAGCAGCTCTGATAACCACCCAGGTTCAGTCTATTGCTCACAGAATGGATAGATGATTATCTTCTTTTATTAAATTCATGCATGGCTTGCTGTTGAAGCTGTATTTTAAAAGGAAAACAAATACAGTATAGCTGTATCCTGCTATCAATTCAATGAATAGACTTCCTACCATGCCCGATCAATGGGGAATTTGGTGTGAAATCAATGTCCAGCTCTGGCCCCTAGCAGTCAGTTCTCCTGAGAACAGTATATCCATGTTAATGTCACATTCAAATAAGAGCAAATACCTATTACCCTGGAAATCAGTGAACCCTTTACTGTTGATTTAAAGGTGGGGTGGCTGTGGGGAGTGAGGCCTTGACACTTTAAGTAGAGTTTAAAAGGCTTTTATTCTCTTTATTGTTAAAGGTATGACAACTTCAGGTTTGCAATTTGACAGAGAGCTGAAAACAGCTGCATCACAGATATGTTCCTCTGTGAAGTCAGGCAAAAGAAATTGGCTTTCTACCCTGTTGGTAATTTTCCATTATCTGCTTTACTTACTGACTGTAAAAGGTTTTTCTTTGTTTAGACCCATACATCCAATAACACCTATGCTAATTCCACTTTTTATTAGGAGCTGGAGGGGACTGGCAATGTCTGCACGTCAATATTTCCTTCCTTTTATTTTATGACCACATGCACCCAAAGTTTCAGCCCTCCATTTATTTTGATAAGTTGCATCAGTGATAGATACATTACATCATTCAGGGCCATTCATTTCCTGCCCTGGAGCATCAGGGCAGGGTGACAACTCTCCAGTCACCCTGGAATAGCTAAAAGCTGGAATAGCTTCTCCACATCTTCTGTTTCAAGTGACACCTTAGGCAGACTTGTACAGATGTCATTTTTGGGACTGTAAGAGTACAGGTTGCAGGAATATTGGAAAAACTGACACATCAGCAGGGAAAACTCGGCCTTCTAGGCTTTTGGCTGTAACTTTAAACAGATTTCTTAAGCCTCTAATATTAGCTTAGTTATATATTTGTGGTCTTACCATTATTCCTTACCTCTGTGTTATTCAAAGCATTGTTGTGTGGGTTTAGTTGATTATGGTCCTGTAGATTTTAAATGTTCTGCATTAGACTATATTTAAACAGCAGTAATCACAGGACTCTGATCAATGACTTGGAAATATGAAAACTTCATGGGGGGAAAAAGGGGTAGAGACACAATGTTAAACCGTTGCCTGGAGAGTGTTTAAAATAGCTAGGAATCAGCTTTATTGTGAAAAACTTGAAACCCTGGTGATTTTACTCAGCATTCCAGGTAGCACAGGAGAAAGCAGTGAAGTTTTAATTACCCTAATTTAAAAATGCAGAAAACATTCCACATATTGTGCTTTCTTTTTTTAGCACTGAAAGCTTGAAGAACTTGCCCAGCAGATTCTCCACCTGTTTCTCTCCCTCTGTTTCTTGACATGCAAAGGCTTAGGAAAGTTGTAACTAAAGCTGGGTGCAGTGTTAATTTGCCTTATTGCATCTCTGCTTACCTCTGGATGTAGAAGCAGTAAGGATAAAAAGAGCAGAGGGAATGGTCCAGGCAAAAGAGGATAGAGAAGGAAGAAAAGCAACAACACAGAATAGAAAGCAGGCTTTGAGTGAAGAACCTTTCCAAACAGTAGAAAGGACAACAGTGAAATGGCCAGAGGAAAATACAATGCAGGTCTTCAAAAAACATAATTGTGACCTTGGGTCCAGAGAAGGTGAACAATGCAATGTCCAGTGCCTTTGACATCCCACATGCTGCTAATGAGACCCATTTTAGGGTGCAACAGGAGAGCCTTTCAAAGCCTCATACATGTCCCCTTTGACCCTGCTGATCATTAGGTACTGCTGGCCTGATGGTGGGGCCATGAAAAACAATGAGCAGCTGCTTCTCCCCTTCCTCAAGGTCCCTGACATGAGAAATCCCACGTGACTCACCACTCTTATTTGATGTCTGTGCTCAGTGATTAAGGGACACTGAGAGCAAGGGACATGGCAAAGTAAGTCATCTTTTGAGTCATCAAGTTTGGTCCTCTGCTATTAAAGTGTTTCTTCTTTCTCAGGCTGAACAAGGAGCAGCTCAAAATCACTTGTTTTCCTCCTGCTCCAAACAGAAAGCTCTTCCAGAACTGAAATCTTCTGAAAATTATCAAGTCCACCCTGAGGACATTTCTGGTTAGTCTCTGCTCATTAATTCTTGTGACAACATTTTCCTTTAGCTTAATTACCTCATCTTCCTCCTCTGACATTTACCTCACTAATACGTTTACAGAGAACAAATTATCTTTCCTCTCAGGCTTTCTTTGGCTGGGCTGACCAGCACATGCTTTTTTAGTTTCAGCTCCTAATTTAGACTCTCTGTTCTCTGGAGTGTTGCTTTTTTTTTTGACTAAGATTGAAGAAAGCTGTATGTAGATCTCACCAAAGCTTTACATGGTAGCACCATGTCTTCTGGAAATATTGTCCTTTGTATAGCCTTTATATGTCCTACCCTTTTGTGACTGATATAGTAAATCTCAGTTCCAGCTGCAGCATTTTTAACTTCTGTTGTTTTTGTTTTGTTTTTGTTTTGTTTGTTTGTTTCTTGTTGTTTTTGTTGGGAATAACAAGAATATTTTGTTTTCCTCTGCATTTCCAGCTCTGACTCAGACTTGCTTTGGCAGTTACTGCTTCCTCTCTAGTGGGATCAAATAAACACCACAGACTGTTCTTGTGCCTTTTAAGTTGATTTTTAAGTACATAAGAAATAGATCTGAGCTGCAGTTTATCTCACCTGAGGCTGTTTCTCCAGCAGTGGAGGTTGAACATTCTGCTAGGGTGAGCACTGGAGCCTGTAACATTCTTCATTCTGCCTCCTGCTTTTCCTCTTCCAGATTTATTCTGTTAGGGAGATTAGGAGGTATGTCCTTGCCCAGATGTTTTTGTATCCACTCAGGGACCTGCCTGTAGTCCATAAATTCTTCTAATCTCTCTCTGACCATGCTGACACCTCTGTGTACACAACCTCTTTGGTAGCAGGTTTGATGAGTTCCCTGCTGCAATGCAAAGATCCTCTCGTCGTCCTTCATCTCCTTTGTACTGATTCCCTGTTGTTTCCCCTGAATATGCCCCTGCCCTCATTCTGCAGTATCAGTGAACAGAGTCTGCACTTGGATCACCCACCCTTTCATTACTGAAATCCTTGATTATGTCCCACTCATCCTCCCCCTGCACAAATTCTGAGTCCCAGCCTTTTCCTCCTCACCCTTGAACATTTGCCTGCCTGTTTCCCTTTCCCTCATTTCATCACATCCTTCTGGAGACTCAGGTCTGCACCAGTTGTATCACCTCACACTTGGTAAGAGGGTTCACTCTGGGTCTCTGTAGCACTAAAATTATTTCCTTTGTCTTTTCCTCAATAACTTGCTTCATGATGCCCACAATTTGCTTTGTATTTTTGGCTGCTGCAGCACACCAAGGTGATGATTTTGAAGATTATTCTTAAACTGATTCATGCTGTCTTTGCTTGCCTGTTCCAGGTAGACTTTGCATATTTCATGTGTTCCCTGAGCCTGCAAATTTTTGAACTCACCTACATAATTATTTTAGGTCACTGTTTTCCCTTTTATCCTCCTCAGGATTAAGTGGAAAATAAGATCTTGGCAGCCTTATTTGGTTCAGCTGCCCATTGACTTAAAATGAATTATACCCCACAGTTAATCCATGTGCCATTGTTATTTCCAGATGAGAAAGTACTGCACCTGCCCACCTGGTTGTCTGGTGCGTTTTGGTTCCTTAGAATTTGGATGGCACTAATCTGTTTCTTGGGCAAAGCTAAGAAGTGCTGAAGACAACCTCAAAACAAGAAAATGAGTATCAGGAGGACAAGTACAAATTTACATCAGAGTAAAAGAGCCAGAGCTCCAGCCTAACAGGAGCATGCTATGAGCAGAGTTCACCACAACAAGCCCTAAATTTTGGAATACCCAGGATAAGGTAGTTACCCTGAAGATGAGGAGTAAACCCAAGCAGAATACTTATGGCATTTCTATTAATTGTGAAGCCAATTCTGTATGACCTAGTCTGTACCATCCCCTTTAATGTGAATAGGTCAATTGAATTTAAATGCACGTGGAGAAGGTCTTGGAGGACGCAGGACTTAGTTCAGCTGTTGGTTATATAAAGCAGCTTTTATTTGCTCTAGGTTGGAATAACAAGCCTGTAACAGAGATCAAAATTAATTTCCTTGTATGTGTGCAAATTAGGCATTTCAGCAACAAGCTTTGCTAACTCTGCAAAGCAGAACAAATGATGGTGGGAGCAGAGATCTTATTCTTCTGTCTCTTCAGTGTTTCTTTAGAAAATGATTATACAAGCCCTAGTCTTTGACCCTTGTGAAGTGGCAACTTTTAATTACAATAAATTGGCCTGCATGAAGAAGGGTCAATGTGTTGCTTAGTACAACATGTTATCATCTTCCTGCTATTTTGCTATTAGGAGTCCAATTTTGCTAGCAATAAAGACCATTAATTGTTCTCATATTAATGAGAAACAAACATACCACACAATAAAAAATCTAATTATAATAATTTAACTTAAACCCACAGGTGCAGCAAAATACACCCTCAAATTCTGAAAATTATTTCCAGATTTCAGTCTTTCCTAGAGCCAGTTTAATGTCCTTGTATTTATGCCAGACATAGGCTCTTCTTCAGTAAGTCTTTGTTGTGTAGCACAAACAGATAAAATCTGCAAGCACAAGCCTCATTATTAAAACAATAATCAATAGTGCCCTTCCCCTTCCTAACTTTTGAAACATAAACCTTATTTCCTTGTGTCACAAAACAAACCACAAAAACTTCACTCACACACTAATAATGTAATGTCGCAGGACAGGAATATTATTTATTATTACTAGATTTGAGTTCATAGCATGTTAAATATTTTGGAAAGGAAGAAAAAAACCCAACCAAACCAGAAAAGTTCTTTCAAGATCTTCTTCAAAAGAACCTACCTGCTTTCTTGGTATATATGTCTCATTGAGAGATATTCTAGTTGTTAAATTGTCAGTTTGCTCCTTATGTGCATTTGAGCTGTTTCCACCCATTGCTGTAGACAGAGGGAGGTCTATGGAATTGCTCCCTATTCCACTGCATCCTGGGGAACCTGTACCCCAGTATTCAGTTTTTGGTCCTCAGTCTTTTACTGCCTCTTTCCTGGCCTTCCCACTGTTTGCTTATATTTGGGTTGAAGTTCCCTTTTCCTCTTGGATACCAATGACCAAACCTGTTGTTAGGAGCAGTGGAAAAGGGACACAGCTGGAAGGAGAGCTTGGTAGAGGTGTATCAGCTGGAATGCATGAATCCCTGATCTTTAGGCTCTGAGTACAGGATCAGCTGGATCTGGACAGTGAGAACACAGCTGGAGCAGTTCAGGGGATCAATAAACAATCCTGCAATGTAAACAGTGAAGGAAGGAAATCTGAGGAATAGGAGGAGTTGGAGAGTGACTGGGAACAAGATCATCCAGAAGGTTGGACATGTAAACTGGTACTGGTATGAGAGACACTCTGAAGGAATAGGAGGGAAAGGCAGAACTCAGACAAAAGCCTTTACTGAGATGCTCAAGAAGTCATTCCAGTGGGAACCAGGTTCATTCCTGGCTAATTTTCTAGACAGGATGGACATATACTGAAAAGTATTGCTGAATTTGGGATCATGTAATCTATGGTCAAATAAATCAGCACCAAGAAAGAAAGATAGTGGAAATGACAGAAATGTGAAGCAAAAAGGAACCTCAAGACATCTTCCCCAACTTCCTTTCTGAGGCAGCACCAGACTCATACAGATTGCCTCAGGTGGCTGCTGCCATCTCTTTAACCTTGGTAGGCAGCTGAAGGGAAAGTTTAATGGTCCTCATAAAAAGGAATGTATTCTTCAAGGTATAAATTAGAAGGCAAGGGAAAGAAAAATGTGTCCAAGGGGGAAAGAAGATTTAAATGGAAAATCAGGCATCTATGTTGAATCAAAACTTGAAGAAATGTACATAAGGACTTCATTCTCAGTTGCTCCAAAAAGCTGTTGAGGAGAAACTAAGGTTTAGGACAACCATCACCTTTGTCCTTATAGGCATATACCAGGAGAAGCAGAATGCAAAATATTTTCTACTTTTGTCACGGTGTGGCATTCTCTTATTTGGTTGTTTTTTGTTTTTTTGTTTTTTTTTTTCCTTCCTGTTTTCATTTTTAAGGTGGGTGTTCTTAGTTTTTTAATCGTAACTTTTAAAGCAAAAGAAGTCATTAATACTGAGCTCCAGCAGATCAGGGATCTTCTGCTTGTACTGTTCCATGGATTTCTTACGAAATATCTCAAATTAAAGGCCTTGCTTACTACAGTGAAGTGGAGTTATACCAATTTTCTTGAAGCTGTGCTGGTTTGCACCAAGAGGGAGCTGTGGTAAGCTTTATATTTGGATACTGCAAGCCAACACTAATGCTTAAGAGCAGTTACTGAATAGCAGCTTGTGGCTTTTGTATTTTCCAACTGTGCTATTGTTTCAGTAGACAGAAACTTGCAAAATAATTCCCTTGTGCAATATTCTAAATTAGTATAAGGAATGTATTATTTTGCTGGAATCCTTTATTTCTGCCATTTCTCTGAGCAGACAATAAGCAGTTTCTTGGGAAGACGTGATAAAGCATGGTTTCCTGCAGCTTCATGATGAATTCTCTGCTGTTTTTCAGATGATCACCTAGAGAAAAACCCTTTGTTGTAGGAAAATACCGAAAGCTGTTTTCACTTCAGTGTTCTCTACAGTTAAGTAGGAATTTAACTATTATTTCTGTACTTTCTTCTGTGAATGTATGAAAGGGATCTTTTTTTATCTGTCTACCTTTTCTCATCATACCTGTGAAAGCACATTCTTGAAGTCCCCACCCCTTAGGCTAATTTGCTCAAATTTCGAGTCTGTTAGGTTCAACGTGAGGAAAAGACAAATTCTTACACACACGTACAGATGACATAATTAAATAAGCCTCCATTCTTACAGAAATCAGATTAAGATAATCCTGTAATTTATGATGTTTCTTGTTTTAGATTTTTCTAGACGTTTCTTGAACTCCTGGAACTTTGTTACACACTGTGTTAGAGATGAAAAAAATCCCTCCTTACCAGAACACTCCTGTAAATTTACTCCTGTATAATTTTCCTTGTAATGGAAGGAAGTTTTTCTATTTGTGATCAGTCCTGAGTGGGCTAAAGAAAGATAGTGACCCACAGTCTGTGGGCTGGAAGGTATACATGAAGAAAAGGGGTGGGAGAAGAAAATTGCTCCATGTGCCTTCATGTAGCCCAGTAAAGCTGGAACTTGAATGGATACACAATGCACACACGAATAATTGATAGACAGTGCACACACAAATAATTGATACACAGTGCACACACAAATAATGCTCTCTTGAGACCATTTAGCATAAGGGCTCTGTGCACAGGCAGCAGAGCACAGAGACTGCACAAAGCACTGGGTTTCTAAATGTGCTCTGCTCTGCTGCATAAAGAGTTGGGGGAAGAAAGATCTTCAGCAGCCCCTGGCACTGCTCAGGGCTGTTTTTCTCTGTCCTGCCAATGGCCTGTGGTTTCTAAGACTTCCCCAAGTACTTCTCATGGTATTGTTTCTCCTTTCCCTAAAGCCCAAGGCCAAACAAATACACAAAATCCCACAGATATTTAGAGGAGAAATTCATTTTAATGTGCCCTGAAATCATGTGGAGGATGTAACACCACTCAGCAGAAATAGAAACTTGTGGCAAGCTTTCTGATCACTTACTTTCTTGATGTGAGGATACATTACTGCCAGGCATTTGTGGATTAAAAATCAAACCATTCATGTTACTTTAATGTAGTTTGATGTATGTTAATAATGTATACATGCTTAATTCAATGGGAACAGTACCATGTCTAAACTTAGAGAACATTAAATATGTGCATGTTATTAATTTCTGGTGCAAGGGAACAAAGAACTAGCTATTTTTTCTAAATTTTTGACCTATCTCTAGTATCTTATTTCTCTTGGCTCATTTTATAACAAATTTTATAGGATTTCAGTTCTTTATTCCTTTGCATTTTGATCTTGTTATTTCCCCTGTTACAAGGTGCGCTGACATTTTTGGGTTTTTGTTCTATATAAAACCAACATAGTTTTATAAAGCCACAGCTCTTCTGTTGGCAGAATGCCATGCTTATTTAGCCTGTAACTATAACCTAAATGAAAACCAAGGCTTCAAACAGCTTACAATGTACCCTTTATTTCTTACCAGGTTTGTTTTCTGCTTCTTAATTCCTTAAACAATTCACATTTATGTTAATTGCTGCCATGTTTGAACATCATGTATAGGACAGCCAGGGTTAACTGAAGCCAAAAAGCTGATTTAGAAATTTTGACCAGACCATTAGCTGCTCTAAATCAGCTGAAATAGGTTTGGCTTACACCTTCTGAAGATCTGGTTTACTGGATCCAGAAGTGGAAGAGATAAAAGAAATGGTTGAAGGAAAACTCTTTTCTTTGAAGTCTGCTCATCACAGCATTGATTCCCCTCCTGCACAAACCTGTTTCCTTTCTTTGCAAGGAGCATGGATGATCTTCTTAGCAAAACTTCACTTTCAGACAGTTCAAGTTTGGTGAGATAAAATGTATGCCCTAAGTAAGATGGCCCTGATCCACCAGGAAGTTTGCTATCATTTCTCAGACATGAAGTCATGAAGGTCTGATTTTATTCTTATTGGTTATACCTGAGACTGAGTGGGAAATTAAATAAGTCTGGAACTTGTTGCAGGAAATATTTAGCACTTTGTGACATTAGGTTCAAGTGGGTATAGATTTGTTTTATTAAACCCAGAATTTGCAATTGGTGAAGGACCACTAAAGAAAGTTCATGAGTTGGGATCTATGGCTCTAAACACACCACTGTGTTTGTGGCTATTTGAGTGGGTATTTGTGAACCCACTCAAGAGAAGCAGCTTGCTCGTGCTTGGACTTTATTGTGGATTGAGTTTAAAACAGGTTACAGCCAGTAAGGTGATTCATGGGCATCTGCATATTTCTTCTGACTCTCAGGCCTCCTCTCTGTTGTGTGGGAAGCAGATCAGATGCATCAATGCAGGTTACTGTGTTTGTTACCAAGGGTGTCTTTGACACACAATCCTTCCTTGTCAGGGGTGTTTCTAGCAAATGTAAATTAAAAACCTGCCTCTTCAAGCAGAATGTGCTGTGCATAAAATGCATTTGCCAAATACTTTCAGCACTGCAATAATCCATTTTATGATTTAAAAGCCTTGTAAACATGTCAAAATGGTTGGTTGGTTCTACCATCTTTGTGCCATCTATTGCACTGAATAAATAAAGGAAAATGCAATTTATTCAGTGCTTTGGAAGCACAACATTTCTCTCACTGATGTGTGACAACTATTATCATATTTATTGTCAGCATTACACTCCTAAGCATGCAGGTGATGCATTGTGAGTATTTCATACTGATAAAGCCATCAATATCTTCCTGCTGGACCTTATTTGCTCAGTGGAATCTGCAGAGCGGGCTGGGATAATGGAAGGTAACTGATGAGACATTCAAACAAAACAAAATAAGGATAAAGGAGGAAATGCTGTGTTTTCTGATGGGATCTTAACTGAAAGACAAACAAATAAAGAAACAAAAGTTTTTGGGGCTTTTGAGGTGGTGGCCACAGCTAAAATTTGCAAGTCCTCTGTCTTTGCTGCCACTTGGGAACTCAGCAGCTTCCAGAAGGCCAAGATCAGGGAAGAGACAGCACCATGTGATTCCAAATAGGCTGCAAAAATATCTCACTGCATCTAATATAAACCATTTAACACCTAATCGTTCTGACTTATTTACATTTTCAAAGGCACCACTGAAAGGAAATTAAATTAAAAAAGGCCTCCCTCACAGGGTATAGTCTGGTGGAGGAAGCAGCTCTGCAAAGTCCCAGGGGTTTACTGAGTCATTGTTCTCTGAGACACAGAGGAAGAAGCTCTGCTTTTGCAGCCTGTCAGCTTTATAGTAAATGTTTGTACAGGATCTTTGATCTCTTATTTATACATATTTCTCCAGGACAGGGAAGCAAGCAGAAAGAGAAATTCTATTTATATAAATCTTTCTATATCCCAGAGGTCAAGAAAACAGCATTTCAAACAAAGTGAGGGAATTTATCTTTGCCTCTTAGTTTGCAGGAAAGATGCATATTTTAGATCATGCTTCCAGATGAGGCTCAGGTATATCAATGCATGACTGAATGTGTTTAGTAGGTGGCACTGCCATAATTTCTCTGGATGGGCTCATGTATGTGACACTGGGGATATGTTTTTGGGTTGTCTCCAGAGTCTCCTGGTTGTCTCAGCTCTCTTTAAACAAGTTCCACCTGCTTTTCTCACCTGAAAAGGAGATGAGGTAATAAACCTAATTTTATGACAGGTAAATATAAAAATGTATACTGTGGGTTTTGTGGGTTTTTTTTTAAGATAGCTGTAGATCTCAGAGAAGCTCTTGGGAAGTGTTGTTTGGTCTTCTAAATGATATTGGAAATGTCTATATTGATGTGCATTAACTTTTTTCTTTTCAGAGTGTCAGAACTTCCCTCAAATTTTGAGTTCAAATGCTGCCTATTAAGAAGTTAACATATGCTGGATTAGTTTTTCTTACAAAGACTCTTCATGTTTTCTTGCAAGCTGGATGTTTTAGTAAGATTCTTTCTTATTTGAAAAATATTTTTAATAAAAATAAGAAAGGAAAATGTTTGGTTGCAATTTCTTTAAGGCTGCCTAGCTTGTAGTGGAAATAGCTCATGGAGATGAGGCAATATTCTATCCAAGCAGTTATGATCACATGATGATAATTGAAGTGTCATGTATACAAATATATAATAATTAGCAATTAATACCGAGAAAAATTGGCAGTTAAAACAAAATGGACTAGAATCACTAAAGACCATAAAAAGACAACATCACATGATCACACAATGCTTTTGTTTTTAGACAATAAAATAAACCATGGAGAGCATATTTCTATCATTTATGTGAAATCAAGTAGGTTAATCATTTATGATTTTTATGCTTCAAAGCTTATGTGTGCTACATGCTGTAGAGAGATCTAAACCATTATTCTAAAGCCCAATGTACCATGCACGCTCCCTGCTGCTGCAGCATCAGCCTCATCAGATTGGGCTTTGTCTAAAAGATACTTTAAATATATTATAGGAGGTAAGGTGCTGCTTGATTATGCAAAACCAGCATAAGAATGCTAGTTAGCAAAGGCACATAGCTCTTGGCATTTATTTCCTCTGAGAGCTCAGATAATCAAACCTGGGAATACACACACAGAGACATGATGCAAACCAGGTATTCCAGACAAAGTGTCACCAAGGTTCTGGGAAGATGAAACATGAGGCTGCACTAAACATTTCCAATTTCCAATTGCTCATCTGAAGCAACCACTAGCTATTACATGCACCCCTGTCTTTAGCTGAGTAGCAAGACCAGGAAAAATTTCACAAAGGTGGAGGAGGAGAATGTAAATTGTGTTAACACATCAAACATAAACAAAGCATGTGGAATCAGTGGAAACATTGGAAAAACATACAGCACTCTCCTGTATTTAGCTGGAGAATTTAGAGGAGTTTGCTTCACTCAGCTGACAGTCAGGAATTGTCTGTAGGTGGACATTGGCCTGTGACTCAAACTGAGCCAAATAATGTTCCCATGTGAAGTGGCTCATGATCCACTGAATGGGATGCCCCCATCTGTGTACCTGCCATCTAAATGATTCCTGACCAATGTCTGCCTAACATCTTATGGAGGTTCCATCTTGGAAATTTCTTGGTGTTTGGGAAAACTATTCCATCATCGGTCTTCCCCTCTGACAGGAAAACTTGCCATTGACTTGACTAAGGTTTGATCAAAACATGAGCTAGAGTTTCATTCTCCATCAGCTCCACACTCACTGTAGCTACCAGCAAAAGAAGAAGGACTTTTGCTTGGGTGGGGGGTGGGGGGGTGAGAGGGGGAGAAAGGGAGGCTGGAACAAAGCACAAACCATCTTGGAAGTCAAGTAAAAGCAGGTAGCTACTGTTCTTTCCAGGAGCGACCTTGCCTCTGGAGCAACTTCCATACAGAACACAAGTGCATACAGTGACACACAGATGCCATAAATAATAATGGATCTTAAAAACATAATTTTCTATCAGGGGTTTGCATGCTTGCAAAAGCTCATAAATAACTGGTGTTTATTCTCCACACGGCACTTTTGCAGTAGCTGATAATGGCTGAGTAAATGGTGGATGGGATGAATTCCTCCACTGATTTCAAATAAACCTTATGAGTTGGAGCAATAAAGAATGTTAAACAGTGTGCACAAAATAACATGCTGTTAGATCCCATATATGCTGCCTCAGTAAACACTAAAGCATTTTAATCTTGGTTCCAGCATAGTAAATAGCAAGATAACAACCTAAAGAAAGAATACTCTTCTTTAAAAGTCTTTCAAATGCTTGTGCATACTGCTGCCCTGTGCTTGAGACTGTTGGCAGATGCTTCAGTCACTTTATTTCTGTGTCACTACAATGAAATTGGCCTGAAGTTCAGATGAACATGTTGATTTGTCCTGAAATGTATTAGAGTAACTTAAATCTTGGGTGGGTGAGCACAGTTGCAAATGAAGCTCACACTACACTCAGTTTCAGTCATGAACAAATGATAAAGGGGCCCATGTCAGTAGCAAGTAGAAATTTTTGTTGTCTCAATTATGCAACTTGTTTTTACAAGAAACTCCCCTGCCTCAAGTACCCTTTATGAACAACCCATAGACAAAATCCCTCCAAGGCAGCAAACAGCCATAACCAATATCCTGGGGAAAAAAAAAAAAAAAAAAAGCCCACCTAAAATGCCCATGACTGTTAGCCAGCCCATGGAACAGCTAACTCATACAATCACAGAATGGTTTGGGTTGGAGTGCACCTCAATGATCAGGTAGTTCCAATCCCTACTGCCATGGGCAGGGGCACCTTTCACCAAACCAGGTGACTCAAATCTTCATTCTACTTTGCCTCAAGCACTGCCAGGGACAGGGCATCCACAGCTTCTCTGGGCAACCCATGGCAGTTCCTCACCACTGTCCCAGTAATTACCTGGGTAATTGAGCTGGCAATTGAGCCAGAGTATGCCCTTCTTCCTGGTACATCCTTTTACATAAATCACCATCAGAAAAATGAAGGGCCTCCTCTTCTCTAGTGGCTTCCCACATGCAACCCCAAAATTACAGCCCAGGAAATGTATAGGAGTGGAAAAGCTGGATGGAAGTTCCTCAACCTGATAAGAAAGCAGCTGGGAACACTGTGCCTGCTGCAGTCAGGAAGGTGTTCCTCAGTCCCTCATGTACCAATACACACTCAGCTCTCATGCCTGTGTCCTGTAGAGAGGAATGATAAAGGACATATTTTTTGCCCCATGGGCTCCACTGGTAGCTCTGACTCAGCAGGGATGGGGTCCTGAACATAAAAAGTTAAATGGAAACCATTTAGACCACTATACACAAGCTCCATGGATGTGTTTGCAACTCAAAGTAAAGCTGCTGTGTGCTATAGTTTTTAACAGAGAGAGAGAAGAGGGAGGCGAGGTGTGTAAGTCATTAAGTACTACTGGCTCCAGAGGTTGTAATATTACAAATTGAAGTGGAGTAGTGGCACTATTAGCCTTGTAATATGATGTGAGTGAGGTTCAAAGAACTGAGAGTGTTTTCTGCGTCTTTGCCATTCTCATTAGCACAAGTTCTTGAAGGCACTTGTGTTAATAAAGGAGAAATAGTGGTAGATGCATAAGGCTAATGACCATAGAAGTGAATGAACCAAAACTCTTGTCGAGTCAAAAGTACGTGGTAAATACATTAATATCCAAGCAGAGTGAAATGCTTCAAAGCATTAAGGTAGTTAAGTAGGTAAGGTGCAGTGAAAAGAGCATCTTGAAAATGTGGGGGATGTTCCCTCCCCTACAAAATCTGTGAGATCTTCTACATCACTGAGTTTATTGCAGCTTCTCAGGTCAGCTGGGCTTTACAGCAGTATGGTTTGGCAGTAGATTTAAAAATAACTTAAAATACAACTATGTGAGCTTTGTGCAGAACACTACTGAGCAAGTGCACTGACCTGCTGTGACACACATTGAAATCTGTTGCCCTCTTTGACTTCATGATGCTGAGGAGATGCAGTGTGTTCCTGGGCCTGAACCGAGATGTGTGGTAGCCCCTCGCTCACTGAAGTGGTGAAGGGTTGCCCTCTGTAGGGAAGGAAAATTATAATTCAGGTACCTTCTGTTTATATCAGGTTTCTTTTGCTGGTGTCTGGGTGGAGCCTGGCAGAGGCTGAGCTTAGGAATCCTTGGAGTAGCTGTTGTAGGAGTGTGCTTTCTAGGATCCACCTGGGAGGGAGAATGGGGGAACAGCTGGTGAAAAATTATTCCAGTGTCCTAGATTTCTTTTTATGGTTGTCCATAATAAATGAGGAACATTTTTATTAATTTAAGGTGCGGGATAAATTTGTAGCTTGAAGATGTTTGCAGAGGCAGTACAAGATCTTCAGTCAGAATAGCATGACTTGACAAAAATCTGGACCTTGGATTTAAGTGTCAAGTATTATAGTGAAGATTAGATTTCAACTTCTGCAATGCTACATCCTATTTTAAAGGAGGTTGTATCAAAAGAAATGGTCTTTCCAGCTCAACTATCTCTCTTCTTTTTTTTCAGTGATATTTGGCTAGCAAAGAGTTTCAGTGATTCTTGTTCATGACAGCTCTTTGAGCAAACCAGTCTGTGGGAGCAATGTCTTTTAATCCCCAACAGTAAGATGACCCTAAATGTTTTAACCACATTCATGTGTTGCCAGCGATTTTTATGCTATTGATACAGATGGTATGGATAAGACTCTCTTTATCCTTCCTTCAGAGCTAAAACCTGTGCTGGTATCCACAGTGTTTGAATAGTCTGGTTTTAATAGAAACATGAAAACACCATATGGAGCCAGACAACCATTTCCTTTCCTTAGTGTGTTTGGTGAGTTTGAGTTTACTTTAACATGACATCTTATAAATCATGTATCATGTAGTGACCATATAAGGTTACCTTTTATTGAAAGGATATTGGTGTTGAGAGCTTGCTGTGCTTGGGTATTTATTAAGGAAATTAATGATCTCTAGAACATATGATATATCTTGTGTTACTAAACATTATTAGTTTACCAACAGAAAAGTGTTTCTTTCTCTTGTCTCTCTGAGCCTTCAAGATAAAACACTGAAATAAAATTTGCCCTTGGATTAAAGTCTGATACAGTGTACATCCTGTTGGAGTCACAGACTATTTGACAGTGTGTTTTGAAATCACTCCCAGGTTCATGTTTTATGCAGGAAGGAAACATACCTGTGGAGATAGCCTCAGGCAGTGGTAATTAAAATATGACCGTGTGCCACATGACCTTAAGGCATATTACTGCTTCAACCCTTCACCTCACAGTTGTTAAAATACTGGGCTTGGCTTATTAACAAAGCACCATCTCTGTGTAAGAAACGTGCTGGGCAAAACAGGTCTGTCATCTTCCTCTGTGTGGGAAGGAAGCAGCAAGTGCAGCTCAGTTAGTTCAGTGACAATGTAATATATGTACATTTTCTGCCATGGCAGCTGCAAAATGCCTATGCAGGTGTTGCTGCATAATGAATCCATCAGCTTCGAGGAGAAAGCACAAATATAAAGGCAGTAGCAGAATGGAAACTCTAAGTACTGGTTCCCATGCATCCGGTCTCCCAGTCCCCACAATTTTTCTGAGCTCTCGCAACAATCTAATCTAAAGAATGTGTCCCTAGCCTTTCCTGTGTGTGAAAGGCTGTTAAGTACAGAAATCCACTGTTTCAGGAAACAAATCCTGATTATCTTCTGGGAGAACATGCTGCCTTGCAGGGAAAGGGGCTACTTTCATGTGTGACCCTCTTACCACCATGAAGCCATTCAGACACAGATCTCTCAACCCGTGTCTCATCAGGGTGTGTAATGTAAAGTGAGAAGGTTTTTACAACATGTTGGGATTGACTGTGCCACTACAGCAACACTTGATTTCCTCCACCTGTGTTTTAAGAAGACAGGACTTCCAAGCATTTCTCACAGACACTAAACTCATCACAAAAGGAGAAAAAAAAGAGTCAACACAAGAAAGTAGGTTTTTGTATCACTTAAAAATGTTCTTTTCTAGATCACTGTTTTGTACAAATAATCCTTGTGGTAACACCTAATGCTCAGGTGTTATTAAATAATTATTAATTCTTCAAAAATGGGGAAATAAAAGCTAGGAGAATTCCCCAGGTGTGCATCCAACCATATCAAAGCCACAATGTCAGGCACCAAGCACATACTTTTCAAAAGACCCAAAGACTTACAGAACTTGGTAGCTTCCATTGGCAGGGATTTAGGCAGATCTTCCCTGATTCCCCATGCAGCTTGGTGGATGCTCATGAGGAATGGTCTTGATGGACCCCTGGGTGGAGCAGGAGTTGGTGCTGGTGGTGATGGGTACCTGGGGCTTGTCCTTGCTGGGTCTGTGGGGTGTGCTCAGTGTCAGTGCTGGGTGTGGGGGTCCCTTGTGTGAGCTGTGCAGATAGAGCCTCTTTGCTTGTGGATGGGGCTGCTCTGGAACAGTCCTGCTTTGACTCCACATCTATACACACATGCCACAGCACACTACAGCCATAAAGAGTGTAAATAGACTTGACACTGCAGAAGGATAAGCAGAGAAAAAAGTGACAGCAGAATAAATAAATCATCTACCACCACAGCTTCTATGTAGACAAATCCTTAATGTTTGCAGACTCTGAGGCCAGCAAATAAAGGACATTCAGAAGTACAAAGCATGGTTAATGACCGTATTACAAATACTGACTGTGCTTTCCCTGCATTCCTGTTTGTTTGCTTTGTCTTCTTTGTTTTCTTGCTATTTCATGGAAGCTCATCTTGTTTAATTTACTTTTGATTTCCTACAAATAGCTGTGTTCTGTTTTATGTATTCATGTTTAAAGTCATGTATACTTCAAAGGCAGAGGGACTCCAGATAGTCTTAGTTTGCTTCTGGCAGGGTACTTCAGACACTTCAGACATCTGGTTTGTTCTTGTCCCATGTAGAGAGGAGCTCCCAGGCATTAACTCAGACCACTGACTGGTCTGCTTAAAGGTCACACCACTTTCTGACATTTTTTGCCTCATCAATTTTTACCTTTGCTTTCTTTCCTTCACCTTGCAAGGACTGCAGCCTGTGTAGGGCTCTGTTGTTAGACACAGAGAAGCTACAAGTTCAGTCACTTCTGTGACATCCTTTAAACATCACTTTCTCACCTGTATCTTAGTTAAGCATGGATGAAGCATGGATTTTACCTATGATTTTTGGGCTTTCAAAATATCCCAATAGAGGTAGCTTCCACTGGTTGTAAACTTTGATAAAGAACACCATCTTCTTAGCAGCTGATGTGATTACATACTTTTGCACCTGGGAAGATGCTAAGTGATTGTAAGTGCAGGGCCAAATTTAGCCTTGATGCAATGGTCATACTTTTTGCTTTAAAATCATGTTTGGAAATTAATTCAGACTTCATTTGGGCTGAAAACAAGTGAAGCTATTTCCTGCAGAAACTGAATTAAATTACATGAGGCTTCTTCAATCAGTCTAATTTTTAAACACCCATTAGAACCAGTGACCAGTGGAGTGCAATGGCCAAAGGCTATGGTCTAGAGCCATGATCAATTCTGGCCTGACATAAAGGTGTGTAAACCATAACTCAGGATTTCACAGTTAAATAGATGTACACTGGCTGAGGATCAAACCTCCTTCTTCCAAGAATCACAGAAAGGCTTGTGTTGGAAGGGATCTCAAAAATCATCTCATTCCAACACCCCTGCCATGGGCAGGGACACTTTCCACCAAACCAAGTTCCTCAGGTCTTGAATTCTTCCAGAGTTGGAGCATCCACTACTTCTCTGGACAACCTGTTCCAGAATTTCAGCACCACCACAGGAAAGAAATTCTACCTAATATCTAATCTAAACCTGTCCCCTTTTAGTTTAAAACCATTATCCCTTGTTCTTGTTCTTTTTTTGCCATAACTGTCATGTCTGAAACATAGCAGATAATTCTAAAAAAAATTTGAAGAGCAAAAATATCAATCCATGCACCTCTTTCTATCCATTAGGTTTACTAAATCTGTCATTCCAGCAGTATAGTTTCCTCTTTGCCCATGCAAGATAACAAGATCCCACAGTCCATGGCAAACAAAATGTTAAATGTGCAAAATTTTTCCCTTACACCTCCTATTCCAATAGAGCAAAAGGGCAGTGAAGAGAAGATTGAAAAATAAGAGCCAATCCTTAAACCAGAGTTGTGATCAGCAGAGCATAAGCAGTGGTTTAGAGTAAATTTTATAGAATTACAGGCAAAAATTCCTTTCAGATATGCATCACAGATTAAACAGAAAACAAAAAAGCACACAATGAGTGCAGAGTTATATCTTCCCAGGGAAAATATATTACCCCAGCTTAAAATGACAAAATATCATAAAGATTTCCACTTCATGGTATATTATTTTATATTAGAAAACTTTTAAAGTGCTTTGGGCTGAGCTCAGAAGGGAAATATTTGGATTCATTATTTGATGCCACTTTATACACTCTGTGGTAGTAAAACAGGGCTTGCATTGTCCCCTTGGAGCTGCTCTGAACCAGTGTGGCTTGTGTGAACCCCATGAACTGCTGGGGTACAGGCTTTGACAAAGGCTGCTCATTCAGACCTTACTTTCTCTGAAGCTCAAACTCATCGAGTGAATTGCTTAGTTTCACTCCAGACAGAAAGTAGTTGGTGGCTTTTATTTCCCTCCACCAGGTTTTGCTAATCAGAATGAGCAAGAGGACTCATTCCCCTAAAACACCAAAGTGAACCCAAGTGAAAAAGAATGAAACCTAGGCATTTATACGAAAATGTATTATGGAATCTGCTCAGTGATGCAAAAAGAAAATTAAAACCCTGGTTGATAACTTGAATTGCTTTACTGGTATGACATTTTACAGCAATAATTATTCTTTTCCTTGAAACCACACTTTCGTAGGAAGATTTTAATTAGAAAGTTTTTCTTTCTCTCTGTTGTACTCATGGTGTAGAAAGGAAACCCCTCAGGGTCCCTTCCATCAACTTATAGATAAAGTACTTTCTGCTTTACATAAAATATGGATGTCTGACACTGAAAATGGGCACAGTTTGTGTTGCCTTAGGATTAGCTGATGAGATAACATGCAACTTGTCTGCATCATCTCAGTCTTCATTCTTGTTGTGGGGTATTTAAAAGTTATTGTGAGAAGCAGTGGGCACAGGAATAGGACTAAAATAACTTAAAGTGCCCTTCAAGAATAGTCTGGAGGTAGGTTTTTCCTTTTTAAGACATATGAGGATTTAGTAACATTTTGGAGACACGTAGAGCTCAGAAGATTGACCTAACATGTATTTCTGATGCAACCAAATTTTTCTATAAAGAATATTCTATATTCTAGAATATGAATCAAAGAACCTGCCAGTGTGTCCTAGTTACTTAACTATTAGAAGAGACTTCTGGTATGTTACTCTTTGTGGCAATAAAATCTCTTTAGGGAATGAAAGTGAATTTATGGCCTATTACTACATTTAAGTGTTTTCAGACCTAGCTCTGGGTTTAGGGGATTTTTTTCCTCCCTTACAGTTTAATTTATTAAACATGACTAGATTGTGGTATTCATAGAATTCATGCCATTATACAAAAGTGGATTGGAAGGAAATCTCTAGAGGTCATCTAGTCCATTCCTACTCTAGAGCAGCATCAGGTTGTACGTGGATGTTCTCTCAGTGATGGAGACTCCACAGCATCCCCAAGGAACCTATTCCATTGTAACATTGGATTTTTTTTCCCTGAGTGTCTAAAATGAAACTCTCTTCCTAAATTAAACCATTTGTTTCTTGTCCTCTTCACAGTGGTCACAGGGAAGAGACTCTGGACAAAGATCACTTACCAAGACCATTGCTGTTTTAATCTTTCTTTCTCTAGGCTGTGCAGGCCCAGCTCTTTCTGCCAGATGCCCAGATTATTCGTTGTTTCTGTTGCTCATATTTGGACCTCATTAGCCTACATGTTCCTTAAAGTTAAGTGGCCAAAACCTAGTTGGATGAAAATACATGAGGGCTAACACATGTTGAGTAAAGGGAAAAAAAAATATTCTTCAATTTTCATGTTTATCTTCTGGCTAGCTGTAACACACAGATTCTTACCTAGAAGCTATAGTACCAAATCAATAATTCCTAACTTCTAGGGCTGGGTCATTGTATAATATAACAATGGTTTTGCTTGATTTGCATCCTATTTTTCCAGTTCTGGAGCACTAGTCCCTTCCTGGAGCAGACAATGTGCAATTTGATAGCACCACAATCCCTTCTGGTTCATTTGCAATGAATGGTACCAGGCCGAGAGAGACCTCTGTGCAACCCACTTGATGCAGCCCTTGACAGTGAACCATGAATAATTATTCTCTTCAAAATGGTTTTCTAATCTGTTTTGCACTCACTTTCTAGTAGGTTTCTCCTAGTCCACATTTCTTACTCTTATTTATCAGAATGTTATATGAGACAGTGTCAGAAAACTTACTGTGCTCAAGATATATCACATCTACTGCTTCTTCCATGTCTGCAAGGTCTATTATCCTGTGGGGGAAGGAAATTGCATTGTTGTGAAACAATTTGCTCTTGACAAATCCATGCTGGCTGTTACTCATCTCCTCCTTATCTTCTAGATCCTTATAAACAGTTTCTTTGATTATTTGTTCCAGCATTTAAAGTAATATAATTAAAAGAGTTGTCAGTTAAGCCCCATTTTCCTGCACATTCATTACTGAAACTGCAGTAAAATGTGAATTTTGTCGGTTTGCCCTTAACCTAATAATCCTAAAAATAAAGCTGCAGGTCTATTTGGAAAGACTGTGCCCTGGTACGAAATCCATGGTCTGATTCCAACCTCTTTTACTGAACACATTTCTCTTTTATCTTTCCCTTTTTTGTTTTAATAGGGAAATTAAATCAGGGAAATAGAAACCCCAGAAGCTTCATTTTCTCTTTCAGGTCCAGCTGCAGCAGCCAGGTTTTCCCTGTGGGGAAGAGTGTACAAGAGTCCTTTCACCTGGCAGGTGGGACTGAAGGGAGTTGCTCTGTTGTCCCTTCCTGGCAGAGCTGGCACCACCCTGCACTCCCACTGGGAAAACACTCTCCAGCAGGGAGAAAAAGCAATTGTTTCTTGTGGGGGACCTGGCAGTGTGGTTTCAGGAACAGGGCTACTGGAAACCAGAAGGGGAGGGAAAACTCAGGCCTTTAATCAGATAAAGCCCTTAAATCACTTCGTTCTCTTTGCAATGCATCTAGGAATGGAACAGACGAGATTTCATCTGGCAGAGTTATTCTTTCTAACCCTGCTTTTCTTCAGTTATCTAACAAGATACAAACAAGCTGTGAGGCTTATAAGAACTCTTTGTATTCAATAATCATCTCCAGTTAATATTTACTGCATGGTGTGGCAGGCAGAACGAGGTGAGCTTCCCACTGCCCCCTCTGCCCTCAGCCTCCCCTCGGAAGGAGGCAGGCGAGGGGTGTCCCCTGATGAAGAACTTTTCTGCAGTCCCCAGCCAACTTCAAAAGCTGGTTACTGTGATCTGAGAGGTTAATACCAAATACACAGTGCAACCCTTGGCTATAAATCTCTACTAACAGGTCTTAATCAAGTACAGAAGTGTTCTGCCTTTTTTCTGCACTGAAACACAACCAAAACAAACCCACCAAAAAAAAAACCCCAAAAACCAAAAAAACCCAAGCGAAAAAAACCCAACAAAGAAACAAAACCAAAAAAATACAGGCAACATAGAAATTCTATAATGTACAACTTCATTGGGTTTTGGGGACTTTTATTGGGTGCTACCCTATATACAAATGATTAAATTTATTACACTGGGATGCCTCCCAGCATTTCAAGTTGATGTGCATCAAGCCAATTACATGCAATCTTTTGGTATAGGGCATATTAGGTTTTTTGAACACAAACACTTGCAGAGGAGTAAATGTAAATAAAAAGGTAATCCATGCAGTCTGCTCCACAGCCTGGCAAAGTAAATGAAGGTTTCTCTTCACTGCCACTCCCATACAGTCCCCAAACCACCCCCGCTCCCAAATTAGATTCCAGACTGTGCAAGGTCTAAGGTGTGTGCCTGGACAAAGGGAGAGTAAGGAGCATCCTGCACTGCTGTGTGTCTGAAGCTTTCTATTATTTAGCAGAAATCATTAACCATTCCTTTGTTAGACCACGCTGACTGTGAAAGCAAGTTCACGCAAATTCACTGCTGTATCGTGTTTTTTACACAAGAGAACTACAGCAGTTTGTACAGATGTCATTGTACAAGCTCTGAATTGCTAAGGTTAAAGCTATAGCCAGTTGTAAAAATAAGAAGAAACTATATCCAGTGTTTCTCTTACATTTTAATTTGTCTGACTAATTTAAAAATTCTTATGCTGTTCTTGCTATTCCTTGTAAATTTTATCTTCCTATTCCTCCACTTCCCATGACTTTCCTCCAAGGCTTTGCAGATGACATGAAGCAGAGCTATTTCTCTGTTCAGATACCTGAGGTATCCCATGAACAGACTGTGAGCAAACAAGAATATTGGAGATGTATCATCTATTGAAATTTTTTTGAGAAAAAATTACCTTCCAGTACAGGACATCATATGTGGGGTTTTTTAGGTTTGTGTTGAGGTGCAGGTTTGTATCTTCTAAAGATAAGGAGCTTCCTGGTTTTCTCTGGAAAAATAAGTCAGACCATATTTGGGGCATAGATGGATCACAATGAGAGTTTTGGATGAATGTCAGAATGGAAAACAATAAACAGATGCAATACATGGTTGTTTTGGCATGTTTGTTGCTCTGCTGGGTTTCTCCATCTGTGTTTAAGTGGGACACAGCAGCACTTCTCTGACTCACATCTTATTGCTGTGCTGGAAATCCAAGGAATGGGATAGTGTCCATATTGGTTTTTGATAAACATTGATTCCAGTAGTTTGCTGTTTAGAAAGGGCTTTACAGACAGCCCCTTGCAGCTGCTAAGGAGTTTCCCGTGGCATAAACAGGTTTTTCTGGCTTAAGTCTTGCTCCATGAGCTGCAAAGAATCAGTTCTTGAAGAAAAACATTCTTTGAAAGCAATCTGCTGAGAGCAAATTTCTGTTTGAAAGTATTCGTTGTGTCAGGTTTTAAATAGTTGTGGCCTGCACATCACTTGTGAGGAGGTAACTGGATCATTATCACCAGTTAAACATGACCTAACTGTACCTGACAGGGGACTTGCATCTCTCTTTCCCCCTGTACTCTGCTGTCTGAAATACATTTGCATCTGGCCCAGATGCACTGGTACACCACAGCTCATGAGTAATCATAAAGGTGAGGCAGATCCTTTTGTGGGATCACCATCACTGTTGTGTCCAGGTGCCATCTGGGCCTCTTCAGGGAGCCAAAAATCTACTGACTGCCAAAAGCTGTGAGGTTGCAGTAGGGAAAGACCATCCTTAACTTGCCTGGTCTTTTACTTGCTCCCTTAGTCATTGACCTTTCTGACATGGTAAAGGAGCTCTCTCCTTGAGCCCTCCTCTCACTCAGGGGAGTGGAGTTCTCATTGGAGCATGATTCACCCAATTTATGAGCTCAGCCTTCCCTTCCTCCAAGTATTTCCATGAGGAATTCATGACCTTGCCTGCATGCTTGCAGGAAGAGAGTGCTCCTTGGGCTAAAATGCATAGCAAAATTAAATAATTTTTTAAATTGGCGTTAGTCATAGTAGGGATTATTTTGCCAAGCTCATCATGTTCTGTTTCATATGCAAATCTCTCCTCTCATTTGATGAAATGTACCAGTTTCTTTAACCTTCTTTTTAAGTAGGTATTTTCTCTCATTTCCTGTATATATGCCATACCTGACCAGAGTTCCTTGTTATTACTAATGAAACATAATCATGATCATAGTAATAACAATCTTCTTCATTTACACAGCACCACTGGCCAAGCCTCCCAAAGAGTCAGGGAAGGAATTAGGTCTTCTCATTAGGAGTCTAACAAACTGAAGGCGTGACAGGACACTATAATGACTATAATATCACTAGCCTGGAAAGTGAATAGGTAAGCTATGGTGATTAGTTCTGGAGAGCTCATCAAGAGGCATTTTTCAGATTCTCTCCAGGAAAAGAGAGAGGCCACGGAGAAGCATTGTCTGGCATGCTTGTGGGTGGGCCTTCAACACAGAGAGTAGATAAATGGCCAGAATCCCTGAATTTCAGTAGAAGCTAGACACAGAACTGCTCTTTGAACTCTTTTCAGGCTGTCTGTTTGGGTGATTAGAGAACACAGCCACTGCTCTGGCAGGTAAATTCAAGAGCATGTGAAACAGTTCTATTTATTTGTTTGGATTTTCAGTTGTGGTCAGATAGGCTCAGTGTCCAGAAATGACAGTGCAGAGGCTTTGTTCAGGGAATATGAATCCTTTTCTCTGCTTTCATTCCCTCCTCTGCTCAGAGTGACCTCTTTGTTCCTACATGACATCTTGTGTACTCTTTGGTTGTTCAGTGATTACATTGCAGGCTTTACACAGACAGCCCAACCTTTGTTACCATCATTAAAAAGAAATTCCCACGCTGTTTTCTGCAGTGCTTTAAGGCTATTTGCAAATTAAAGCCAGTGGAGGATGCAACAGGCTGCTTGCTCAGCAGTCTTAGTGGCAGGAAGCAAAGTGGAGGCCTCCTCTGCCACGTCCATGCCTCCTCTGTAAAAACATATTTGCCTGGGGTGTGAGGCTGGGAGCCAGTCCACTTCCAGATTTCCATGGGGTCCATGTCTCCTCCTTCTCTGCTCTGGCAGCTCTGGTAGTGCTGCTTCATCCCCTCTGGGCACAAGCAGCCATGGGAGAGGAGCTATGGAGACAATTAAGAATGACACAGTTAATGAATAATGGGAATATTCTGCACCAAGGTTAGGGTCAGCTTCCCTTCTGCTCTTCAAAAGGGACCTTTTCCACTACCCAGATAAGTAACTGCAGAACTTCTGTCTTTCTTGCTCAAAGTCATCCCTTACTTCTCTGTTCTTCCTGTGCCTTCCTGAACCCATCCTTTTCCTAGAAATACTGGCTCCCAGTTTTGCTCCCTGCCAGCATATTGCTTGTCTGCACATTTTTCTCTAGCTAGAGCCAAACTTATTATTCAATCAAAACTCAGCAGGAGTTCTGTTGAATTATTTTAAACTCACTGGGGCAAAAGCTGTGCCTTCCTATTCAACATTGAGATACCATGCATATTGATTGTGGCTGAGACAGAATAAATGAATACATTCATATTGATTGCATTTGTCCTTACTCACTATTAGACTCACTGCAGGGCCCTGGTAGATTTATGGTTTCCTTTTATGACTATTAGCAATAAATTCTTTTTTTTCCCTCTCCTTCTCCTCTTTCTTTAAGTAAGCTCATGTTCCACAGAATGAATTTGAATGAAAAGAGTTTATTGTACAATGACTTGTAGGAAAGTTTCTTGAGCTGCCTTTAATTTCCCACTCACTTTGAAAAATCTCTTCTTGTCACATGTAAAATCCAAACATTCTTCCCACATGCAGTTCAGATGCTCTGGGCCCCCCAGACAAAAGTTTTGTGCACCAGTGTGCTTTTTCTAATGATCATGCAATTTCTTCCCTAATATAATTATGTCAGATATTACAACTGGGGACCAGACATGCAGAGCAATGCTACTCTTCCAGCCTGGGAAACCACTGAAAATTTGCATATCCCAGGTACATATTGGAAAATTCAGAATTTCAAGCAATATGAGCTTGCTTATTATTTTCTTTTCCAGGGCTCTATTCCATATCACATCTTTACTGCAGGGAATGGCATTGTGAAGCTTAGGCATACTGTGCAGACTTAATTTCCAGCCCTTTGGAGAGTGAGATTTTGGTTCATGAGCAGTAATTGAACAATCCAAGTGTATTGTACCTGTATTGCAGTATTAAATTGGTGGCATAGAGCTCTGAGCCCTAAGCAAGGCTGACATTTCTGTCTGTCAGACACACACAACAGATTTGAACTGAACTGGCAAACTGGGGGGAGGAACAAAAGGGTGAGAAGGGTGACCTCCCAAAGCAGAAAGGAGGCAGATGGACTGACACCAAAAATAGAATGAAAGAGCTACAGTTTGTGGGACTGAGCAATGGCTCTGGAGAAAGAAACAGAAATATTACAGAGTGTAAATATTGATGGGTGAACACAAATGAAAAAAAACTGAACAGGAATGGACAAGATGAAGAGAAAGTTCATACACAGTACCATGTAAAAGATATCCTGCTGTTGACATCTGCTAGGCTCAGGAGGAATCTCCCACAGAAAGATGGTAAAAATCCCCTCACTCAACACATTTAAAAATAGACTAAACAAACCCCAGTGATCCAGACTCTCACCCGTTTACTCACATGGGCTGTAACTCACTCCAGCAGTCATTCTTCCAAAGCCTGGGAACACTTGCAGAGTTAGAGGGTCTGAGGTGGATGCAAGGCAGAAGTCCAGTCCTGGGCATCACAGCAGACATAGATTTGATGAATTATCAGCTCTTTTCATGACCAGAGCACTGCCTGGGCACATTGGCTGGCTGTATCCCTTCCTGCACAGGCATGAACTCTAGACAAAAAGTTAAAGTAAGGCTTGTATTAAAAGGCTAGATCAGGACCTGGAGGCTGCATACAGCAAAATACAGGCATGTTCCATCTCACTTCATTCAACCTCATCTGAGCTCTGACAAATGCATGAACTAACTTTCCTCCCTATACAGCTCTGAGTGATGACAGTATCTTTACAATCTTCAAGAGGAAGTTACCATTTACTGATAAACATCTCCTCTCTAAATGTACTTAGTAAAAAGACACATTCTTTTGTATATACATTATTACATTATTATATACATTTAATTACAGGAGAACAGATTTTGTCCAAATAATTAGGTAATTTAAACTGTGCAGTCTTTCTCAGAGAACTATATTTAACCTTCATTTGAATTTAATTTACACATCACAGTGCCCCTAAAGCAGTTCTGTAAGCCAAAACACTGATCAAATATTTTTTTGTATGTCAAATGTTACTTAGTTGTGGATAGCGCTGAATTTGTTTTTAGAGACAACTTCTTTTGATCTGCTGCTATTTTTCGTCTTTCCCATTGTCCTGTTTCTCTTCATCAGAGGTTTAATCCATACAACACTGGAGTTTGTAGACAACTGAAGAATTCAAAGAAGATACATGGGGGAGCCCTTCAAAAGTTTTGTAGTATTAAACAAGATAGAGATTAGTGTCTTGTCAGAATTTGGAAGGAAAAAAAAATAAGACATTTTTGAATTCAAGTATTATTAAAGGATTATAAAATATTTGCATGAAGGAGTGCTTTAAGGGATGAGCTTACATCACTGATATAAACCTGCATAGTTTTATTGGCTTTAATGCACCACGTGCCTATTCTGATTTACACATCTCTGGCTCTATATATCTAAATATATATATCTATCTACATTTCTATGTATCTTGCACTGCAGGGACATAGATAACTTTTCTCCTGATTTGCTCTTTCCTGTTGTCTTGGACCTGTAAATTCTACACATTACGTTCATGAGCAGTGCAGTAAAAATAAACAGCAAGAGATGGAGTCTCCCAGTTTGAATGAATTATAACACTAACTATGGTAGGTCTGACCTACATAAAACTAGTTCACTAGAACAAGCTTTCCATCAAGTGGCTTGTATTTCAAGGTTGCCTCTGAGGTTGCTTCTTAGATAGAAAAAAAAAAAAAAAAGGAATGTTTCTAAATGATCACCAGAGTGTTATCAGTCTCTTGGGAACAAGCAAAAGCTGAGAGAGCTCCAGAGCTCAGCCATAAAAACAATAGAGCTGTAAGAATTTTCCTGTAGCAGCATCTCCCACTGGGTGACAGCAGTTGAAAGTACTTATGATGATTATGATTAATTTCATTAGTGCTTGATTCACTTTAATACTTTTCTCCTTCTATCTCTGAATGCAGATAATTTTTCCCTCCAAGTAAATCCAGGGTGACAGTTTAATAGGCTCAGACATGCTCAGATCCAAAATGAGACTGTAATATTAATATACTATTGACCAGTTATGGATTAAGCAAACTGAGGGCACACTTAAGTAAATGATTTCAGAGGGACAAGTTAATGTGCTAAGTGGTTCACAGAAAATGATTAAAAATGTTTTTCATTTACTTGGAAATTAATAGGTTTCTTTAATTAATCTAATAAAGTCAGCCTATGGTATGTTACAAATTTGTTGTATGCTTGAAAGGAAGATGACAACTTGGTGAATCTGGAAATCTCAGGGTTGCTTACAAAGGAAAGGAATCAGTCATAGATAAAGCCAGCCTCACAGATGGCCAGAACTTCCAATAGGACATCATTTTCTACCGGTATTGTTGCATTTATTTGTTGTGTGAAAAGCATTATGAATGTAGAAATTAAAAAGTAAACATCATAAAAATCCTACTATAAATTTATGATTCATCTCAGTGTCTTTGGGGATTATTAGCACCTAGCCACAACTGTATCTAGTCAAATGAGTTTTTTTCCTCCATCAGACTTGCATCTTTCAAATCCAATTGAAAAAGCAATTTAAAAAATTGATTGCAACAAAATTTTTGCAAGAAAAACAGCCTATATGCCAAGAAGTGTTAAAGTGTCGCAGAAGGAAAAGAGGCAACGGGATGATGAAATCAGCTAAAAACTTTGCATGAGTTTGATTTGCCCAGAAGATGCTCAGATAATATGGTTATCTGAGATGTATTAATAGCCTATCACCGCCAACTTTATGCTGGAGAGATTAATTTAAAAGATAGTGCCTCATTAATAGTCTTATGGTGGTTTTTATTGCAAAAGCACTGAGACACTCCATCTGTTGAATATTTTACATGTGTTAACATGGGATCATCCTGGCCCCAGAGCCATACAAACTCAGAAAATGGCTCTATTTGTGCCCTGGCTGGCAATTAGGGAGTCACACAGAACTCACTACTTGCTCAGAGACCACTGCTCTGAATTTGCAGTAGATGATGGAGTGACCAAAGTTCAAGGTCTCACCCTGAACCCTCTGTTGCATGCTCACCTCACCGAGCCCAGCCACGATTCCTCTGGTGGAAAGCTGCACAATTTCCAGAGCAAAGGTAGGGCTAGCCAACCTGACTTCATCAAATCCCATGCTGGTGATTACCTTCTCTTTAGCAAATCCAAACAGAAGGATTTGTTATCTTTTGACCCTTTTTCTCCTCATCCTGTCATGCAATCATTCCCACTTTAATGGTGTTTTCTCATCTGAGAGGGCTACCATTGTACAATTCTGAAAATCTGAAGCTCTTTGGTTTAACCACTTCAAGGCCCAACAAAAGGACAAAACAAGGGCCAGAGATTTCATCTTCTTAATCTCTTCACTTTTATGTTCTTATCCCAATTACTCCAAGATAGGAACATTTCTCTCTGGTTTTCCCAGCCGTTTTCACACACATATACCCAGGTGGGAGATGCTTCTTTTTCCTGTCTCAGCTGTTCCTCAGCAAACCACGTGAGTTAAGGAAAATGGGTATCTTTCCCAACTCTCTGTGGGAGAGTCACTATCAACAATGTAAGACCAGCACATTTCCACTTCCCTGGCAGAAGCTGCCACATCCTCAGTGACCTGGCAGCAATGAGGAGTGTCTGACAGAAGGATGCACTGGTGTGTACAATACAGATTTGTTGCAGTAGAAAAAGAAAAGGAGAAACGGACATTTGCCTCAGGTCTCCATGTTAGAAGTTCTTGCAGAACTAAGCTCTAGCTATTCTTTACATTCATCCCTCTTGCCCCAGGAACATTTGCTTTGGAAAGCTTTCAAAGTTTTCCTTCCAAGCTAGTTTGGAGGAAAAAAAAAAGTATTGCTACCAGAGTTGAGAAAAACATTTTGGACTCATTCCATTCACCATGTACGTGGATGTGTCTGTGTATGTTTGTGTGGTAGGCGGGGAGGGAGGAGAGGGAAGTACTTTCAACTTGCCGATGGGTTTTCCAGTGGGTGGAAAAGGCATTTGAAATCCATGGAGCCAGGTTGGGTTACAGCTGCTTGGGATCTGGGGCAGGCAGCTGCAATGCTGTGCAGGGCTGCGGTTTGGAGAAACCTGAACAGAGCTGTACCGAAGGAAAAGCTGAAAGAGATGTTTGGTAGCTGGGCCTGTTTCTTTCATGTGTGAAGGACAGCTGTGCAGCTGCGAGGAGCAATGCCTGGATGCCTGCAAATTCATCGGATATGTGCATTTTCTCTCTCTTTTGTGGGGCAGATCAGAGTGATTGCCTTCTCTGAATGTTTGCGGTGAGTTTTATCTGAGGTGTGTCTGCTCCTTTGCATTTGCAGCTGAGGGCGGCAAATAAAATGGCTAAATGTTGCTGTAGGCAGTTCTGTCACCGAGTCTGGATTGAGGCAGCCTGTGAGAGGCCTTGAAAAGTCACTCTTCTGAAGCAGACCACAGGTAGACAAGGTTTGCTGCAGGCAGATTTTGCAAGTGTGCCTTCCCTTTCGGAAGAAGAAAAGGAGAGAATCACAGTATGTTATTTTCTTTGTGCCTGAAATAAAATGAAATTGGGCAGCTTTGCATTCCTATGTGTACAAACAGGGCTACAGTGAAAAGGGATTATCATTAAAGTTAGCTTCATGGTAGTGATTCTTCAAGTCTTTTACTTCAAATGGTTGCCTCCTGAACGCATTAAAGTTGAAAGACATCACTTGATTGCCAGAAGCATGGAAGTCAATAAATCAGTGGCATGCAAAAAGACAACTCTTATTTCACATTTTCTGGAATGGAGAAAATTCTGGATTAGAGTCCTAATGAGAGCTGTGGGACTTAAGCAAATAAAACAGAACAAAGAACAAAAAACAGAACAAAACAGAACAAATAACCAGAAAACCAAAAAACACACACACACATAAAGTGAAAACTGTGTTAAATACCACTTCTCATTCCTTGTGATCCCATTTGCCTTTCCTGAAAGCAATGGTGGTATAATAAGGAGAGATAAAAGGTGAGACTGCAGGTTTTGTTCACAGCTCTGCTACTGAGGTACAATCTGTGGATTTCAACAACTAGGACAATCTTTCCACAGAATTGGTATCTGTCTAAGACAGGGATCTCCCTTTCCAGTATGACATTTTTCTAGCATAATTTCTGCATAACTATTCTTAGATGCATCATGTCTCTTAGAATAATTATGCTTCATTAAAGCTATCGTGAAACTTACTATTGTCTTATAAAAGAAGTATGCCGACAGTGAAAGGTGCAAATTTGGTGTAATTTACTCAGGTGATGATTTGGCCTTAACCATAAACCCTATATACTTTGTCCAAATTTGGTCAAAAAGAAAATATATGGCTTGTTCAGCCCCATCTGACATGGAAAGTCTCTCAGTTCCTCATCAGCCCAGGAATCCAGGCTTTAGTAATGCCTGGGATTTGATTATGCTCACATGACTTGTTTCTGAGAGGAGCTGGTAAACTTTGTTTTGCTTCAGTTATTGGTTTCTAAGGCTATGAAAGGTCAGGATAAACCATCCATAAATGCAGCAGCGATTAAAGCCTCACTTAGCTTATTGCACAGTATGTAATTGTTCATCCAATGTCACATAATAAAATCTGATGGAGATAACTGCCTGGTGATCCTTTCATTTAAAGGAACAGTCATGCACTACACTTACTGCTACCTGCATGCACATCAGTGCTGTTTCTGTTAATATAATAGCTGTGCATTAAGCAGGGGATATATTAACCTGAATGGTGTCGTGGTCTGTCACTCTGCTACTGCTAACTTTGTCTTATAGTTCTCATCAGGACAAAAAAGAAGAGCAAATAGTCTGTCTCATGATGATATCCTTAAAAGAAGGCTTATGACACTGCCTCTGTGGCTTACAGGTTCTCCTATTTGCGAGCAAAGCTGAGAAATGTCATCCAAGCATTTAGAGCTCCCATTTTCCTAACAGCTCAGCTTTTGATTACTGCCAAAAAATAGGAGCCAATTTTCCTAAGAGCTCCATATAGAGAGTGTTCCTGTCGTAGCATTGGCTTGAAAATGTGGCTTATGGTAATTGTGTTAGGAGCTCTGCTGAATGGATTTAGAAAAGCTGGGTGTGCCCAGAGCACTGCTAAAAGTCTGCCACTGTGATAATCCAGTGCTATCCTCTCTAAAACAGGTGTCACTACTGTCCAATTCATTGCCTCTCCATGCCCTGTGTGCTTCCAGTAAAACCTGGCACTGTATGTGCTCTCCATTTGCAGGCACACCCTCTGGAAGTGCCTGCCCTCTCCCAGGTGAACTGGAATCCAGCTTCCCTAAGCCTTGAATTGCTATACAGATTAGCACAGCCATAATCTCTCTCTTCTCTTTGTGTCTTTAGCAAACCAGTCTGCAAATGCAGAAGCTAAACACTGCAGAAAGAAATCTGACTCTTTTGTTCTCTGGACTCCTGACTTATTCTGCCACTCTGCCAAAGCTAGTTACCAGCATGGCAGCTAATAAATACAGGACAGGCTGCTTTTCTCTCCTCACTGTATGTACCTTGAACCTGTTAAAGCATCCTTTGCTACTGAAAGCCCTCTCTTTAGAGAAATGCTCTTAAATAGTCAGAACTAACACAGCTGCTACTGTGTGTCCACCTTTTAAAAGTTAATTCCCACTGCTTGCTTTGCAGTCACCACTTATGCTGCCAAAAAGCAGGGTATACCAGGGAAAGGAACCCAGAAGGGAAGCTGCCAGTACTGCCAAAGCAGCTCTCAGCCAGCAGACAAGCTGCTGTCCTTGCTGGGGTTTGGAGCAGGGAAGCTGCTGTGTCAAACCCTATCTCATGATATTAGTAAGTGGCTGATGACTTGTAGGGCAAAGGAGTTTTTTGTCTAAAGTCTGGCTTGGTTTGCTTTAAGCACTGTCCTCCTCAGAGTGTGCCACCTTTTATTCAGTATTTCCATGGAGATGTCTGCCTACAGCCTCCTTTCTTCCCTCCTCCCAGGTGTGTACCAAGCCTGATATTCTGGAATGGAAGTCTGGAAGAAGACTTTTTGTCATCCTCAATCAAACCCAATGAAACAGCAGATCTGTAACTAAAGAGGTCAGAACGCAAGATACCCTCAAAAAAAAGTGTAAATGTTCTGCAAAGTCTATTGTAGGTTATTTCTGCTGTACTCCAGAGTAAATTAAGTACTGGCACCTTGGCCAAGAGGATAGTGTCTACCACCTACCTGTGCTTGGTAAGAGTTACAAAAACACAGCCTTCTCAGTTCCAAAATCCCCCACCCTGCAGGCCTTAGTTCAACTAAGCATTCTCAAAACACATCTACCACTCTGCTACAGAGAGCTGACAATTCAAAACCGACTTTTCATAATATGCTGATGCTAGGAAACTCTGCAGGAGGGTAGAAAACAGTTATGGGGCTCCTTGAAGAGCAAGCAATGGAAAGTACAACTCTGGACAAGCGAGTAAGGCTGTCATAAAGGGGAGAAGAGACTTCTGCCTTGGTCCTAGTCTCTAGAAAATTTAGGGAGCAGGAGCTGGAAGTCAGCCCCCCCTCTGCTTGCCCTAGCCTCAGGTGCTGTGCTTGGGTTTCCTCTGGCTTATCATCCTGTGCTATGGCTTAATCACAGGGCAGGTAGTATTGCCAAATATCTATTCTGCTTTCTGTACCCCTAAATTCCTGACTTGGATGTTTAACAGGAGGAGGATTAAAGGATTTAAGTCACAGAGACATCCAAACCTCAGCTCTGGGCAAGGTCTTTCTGCCTGTGAGAAGTGTAATGCCTTGCATACACTTCAGCTGACGTGGTTAATGTTTTCCCATTAATCCCATTTCTCTAGGCATTTTATCATGACACCCAGGTTCCTACTTTAGTTTTGACCCAGGGTTACTGTTTCATGCTCTCTCTTTGCCTCCAATACCCCTTGATGAGTGCTGAGGTGAGCAGCAGCTGTGCACAGAGCACTGGGGCAGCAGCTACAGCTGTTATAAAAGAGTAGCTCAGGTGAACAGCCCATAGCAAAGAGCAGCAGAGCATCTTTGAACTACAGGTGGAGCCTGAAGGAAAGGCAAACCTGGAGTGGAAACAAAACCTGCAGTGGTGAACACACCACAGGAAAAGAACTTGCAAGATCTAATTAAGCTTAGGGGCCACAGAGAGATTCGAAGGAAGAATGGGCATCTGGGGTGAGGGAGTGTTGGAAAGAAAGAAGATCAAGAAAGTTGTCAAATATCAGGAAGAAGCCTTGGCTCATTAGGTCAATTGCAACTGTAGAGTTTAAACATCCCTCTCCATCACAAAAACAGAGGAAAACAGATCAGAGAGCCTACTCTTTTGGCAGCACCTGCTGTCTCTGAAGAAGCAGATTCTGTCAAAATATCAGTCTCTTATCCTCTTTCTTTTGTTATTCTGATGGATTGAATTAAATCTGGGGTTTAACGCGCAGTGCCCTTGCCAGGATTCTCTGCTGACCATTTCATGCAGCCTGGGTTTGCAATCACATTTTTTACCAAACTCCTTATTGCATAACCTGGCAAATGTCCTTTTCCTCCACAACTGACCTAAAGGATATGTATGAACAACATTTCTGAAGTTCAAAGTTGACATGAGCAAAAGAGATTGGCAGAATGTACAGAACTGGCAGCAAACAACCTTTTATACCCCAAACCCTCCTCAGCATAGTGTGTGGTGTGTTCAGGACCTGCATTCAGTGTGAGCATGGGGGAGCCTCTCTGTTTGGGGATGTGTCCTTATGTGACTGACCCAAGGCTGCCAAGGAGCCCAGTCAGGGCTGATGTTGGACAGAGGTTCCCCAGACTGCCTGAGCTGAACTCTTCCTTCTGTGCTTGCTTCCCAGGCTTGAAAAGGATGCTAAAAACATGGGCTACTTTTCCAAAGTAATGTAATTGCTGAAAGCTTGAGTTAGAACCTTCTCAAATCCATGTCTTTAAACATGTAATACCAGGTTTTGTTTTTATGATGTACAGCAGCAGACAGACACCTTTCAACTTGGTGAATCTGGAAATCTCAGGGTTGCTTACAAAGGAAAGGAATCAGTCATAGATAAAGCCAGCCTCACAGATGGCCAGAACATCCAATAGGACATCATTTTCCACCAGTATTGTTGCATTTATTCGTTGTGTGAAGAGCATTATGAATGTAGAAATTAAAAAGTAATCATCAAAATCCTACCTATAAATTTATGATTCATCTCAGTGTCTTTGGGGATTATTAGCACCTAGCCACAACTGTATCTAGTCAAATGAGCTTTTTTCCTCCATCAGACTTGCATCTTTCAAATCCAAAATTTTTTTCCTCCTGCAAATGGGGACTCAGCTGGAGTAGGTGAACAGGCTATAGTGCAATATTTGACCTAAAATACTCCTTTCTGTTGAGATGGGCTACACCCCCAGAATGACCATTCATGCAATTCAGAAATTTCCTGATGTTTGAATTTGCCATAAAAGAACCTGGAAGTGGGGGGGAGGGGGGGGGGAAGGCAGGCGTCACTGTAATTAATAAAAGAAAAAAAATATATTCTTTTCTGTTGTTCTGAAAAGACTAAGAAATTCCTTGTCTTTTTTAGGTACAAAAGAAATCCCACATACTTAATCTGAGACACTGTGGTATCATTTGAAACAGTGGATACTGAAGCAGACGTAATATTTGCACTAGGCTGTGAAATAAATAGGCATTTGAAACTGTGTGAGGATGTGAATTTCCATAATGCCTTGAGGGTTGTAATTTTTGCATTATGTGAGCAGTTTGGCTGAGAAGACCACGCAGTGAAGCTGAACAGCTGTATCCTGCCCACACATTGTGAAGTGAGGGAGAGGCTGGAAGCCCCAGGGAATCCTTGTAAGACACCGTGTCCCTGAAGTTTCTCAACAAAGGAGTTGTGTGGGGCTGTGCTGTCTAGAAAGGAGCTTAAAGGGACTATTCCCCCTCCCTGCACCATGCAACGTAGCAGAAACATCAGCTTCTGTCTGCATGCTTTTGTTTATTTATTTTGATATAAAATACCTCCTGTTGCTTTGAAGTCCTGGGAATGAGGGGTTCACACCTATTTCATATCCACCTTGGGTTTTACTGCTAAAGGTGTGACAGCAGGCCAGGAGGCAGCAACAGGTAGCAGGCAGCAGCTGGGCAGTGGCAGCAGGTCCCTCCTGTCCTTCCTTGGGTGAGCTGAGGGACTGGTGAGGAGCCAGCTCCCTGAGCCCCACTCCATCAAACCGACCTCCTATTGACTTTTCTTCTTTCATGGAAACCTCATGAAAAGGGAAGCAAAGTTTTGCCAACCCTGGCACCTCTTAGGATTTGGGATAGATTTGTCACTGTGCATCTGGCAGCTGATTTGTGTTTAAGACTCTGAGGAGACCACACTGCACTCCTTGTGTGCTGTTTGTGTAATTGGAGGATCATTTTTAAACCAGGTGATAAACTTCCTGCCACATGCAAAGGCTACTTCTTTGTGGAAGAAACAACCACAACAGCAAAAACAACAAAAGACAAGATTCTCTGAATTATTTAGAGTTGCCAAAGGTGTTGAGATAGGAGCTAATTAAAAAAAAAAAAAAAACAAAAAAAACAACTATCTGCAATGCAATGCCATAAAAGAATAATAAAATTCAAATCTCATTTGTTCCACCTCATGTTCCTTGTATGCATAAAGCTCTATAAAAGGCAGCATTTGTGTTCACATTGTATGCTGAAAAGATATCACACAACGACTAATTCAATTGACATTTTTAACTGTTCATTGTACCATATATTTCCATTTACTAGATTCTTAAAGTCCTTTTAAGTGCATCATGTATGGAAGAGGGTAAAATAAGATAGAGCCATTTACTTCCATAATAAGATTGGTGGTGGGAAATGACAGAGCACTGAGCTGTCAATTTGAGCACCAGCCATACTTGCAGGATTTAAAATAGTATTTGAAGCTTTTCTACCAGCCAGTGATTGTATTTATGTTGTGCTAGTTATGTGGATTTGTGTTGCAAAGGAAAGTATGATGGAGTATTATCTCATTTGAACAAACAATTTAGAGATCACTCATCTGTTATGATTTGAAATGAGATATATTATGACATCAACAATGTCCACAACTAATAAAAACATATTTAGCTTCGGTAACAAAACCTAGGTTTTCTTTTAATTTTCAGTTGGAGGTGCTCAAGGGTGGTTTTAATATGCCAAGATGCTTATCTAATGCAAATAAGAGTTCTGGGTTCCTTTTCACTGTTGGGGGTTTTTTTGCTGGTGTTTTTTTGCGGTTTGGGGGTGTTTTTTTATGCTTATAGCTACAAGGCAATCTTTTCTTCTGACTGTTGTTCCACATGGCAAATTCACAATGAAATCAATAGGAATGATTGGTTTTTAGATCCACTGTAGGATTGGCTACAAGCATACAAATGAAGCTGGAGAACAAAGTCACCTGAGCTCTCTTACAAGGGTGAGATGCAAACACAGAAGGCTCAGAAGTGGCCTCACTGTCTCCTTTTCTCTTTCTCTGTTGCCCCGAGGCAAAAGGAGGAAAAACTTCCAGCAGTATCTGCAGCTCGGGGCCAGCCCAGGTTTTGCAGCCCCGTGTGCCAGCACGGAACAAAAGCTTTTCAAAGAAACCTTTCGTCACCCTTGGAAGAAGAGGAGGCTTTATAGAAAATGCAGTGATTTTACGGGAAAAAAAAAATGCTGAAACATAATTTGTGGTGAAAATAAAAGTGATTATTTCTGGGTTTATATTTACTTGTTTTTTTAACTTAATAATGAGGGCATCTTTCCCAGCCGCTGAGTTTTTAAAAGTCTTTTTCTATTCTCCCAAAACAGGGGCATGTTTAGAAAACAAACAAGCAACCCAGAAAGTAAATTTGAAAGATGCTCACACTCCTCTGCTTAAGCCTGAGGTGAACAGTGTAAGTTTGGTGTGGAAATAGAAACACCCGGAGCATCTCTGCAGCGTTGGGGAGGGAGGAGCCCGTGTCCTATGGACCCACCTGGGCAGGGCTGAGGCAGCTTCCTACGCAGTGCCTTGGGAAGCGCTGAGCTCGCTTCCATCCCTGCCCGGAGCCGCAGGTTGCAGGCGGACCACCCTGCAGCGCTGCTTTCTCAGGAGCTGCGGGAAGAGCCAGCCCAGCTGCTCCCAGCCCCGGGGGCTCCGGGGGACAAGAGCTGGGTGCTCTGCAAGGGACAGCGGCAGCAGCTGGCCCGGGCTGTGCTCCGCAAAACGCGCCCCAAAACCAGCCTGGAGCCGGCTGGGGGGAAAGGAGAGCAGAATCCACTGCCCGCGGAGAGCTGAGCCGAGGTGCTGTGTGCTAAAAATAGGTTAGAAACTGTTGTAAAATGGTTGATAATTGTTAAGCATGTACTGTTAGTTTGGTTATTTTATTGTAAAAGAGGTTAAAAGGGTAATTATGAGAAATACAGTACTCTAGGTAGCATATTACACCTAAGTAAAGTGCGCCACACCCCCCAAGTGAAACCAGCCAGCCTGGACAGAACTGCAATGGGCCGATCAAGCGCCTTAAACCTTCATGCAAATGAAGGATCCAAACAGAAACCAATCCAAAGGGACAAAAAACAGGATAAAAAGGGGCGTCTGACTCAGTGAATCCCTGCCACTCCACCTGGAACATCCACTTCACCTGGAACATCGGGACATCGCTGCTGAAGGAGACCCAGCGCCGGCGCTGCAGCATCCCCGACGGGAACGCTCCTGCTCGGCCGCGGGCCCCACGCTTTAGGTCTTTTTATTATAATAAATGCCGAAATCACTTTTAGGACCGGGAGCGTGGTCCCGTTTTTAGCACGGTGTGTCCGTGGCAGAGCACGGCTGCTGCCTGCCCGGGGAGGTGACCCCTCTGGTCCCCTCGCACCCCGTCGGGACAGCCCCGCAGAGCCGACCCTGCTGCGGGTCTGGTCATAAAACAACAGCGTGTCCGGGCAAACTCTGCTCACTTCTCTTGGAGAATTGGTTGGCAGAGCTGTGACTGTCTGCTTTTTCTTAGGGACCTCGGGAATGACCTTACTCTTTGCTGTCTGCCTGGCAGAACAGGTCTCTGCAGCTTATTACTGAATCTGAATTATATTAAACCTAATCTAGGTGATCCTAATAGCCTTTTCTGGCCTTAGAATCTGTGAAATGTATTAATCTCTGCTAGATGAAATAATATTTTCTGGACTAATATATTAATGACTCTTTCTTTAAATATTTTAATACCTAAAACTGGCAGTCTCTGTCACTTTCATTTCATTTTATCTTTCCCAGAATAATAAAAAATAAGTGTATATTCAATCTACACAGAAAACTACCCTTAGGAATTTTTCTCTCTCCTCCTTTTTCCTTCACCCTCCTGGGACTCACCAGCCCAGCTGGCCATGATTTTTGATAGCTGTTGGATTCTATTAGCTAGCACTGCAGGCCTTTGAACCTCTGTGTGCATAAACTAGCTTCTCAGCCACTTACTTAGCTTCTCATGATTATTTCTGGGAGAAGGTGAATCACTCCTTCTCAAAGATGCAGCTGTCGGCCAAAGCATATTCCATTAAATTTACTTAGCACTAAGCCATTACTACTGTTCTTGGCAAGTCTCTTTCCTTCTAAATCAATTATATTTGACTTGTGCAGCGCAACTGTGAGGAATGAACAAGCACATTTGCAATCCCCACCACCAGCGAAACCACCACAAGGTAAACACACATAAATGTACACAAACACACACAGGCACACAAACACTGATTCTTGCCAAAACAAAGGAAGCTGATCCTGAGTTGAATATAAAATCAGACTGAAAACAGTTTTAGCTTCATTAATTCTGGCCTCTTGCTTACTGGGATTTGCCAGTCTCTGGCAGACCCCAGTGCAGGTGATCTGAAGATACTGGAAAAGCTGAACTCCTGTTTCTAAAGTCCAGAAATAAGCTGGAAATAAAAACAATAATGCCTGAAAACCTGTTTTTGTTGTGTTTCCAGTTTAGTTTTAGCAATGCTTAGAGAGCTGAATGGCAGCCCAGGAATAAATAGCCCACATTTTGGGGTGCCTTTTTGATCTTCCCACTTCTGCAAGTGATACACTTTGGCATCCCAGCCCAAGCTGATCAGAGGACAACAAGCAGTTCTTGAGGTTTTGAGACCTGTTTTCTTTCCACATTAGAGCAAAGAAAAATAAAATAGAGCTGAGCTGGAGGAGGGCTGTGAATATGTCTGAGTGATCTGAAAGGATCAGATGAAGGAAGTGGGTGGGAGGGAAGAGCACCTGGACCATGTTCTGCCCTACCATGAAGTGCAGGTGGCCTCACATTTGATCCTGGAGGAGAAACCCACACCCTGGCCTGCTGACAAGCACTCAGTCCACTCTGGACTTGACCACTTTCCAAGGGATGATTTGGTGGTAACTTTTTACCAGACATAATTACAGTTCCCACAGTGCATGTGATGGATACCACTATAAAACTTTCTGAGCTTGCTACCTTTGGGGATTTTTTCCCTTTCTTTCTGTGCAATCCACCCTTTTGCTGTCCTGAGTGATACACTGTCATGCAGAGCTCAGAGGTGATTTTTTTTTCAGAAGCCATTACAATGATACACCACTCACCAGAAAATGACAAGCACTTTTATCTCACTCTTGTTCTTGGAACCATTTTTTTGCTTCTCTTTTTTCCACCTTTAGTCAATCATAACTATCCATGGGATTGTGTACACTAGAGCACGATTCCAGATCTCAACTTTTGTGCTCATGCTAACAGCTACCACACAGTTATACATTGTTTACATATGTAATGAATGGGTTTTTTTATGTTACGTGAAATTACTTCAAATTACTTACAAATTACTTCAGCAGGGCTGATTAAATATTGCTCTTCCTTCCAAGTTCTAATTCTCCTGCTGGTGGCCCAGCTGTGACTGAATGCTGCAGGTTCTGATTCCCTCAGACAGGAGAGAGGTTTGAGCTCAGGTTCCCTACATTGCATTTAGCAGGTGTTTTAACCTGTAAGACAGAACAAGAAGAGGATGGTATTTCTTTCTGGTCCCCACAGATAAATCCCTCTATCCCCAATAGCATACTGCCTTTGGTATTCCTCTTTCTTTTTTGTCATCTGAATCTCCACATCCATTTTGGGAGGATCTAAGATGGTCAATGAGAAGTGGGTGGGTGACTAAAATCTTAAACTGCTCCTTGTTTGTCACTATGTATATATAATTTTTTGTCCAGTTCTCCATCCATAGCAGACCAGCTGAGGCTGAGGGAGAAGAGGGACTAGTGGGAGGGAGGGCTGTCTGTCTGTCTGGGAAGCTGCATTTACCTTTTTCAGGAAATGAAACAACAAAAAAATAACACCAAGAGAGTCTCATTGGCATGTACCTGATTGTAACCTGCAAGCACAGCAATGGATCTCAAAGACTGATCTCAAATCCAGTTACATGTCTCCCCAGAAATCTAGAAGACTGAAGAAAATATCATTAGTTACCAACAGAAATAACAGCAGGCAGATTATCTTTTGACAAACAAAGATTTCATGCTTTGTTGAAGCAAAAGAGAAGTAAAAAAAGGGAAGTGAAAGCACAGGGGGAAGAATAAAAATGCCAGGTTAAGATTGAGGAAATGCTATAAATTAACAAAATATTGATCAAAATCATTAATTATTGGCAGACTTTAGGAAGCCACTGCTTCTTAGATGTTAGAACACTCTGTTTTAGGGAGCTGCATGACAGCTAAGCTTTTCCAGACGTCAGGGAGTTCCCATGCTTTGTATTTCTGCAGAGACACGGGGGTTGGTCACTACTTTTTTCTGTCTCTCATCATCAGTTGGTGGCAGATAGACCAGGGTTTTACTGGAGCCAGCTGGTGTGGTGTGAGCCTCACATCCCAGGAAGGAAAAGCCACCAGCACCAAGCTGGTGCTGTCCTCTTGACAGGAGCAAACCAAGCCAAGACAGATTCAGACTCGGCACAAACATCAGCCCTTCTCTGCCATACCTTGCCCTTAGGCTCAGGGGAGACTGTGTCTGTCTGCCCACTGAGAGGGAACAGGATGGCTGAGAAACCCTTTTGAAAGCTGAAAGTTAAAACCTGATAGTGAAAGTCCTGTTATTCTTGCCTGACTTGTGGTTTGTGAATGGCTCAATGTCCCATCAAGCCCTTTTCACTCCAGCTCAAAATAGCACAGGCAAGTCTGCTAATAGTTTTGATAGCAGCAATTTTCAAAGCCTCAGCCACAATACAAACTGAGGGCCTGATCCAGAGATAATTGAATTGTTTCCCTGAATTGAATCTAAGCCTAAAATGGCAGAGCCAGAAAGGGAAAAATAAACTTTACAGAAGTGAATAGAAATATACTTGAAAATGAATTCTGGAGGCAGCTCAATCCAGCTTTCATCGTGTGTGGCTTTTCCTGCCTTTGGCAATGTGGCTGCAGGCACTGAGACACCAGGGCTGAGCATTATTATGGGATGAGAGGCTTTCTCTAAGCTGCCCCATCTCCTAATCAGAGGTGAGCCCCATCAGCAGCCCTGTGCTCCAGGCACATTCCCTCTGCCCCATTACCAGGACAGGTGTCAGTGAGATGGAGCTGTGCTCAGGGAGCAGAAATTTGCTTTGCACCCCTTGTAAAATTGCTGGCCCTCTGCCTGTCTGCTTGCTTAATGTTTTTTTTTTTCCCCACCACCAGGAGTAGGTACAGCAGTGAGAAAACTTTGGAATTGCTGTTAACCCACATAGATTGCCTGCTTATTTTTCCCACCAGGCTCAGAAAGTTGATTACCTTTAGATGGACTAAGGCTGATTCAAAGCCTGCTGAAATCTGTAATAAATCACTAAAATGAAAATATAATTTCACTTATAACAATGACAAAATGCCCTTTGACATCTGTAGACAGGCCAAAATTCCACTTCAAGTACATGCATGCTGAACCACAGTTAATGAGGGAACATATATATTAGCAGTTTAAAAAAAAAAAAAAAAAAAAAAAAAACCAAAAAAACAAGGAGGGTGAAAAATATTTTTGTAAAAAATTAAGCAGATGCCAATTGTTCCTGCATTTTATTTGTAGTCTTTATGCAGGATAACTTTTCTTAACACAAAAGAGAATCCCAGTGCATTTTACGACCTGGAGAATTAAGTTTGCATATTATCAGCATGGAAGCACCTGATTTTAGGATGCCATGGGAAACATTCAACACAGCTGTTGCATTTCTGCAACTGTACTGTGAGACCTTTGAATGTTCTCTGCTCCCAAAATGGAGTGGGTTTGCAATGTTGAAAATGCACAATTTGTGAGAAGGCTTGGGGAGAGGGATGTGCAAGTGAATGTGTGTGTGGGGACACCTTTGTCCCATTTGCACTTCCATTTATGCAGCAGATGATGAATCATATTATATAATTACATAGATAGAAAGTTATTTGATGTTTAATTTTGCCTAGACAAATGTTAGTTGCTTCCTAAGCAGTATTTTCTCCCTATCAGTGTCTTTCTAATAGCTGTGGATTTTTAATTACTGATAATTAGTATTTACATGGAGCCTTTAGCAAACAATTCCTGAAGTACTTGTAGTAATTACATATGTAAATTGTTATGAAAGAAAAATATTTGCAGCTTGACAAAAGCAAAGCCTGGGAAGTAGGCAGAAAGCAGAGGTCAAGTTTTGATGTTAAAAAATGAGGCAAAGGTAGGATAAAGTTCCATGTTTTTCTACACTGTCAGATAAAACAGAACCAATGAATCAGGAATTTCTGTGTGACTTTTTTTTTGTTGTTGTGAGAACAGAAATGAGAACAGCTTCTGTTGATTCTGATTTATTGATACTGACAGAAAGAGTTGAAAAATACACATGTGATGCCTTTTCTTAGGTGGCCTTAGCAGTCCTGGAGAAGGGTTGAAGGAAGTGTCTTGCTGAGACACTGGACTCTGTGTGATCCTGTCAGAGAGCAGATGGGTTTATAAAACAAGAGACAGATGAAACAAAACAGAGAAATTTCTGCAAATTTCTCAGTTAAGAATCCCTGGGCAATGCTGACCTCCCAAAGTCAGTTCTCAGATTTTGGACAGGGCTGCATGTCAGAAATATCAATCACAGACACAGTTCAGATGGATAAAGGGAGATAACAGACTTACAGCACATGTGTGGAAAGAGATATAACCTTCTTTCTGTGCTGCCTGCATAATTCTTGCCTATCACATCTGGCTCTTTCTTCAGACACAGCTCTGAGACTCAGACCCACAACAGCATCTGCGACCCCTAAATCTCTGTGTGCCTCTTGGAGCTGTGATTGTTTCTGTTACTGAGCCCTTCTGGGCTCACACAAGAAGGCTAATTTTTTCTTGTTAGAAAGGGAAATTAGGTTTCATTACTTATTACAGAGATAAAAGCTGAAGTTTTTTCTCCTTGTGGATGTTTTAGGAACCTGCTGAGCTGATCAGCTCTGTTGTCTGATGAGCACTCTGCAGTGACATGAAGAGTAGATGAACTAAAGGCTTTGTCTGATGCTTGTTCTTATTCTCTCTTTTTAACATCCTGAAAGTCCACTAAGGACAAGCAAATAACAGCCCAGCCCAGTTCCCCCTAGCCACATTTGCCATGTCAAAAACTGCCCAGGAGCAACCCATATGACCCCCCAGATCATATATTCCATTAGTATAAATTATTAAAATAAAATATTTTACAAGTGGCTACAGACCTATTCTGAATTAATCCCTTTATTCCATTATGAGATAATAAACCTTTACATTTCTGAGAGCTCTTGTCAGACATTCTGCTTCACTCAGGAATAAATATATTCAAAGGCTGGGAGGCTCTTCCTCTATCCCACTACATTCATATTAATCAGGCTGGCCAGCATGTAACTCTGCAGATAGCAATCATCAGATGTTCCCTCCCAGAGAAATTTGGTTTACAACTCCACAGGCAGCACAGATCACATTAGGCTCAGGCCCTGGTCTTCTCCAAGGAGGTCTAAGTGCTCTGGCAGGGCAAGCTGGACCCGCAGCTGAACTGCACATAACTTCACAGAAAATAATTTGTTGTTGCCTGATTGGTGCCTGTTACATCTGTAGTGGGAGTTGATTAATCCAAAAGGCATGCCAAGCTTATCAAAAGTGTGATCACAGGCAGGCTAATCTCTCTGGCAAAAGCATGGCAGCCTGTAACTGAGCACTGAGCTAAAGCTGTGCCTCTGGCTTTATGAGATTCCTTTCTCCCATTGTTATACTCAGATAGCCAGTATTGATTGCTCCTGTAAAGAACCAGGAAAGAGATGAACCAGCTCTATTTCATTTTATATCAATAGGTGAAATGTTTTTCAGACATTTATGTAAGTATTCTTATTTGCTTTTGGGACACAGAGTAGCAACATCTATACAAGCAGGATCTTCTTAGAGCTGCTAAAAGAGGAAGATATAGATTTGGAAAGAAATCTGAGTGAGTTAACTCTAAATTGGGGCTTCTAAAGTACATGTTTTCAATGAAGTCTCATGTTGGGAGTGTGTGTTGTGTGTGTGGATACTTGCTTGGAATGGATCCAGTAGGAGGGTCCAGATTCATCAGGGATAAAGGGTCTCCCAGTCAAGTCTTCAAAGCAGTTTCACAAAATGAAAGTCTTTCAAATTTAAGTGAAGGCATACTATCCAGCTGGCCATACAGCTTTAACTTCATGGTTATTTTGAGATGATACATGCTTTCATTAGGACTATTTTATTCAGAAGAAAAAGTTGTGGGAGCTCAGAAATCTGACATTTCCTAATATTTGAATGCCATCTAAATTAGTCTTATTTTGCACAGTTCTGAGTACATGTCACTGTATATAATTATTCCAGCTTTTTTAAGCAATGGGAGACTACCACTGGTAACAATGTGCATATAGAAGCTGATGAAGTATGAGCTGAATAATTCCTTTTCTCTGTTGAGTATAAAGAAGGTACAGGAAGACTGGACCATCAGACTTCCCCTTTTCCAGGATTTTAAATCCTGTCATCTCAGGACTATGGTGAAACATCTTCATAGTTCTGCCACTGTGCACACCTAGATGCACCACAGCTTGGATGAAAGGAAAATTTAGGCACCTGCCTCCTACTCAGTTAGATTATACTGAGGGTTGCTGAGTTGCCCTAGGACTGTAACACAAGCCATAACCAAGCCATACCATGTCACCTGCTGGGGTTTGCTGATGACAGCACAGGTGTGAGTTGACTACAATTGTTGCTGGAGTACATCTGCCTGTTTAACCATCTTCCTGCAGGCTGTGCTGCTCAGTTATTTCCCTCCTACCCACCTTGGGAGCTGCGTGTGTCGGGCAGGGAGAAGAGAGAAGACACCTGGAGGTCTTATTTGCAGAACTTAGACAACAAAGTTATGGAAAGAGAATACAAGATTTTAAATTCCATCTTTCCATTTTTTTTTTCCAGCCCTGGCTCACCAGGGCCTCATACCACTTGGTTCAGCCACTGGGATATGGCATCAGACTTCACCCAAACTGTCTCCTGTTCTCCTGCTCTTTGTCATTGACACCACTACAGACCTTGATGTAGCTTTATCTTTCTGCACCAGGGATCAGTACTGAGCCTTGGGCTAAGATTTCCAAAGCCAGCTAATCATAATGAGTGTCTTATTTTTGTAAAGTGTGGAGGAACAATAAAGGCAAATTTTCCTCAGAAAATGCTGAGTAGAGCATTATCCTAAGTAGACGTGAAGAAGGAGCACCAGGAGGACCTTGTCAATGTGCATCATGTCACCCTGATGTATAAGAAATTATTTTATTGACTTCAACAGAATAAATCTATTGGTCATTTTCACCCTTGTCCCAGCAGTTAATTACTGCAGTTTGTCAGCTGCTAGCAAAATAAAAGCATATGCAAACATGTAATGCTCAGTGGCATCTTGTCAGCCTGCCATCCTTGAATGGCTGTTCATCTTTCAGCATTTTACTTTTCTGTGGCAAAAAGAAAACATTCCTGGACCTGACCCCTGAAAGAAACAGTACATGAAAAGATGGAGAGCAAGTTCTCCATTCCTCCAAAGTGTGTCTTTTACACTTACTTACCTAATTTTTAGAGACTTGATAGGTTTTTAATGTAGCACCTGATGTCAAAAGAGAGTTTATAGAAAGTATTTTCATTAACAAGCTCCTAATTCTATTCCCTTTCAGCATATCCCTCCTCTTAGGGCTCTCATCATCATAAATTTTCTCCAGTCAGCCTACTCAGCTTCCAAGCAGTGACAGTATTTCTTTTTCTCAGATTAAAGCATTGATAATCAAATCAGCATTTAGATAATAGAGCCCTTAATGTTCTGAGCAATTTTAGACAGCTGAGGCAAACTTTGCCATCATGAACCTTGATTTCTTACAGTAGCAAACAATACATCTAGGTTTGAGCTAAAATGAGGCCTGTCTTTGATGTGGGGTGGGAATGTAGGCAGCCAGCTAATTGAAATCTCCTCCCACAGGAGGGAAACAAGGCTTTTTTTTAACCAAGAGAATTTCATTTGAAAAAAAGAAAAAAAAAGAAGGGGAAAACTCTGTCTGAGGGGGTGTTGGTTGTACATTCATTTTCCATGAATGGTTTGTCTCTTGTCATATTTACACAGAAGTGAAACTCAAATGCATGTCAGCAATTGAAGAGTAATCAGCAGAGTAGTGCATCTCCTTTATACTGAGGCCCATACATCTCACTATGTGCCATTATTGGTGTAAATGGAACAGATGTATTGATTATTTGCACCTTTGTTCCGACTGGAATATTTACTGCAGTCTGCTGGCTGCTACCAAAAAATGCATGTGATAAATTAAGACTACTATTCCATTCTATCTAGCAAGTGATTGCTTCTGTGGAAAACAGAATAACCATCAGAGCTATAAACAGATTATTATGGATGAGTCAAAATTACATTTAACTCATTTTTACTAGCCTGATTATAAAAAAATTCTTGGAGAAGAATTATTCCCCAATAGGACTGTTTTATTCCTGATAAGACAGGCATTGCCAATTAGTGTTTACTAAGATTTAGTCTATGAAGATTAAGAGATGCTTAAATTAAGTGCATTGAAGTAAACTTACAGCAATTCCTTTTACTAACAGAAATACCATATATATATACACATATATGTATGTAACTCTGTGTGTGTAATTATACACGAAACATGAAAATTTTATTTCTTTATGTATATGCCTATCAATTATCAGGATGTTTCCTATGTCATGCACTGCATTTACATGATGATTGGAAACAGAACAACTGCATAGCTGAAGGCTTCCTGACAGCACATCAAAAATTGAACTTGCAACTTAAGGCTGGAGCAGAGGATCTTGCCTCTTCTACCAGGGGAGAAATTGGGAAGATAAGGAGGTGAAGCAGTGCTAGAGGGCTGTGGAAAAACTCCAATGATATTTACCTAAGTGCATTGCTGCTTCTCTGTGTGTTGAGAGAGTGGGGAGAGGAGCAGGTGTCTATTTCCTCTTGGCTCTTGGAGCAGTGGCCCCATGGCTGCTTTGACACCTCAAAGCACTGAGGCACTCCCAGATCTGCTTTTATTTGGCCTTGGGAGGGAGCATAAGGTGGTCATGGTCAGAACAGCAAAGTCTGGGTGTGCTGCAGAAAAGTAGAAATAAATAAACCTCACCAAACTAATACCACAAAATCAAAACTGTTTTTTCCAAATGAAGCCATAGATTTGTCAAAGCCTGGTTCTTGGGAAGACAGAGGCAGAGAATACAGCTATTCTCCACCTCACCTCAGTGAACTGGAATTTACTTGTTGCATTCCTGTCTGTGTGCAAATAAGACAAACAAACCTGGCATATGCCTGATCACACCAGGTGACCAGCAGCAGCACCTGCAGTGTTGATATTTTGAGACAGAGATTGGAAAATGACCTGGATTTATCTGCTCAGAATACTGGATCATAATTTCAACATGATTTTGAAAGGATCTAAAAGGCAGATGTCAGAGAAAAAGGGGATTAAAATGTGCATTGATTTTGTCAAATAGGAGCTCATACCAGACTAGTCTCTGTTAAAATAATATTGTAGATCTTGTCTGTCTTGAGTCAGGGAAGGGTATTGGTTGTACCATCATGTGGGAAATATGGATTTATGAACATGATGGGGATTCACAGGGAAATAAAAAAGAAATGGTAGGACCTGGCTTCCAGGGAGAGAGCACCAGAGAGGGTTAAAGGGGAACTGTAAGGCTGAAGAAGATTCATTAGCAGAGTTCATCAAGGATAAGTTCTGGTGCTAATTCTGCTCACTATTTTTATTAATGAGCTTGGCAGGACTATTAGGAAATTAACTAATATCAAACCAACTTACTGATGCCAAGGTGCTGGGAGGCACTCTTAGTGGAGAGAATGAGTGAATTGGCATGCAGAAACTGGACTGATCTCAGAATTACATTCAAGGGCTTGAAATCAAGGTCACATATAAGGGAATAGTAATTCTGCTGTCCATTAGAGGTTCATAATTTGGAAATGACTGTGGGGCAAAAAAAGAAGACTGCAGAATATTACCATAATACAGCAGTAGGGTAGTCAAATTCACTCTAAATACATAAGGGCAGAAGTGCTTCTAAAAGTGAGAGGGAGGCACAAGAAGAGCTGTGCAAAGCCCTTGTGCATTGTATGCTCAGCATTAGGAGAGATGATTTCTGACTGCTGTAGGGACAGGGAGGCAGGCAGCAGGGCTGGGAAAAGCAGCACCTACTTCATAAAAGGAGACCAAAACACTTGGATTGTTTATCTTAGTGACACAAAGAATGGTGGTGGCTGCTGTACAGATGCATTTATGGGTTCAGCATGAGGGAAAATCTCTTTTCAAGGTAAAGGAGCTTCTTAGTATAAGCCACATGGGAATGCACTTTGGGATCAGAAGACTCTATCTGACCAACTCAGATTCTGAAACAGCTCCTTGATTATAGACAGAGCAAAAAATCTAAGGTTTTCAAAGGGTCACATGATGTGGGATAGGTGGGAACTGCATCCCTGAGGACCCTTTCAGTTTGGTGTGTCTTTCTGTGCTCTGTCAGGTTTGTGTATAAAAAAAATATGCATTCCCTTCCAGGAGCTATCCTTCAGGAATATTTATATTTAATGCCACAAATCTAGAAAATACTTACTTTGGAAGTTATTTTAAAGCAAAGAACTGGGTCTGTTTCTAAGTTTTTCAGCAAAAAGATGGTCTTGAAAGACAAGTCTTAAAAGCATATCTTGGACAGAGCAAGGAAGAAAACCTGTGTCAGCTGTATTGTGCCTTTTCTCTGAGCTCCTGTCATGTTCAGATTGCTAACAGAAACAATGAACACTGGCTTCCTGAGTTAAATCTAACCCCTCTTCTCTGTTAAGAGAGAAGGGTATAGCAGCTTTGAAACTCTTCTAAGTACTCTGAAGACCAGCACCTTTTTTTAAGCTCCCTTGAAATTGGGGAATTCCATTGAAACCACTTAATCTTTCCCCATGGAAGGCTGTTAAAATGGGATCTATGAAGTCCATGAGCAATTGAAGTTATTTGTTTGCAACTGCATGTACATCAGAGGTCAAATAAAAGGAATTCTTTCCACTGCCTCATAACTATAAACTCTCTGAAAATTGGCATCTACTTTGGCTCCCTAGCAGTAACAGCTATGAATGTTGCAATGTCTCTTTTTAGACATACATTGATGGGTTCACTTGGCTCAGTAAAAGGTAAAGACTACATGCTGGTATATATCTTTGATGCAGTGTCCAGGAATAAAACCAGAAAAGTGCCAGACAAAGAATGCCAGGATGCTGCTAATACCACTCATCCAAAGCAAACCAACTGTTAAAGACTGACATAAAACCAGGCCCAAAAAGTAATAGAAATGTTATCTATTTCCTACCAGCCAGAAATCCCAGTGTGCATGAGCTAACAATGTGGGAAATGTAAACGACATTATCAGTCACATTTAGAAGTTATTATGATCCTCTTTCTATCACTGTACAGACAGCCAAGTTCTGACAGCTCTGGCTGGAGAGCAGACTGCATCACTCACCATAATTATACATCACCCTCAGTAAACAGAGAGATCTGCTGTAGGCAAGGCTGGTAGCACAGCCTATTAACACTGCCTGGGACTTCCTCTTGTTAGAGCCTGATACTCACAACTCTGCTAGTGTTTAGTCCTTCCCACTGAAAATTCCCAGGCCCCAAATTTCACACTCAGAAAGTGTGGGGAATTGTCACAGCATATACCACAGTTGAGACAGCCACAATACACAGAATATCACCATACAACATCAGAAAGCTTCAACCCAGCCAGAGCAACACCATACCACTTCAGGTGCCTGCCCATACAGAGTAACACCATATCACTTCAGAAGCCCACAAACATCTGCTCTTCTTGTTCTTTAGCCCAACCTTTTGTACCCCTCATGTTCATGCACTGCCCCTGTGTGCCCTCTGTTCCCTTTGGTGGTTGGTCAGTGCCCCTGGGCACTCCATGGCTCTTTGCTGTCAATGCTGCTCACCTGCTGCTCACAGCTGTAGCCCTTTGGGGATGAGGCTCAGCCCAACTCCACTCCCAACTACCACAAACTGTGTACCTACAGGGGAAAAAAAAAGGTCAATTTTGAGCAGTTCAGCTTCCTCACTTACACTGGAGCCAGAGCTCTGTTGAGGGTGGGGTGAGGGAGTGATGAAGTTATGAGGAGAGATGAGGAAGGATTGAGGCCTGTCCCATAGTGTGCTGTACTCCCTGTTCTTGTCCTTTCACCCTCATCTTTGTGCTATTAAGGACTGTCAGTAGGGTGAGTAGGTTAAACATGGCTTTGGGATCCTAAGATGTATGAGTGAGAATGCAGGGAAGCAGGGAACAGCTAGGGTTAGGGGGAAGGGATGTCTAGGTTTAGCACTCCTCCCAGCCAGGAGTGAGCCATGGCAGTCACAGCAATTCAGGCATGCTGGGGGAGAGCTGGGTGGTTGTGCACCCCTCCTTACCCACCAGCACCACACAGGAGCCCAGCCTGAGCATGGTGATTGAAATTATCACAAAAGAGTTTGCTGTCTTGGTTTAGGAAGCTCTTCTGTCTGCTTGTGTTGAAAGAACCAGAGCCTTACAGTTTGAACTCTAAGCAAAGCAAACAAGTGAAAACTCAGAGATCTGCAAGCTGTTAAAAGTGTGCCCTGCATTTAATGCTTTCTTTTCCCTTCTTGTTTGGATCCTGAGCATCACTGTTCTATCATAATAAATGTTTAAATGATACTATAAATATTGATCTGGAAGGAAGCTGATAAAAATGAAGCATTGTTATGAGCATGTCGTGGGGGTTTCAGAGTGAATGTATTGACTGATGTGCTTCACAGATTCAAATTACTGATATTCACTGGTTAGTTTTCAGGGGTTTGTAATCATATTTCTGAAGCATAACAAATCAATTGGATACATAAAAGACTTCTAGGGGAAAAAAACCACAAAGATACATTTGAACAAAACACATAAGCCCATGTAGAATTTTTCAGAATCAGATGCAATTAGGAGAGACAATAACACTGCATGTCTGATCTCTGGACCATTGTGACTGTGATGAAAACTGTCTATGTTTTAACTTTATCTGACCAAGTTCTCAGGAAAATACACCCTGAAAAGGAAAGAAAAGTTTTATGGCCAGAGAGCAAATAAAAAGAAGCAAGAGTTTGAAGGTAAAATTGAAAGAAAACTGGAAAAAAGACCTGATAATGTGCAGTTCTGGGAAAGATGGAAATAACTGAGAATGGGCCTGTCCAAAGCTCATTGAGCTCTTTCATTGGAATTTATACTGGAAACAAACAAAATAATTCCATAGAGTTGTCTCCAGCTGTCCTGACTGATCAGTTTTACAAAGGGAACAGGCATTAATTTGCTATTTCTATCAGCAGCAAATTGCAGGGTCAGTGTCTGAAGATGAAAAATTCTGGCTACAAAAAGCAAGATTGTGCTCAGCTGAAAATCATTGCAATAATGAATGCACTTCAACAAATCTGTTACATCCTCTGGCTAAGAAAAGTATTGCTTACAACAAGCAAAATGTTTAATCTGGCCCACTCCTGTGACTTTCAAAGACCTGGACCATCTATTTAAAGGCACACAGTCCTAATTAAAAACATTCACTCCTCAAGACTTTTCACTGAATGGTATCTGTGTATCTGGGAGTTGCCATCAGTGTGTGTCCTTTGGTGTGGAGTGAGTAGGAGTAGTGTGAATTAACTACTTGGTCCTTTCTGATTTTGAGTATTGTGCAGACATTATCTTGGATGGGAGAGACTTCGGAATTTCCCTCAAGCCAGGTTTTTATCAGTTTCATTGCTGACTAAAAATACTATTTCACAGTAAGGAAATTACTTCTGGACTTCAGGCTTACATTGCAGTTCTGACAAACTGCAAGGGCAGTGAAAGGGCCGGATTTTTATTTGGGGGATATGACAGTTGCAATACCTACTTGGTTTTACCACTATCCTTTAATTGTGAGAACAGTGTCCAGGGAGTCCTGCCTCAGTCAGTACACAAACACAGTACATCTAAGTTGTATGCAAAGAACTGTCCCTGCCCAAGTTTAAATAAAGGAATAAAAAGGAGATGTTGCTTACAGCAAAAAACCCAATACTGCCCTAAGTGGTTGTGAATCCTCCAGCAGCTGTTGCCACGCTCTGAGGGACAGCCTGGATAGGTGTGTGTGTCTGGGGGAACTCTCTGTGTTCACCACACACTTATCTCTCCTCCAGGCTCTCTGTCTCTGTTTACTTCCTGCTATATTTGTTATAAGAAGAGCAAGGACTCTTGCTCTTCTGTCTGTCTGGTTGTCCTTAAGGTGGGGGCTACAGAGCCTTTTTCATGTCCTTTCTTCTCCACTGAAAGCCTGGCCCCTTGCTAGGAATCCTGTCCCATTTTTGCCCTGCTCCTCCACCAGCAAAGCATCAAACCATCTTCTGCATTGTGGATATTTTAGGAAGCGCATTATTTATATTTTAAAATTTTTAAGGAAATGTCGTCTAAAGCAGATGAAACATCTTTTCTTCCTGAAATTTTGGGGAAAAAAATATTAAAGAACGTCTCTTCTTATTATTGGAAAGGCTTAGTTCCTTCTTCCAGCATCCTTTCCTTACTCTTGTATCTAAAAAGAGAACACCAGCTTACCAGCTTGTGGATAAAGGTAACTTGGACAATGTGTTGTCAGCATGTGTGTAGCTTTATTTTTATCCATACATTTCTGTGGCAGGTCAGTACAGATTAGTTTCCTACAGAAGCCTGGAGAGACCCCATTAATTGGATCATTCATGCAATTGGTTCTTTTGTGACAAAGCTCTCTCTGAATACCTCAATGACAGTCATGGAGGGCAAAGGTAAAGAATCTATGAGGTGTGACATATTTTGATGGATGTCTGAGGAATCTCCAATGATCACATTTGAAAGCATGTTTTCACCCAACACAACGTTTATAATTCACACAGATTGTTTCCTGCTAAAATAATGATAATATAAAGTATGAATATCATAGTATTTGCAACAAGAACAAAAAGAAAAAAAAATAGCAAAAAGGTGAAATGTTTTTGGATACAGTTTATGAAAGGAGTAATCAGAATAAATTACAAGTGTTATGAAATCTTCCTTATTTGGGATCTTCAAACCTAGATTGGTTAAAACATAAAAACTTCCTGTTGGAAATGTGTCTGCCCTAGTAGAAAGTTGAACTATTTGATCTAAGAGGCTGTTTTGATCTCTATCTTCCAGAATTTTACAAAAATAGTATAACTCATTTGAATCTTCTCTCTTCCTGACGAATGTATCTGCTTTCTTTCAGCCACAGGAAGCCTAAATCAGGTGGTCTTCCTAACTTTTTAATTAACTATCATGGAACTTGGAGGCAAACCAACTCTAGCTGATATGAAAGGTAGAAACTGTGGCAAGGAAAAGAGAAAGATTAGCTATTTAAATGACAATGGAGAATGACAAAGAGGGATGCTGACAGGACTATGACTTGATTAAGATGGAGCTTTTCATTAATTTTTGTAGAGCAACTCTAATTGTTACAAAAACTATATTCAGCACTTTTCCATCATTTTAATTCTATTTCAAATGGATTTAATTTAATTTACTCAATGACTAATTTTTGGCTTTAAGCACATTAATGAGTGGTCTAGTTTTTCCAAAGGGAAAAAGGGCTCTGGCCCCTGAGATGTGGACTGACATTCATTTATATGTTTGAAAGCCTCTGCACATATGTTCCATGTATAATTTCATCCTTTTCTATACATTAACTTCTAAAAGCCCTGTGTAGCTCAAATAATTAGAAATTGTTATAATACTGATTTTGTATTGTCACGTCTTACTGGTGTTCATTGTTTCCCCAGCCAAGCCTTGCAGAAATAACAGCAACTACCAAATTCTCCAGTCCTTAAGAAAATGACAGATGATGTCACAGTTAAATTTCTTCATGCAGTTCCAGCATGAAGCTTATTAGTAATTAAACTTGAACTGCTAAGTTAAATTTGTAGAAATTCAGACCTCTCTTTGTAAGAGTTCAGAATTATCTGAGCATAATAAAACTTTGTGTTAAATTCTCTCTGAGGGATTACGGCCATTTGTTCAGGGTTGAGGACCCCTGAGATTGGTCTCTAAGCTAAACCTTATTTTGAAGGAAGAAGCATACTTTCTTACTGCACTATCCCTCCAAAATATAACAAATTTACAGGAAGTCAAGACTTTGGCTGGCAAAAGATGCATGTTCTTTGCCAGGTCCCTTTGGTAACAAGCCCCATCTGATTATCTGCCTCTGAATAGAGTACTGAAGAGGAGAACCCCTTTCCCTGTCCCAGCAGTTACAGACTTCTGATTGTTTTCATGTTATGCAGAATACCTCAGAAGAGCTCTACTTCTCTATTGCTTCCTGTGGCAATGGAAGGACATAAAGACACAATGTGTTCTGCCATTGTCATTTTAGAGCATATGAATCATGTCATTTTTACTTGCAAAAGTGAAGAGACTGCCCATAGTTCTATGTTAGTAGGTGGGAGTGCTGGGTAGAGAAGAGGTTCCTAGGTAAGTTTACTTTCTCTACATTTAGAATTTTTCGTTAAAAAAATAGAATATCTTCAATTTTCAGCATAGTGTTTTTCCACTATTCTTTCACAGAGTATTGACCTAAAAATCGGTTGCCACAAATATCTGATAATGAGAGTTTGAACTGTTTGTTCTGATAGGTCATACCATTTGTATCCTATTGATTCCATATGTGTACTGGAGGAGCACATGCAAGGAAGAGAATTTTAATGACCAAAGAGCCCGAAGCTCTGAGGAAAGACAGAAGTAAAACAGGGCTTGGGAATGGTGCCTCACTCCCTATTTTCCTTTTTGGTTTGTGCAGCAGGAAATAAAAATCAGGTGACGTGAAGACTTATTGGCTGACAAGCATGGACATGGAATTTGAGTCCCGTGTATTCTCTTATATAATATATATACTACATTCCCTCCTATCACTTGCATGTAGCAAGTAATCACATATGCATGAGCAGCTATAATTTGTTGTGCATGGGCTTGTCATTGTCTGGACTTTGCTAAAGAGTCCTAGAAACTGTATTATGAAGAGATGCTAATTGTCATTATTCCCTTCCCCAAAATATAGTGAGATCATTGCTGCATTCTGTGGGCTGCAGATTTCTTTCATGGCTGTGGACACAAATTCTTTTTCTCTGTGCTGGTTTCTCTGAGAGGGAGCCCAGTCAGCCTCTTGTTTGGCTCATTTCTTCACTCCATTTGAGACAGGAGTAACCTTCCAGTAGATGCAGTGCTTTTCCAGGACCAGACCCACAGTCACTATGCAAAAGAAAATTTGGGAGAATGTTGGCTGGGTCCTCTTAATGAGAGGAGGAACAGGCTGGGTGTCAGCACAGCTCCTAGAACCAAGCACTTTTAGCCCATGTATGATTTGATATTCAAAGCATCACTGGGAGCTTAGGGGGCATCAACAGTGGGCTGGGATCTCCCACTTTAAAGCCTTCCCAAGCCCCAGCAAGGGATTGGAAGGTATTGCCCGTGCTAAGGACATTCATGCCCCATAGCTGCAGGAAGTGGAGCAGTTTCCTCACAAAGCTGTGAGGGTTTGCAGCACTGAAAGCATGTCCCTGGCACTGACAGCAGCCTTGCATCTACTGGGCAGTATTTCTCGTTTGCCATGTCGACCCTCTTTGTGAAGGTGACTGTGTGAGCAGATCTTTAACAATGCCATGCCTGCAGAAAGCAGTCCAGACAAAGAAATTACCCATTAAAACCAAGCAAATCCCCAGACAAAGAGTGTGGGCTTGTTCCAGGAGCAATTTCGAGGTGCTTCTTCTCTTTCCTCAGAAATTTTGAAATGGTGATTTTGGTCAGGCAAAGAGTGAAAAAAATAAACTGATAACACACTGGACAGTCCTTTCCTGTTAAGAGGATGCACTGTCAGTTTTTGGCTGCTCTTTTCCTCATCCTCTTAAAGCTGCAAATTGCACCTCATTTTACAATCTGTGCTGTGATGTGAAAGAGATATTAGACATTGTTGCTCAGAAAAGGTTGGGGTAAAGTGGCCTTGGCCTGTGCTTTTCTGCCTACAGCATTTTAAGGCATCTCAGGGAAAAGCATGGTGGGTATTATTTAGTCTCATTTTCTCAAGGCCACTTAAACACTGTTTTGAAGAGGAGGATGGACACAATGACACCCAGAATCCTATTTTAAGATGTCCATTAGTGCCCTGGAATGTGTGGAGTGAGGAGTGTCTGGATTCCCTGGCAGTCCTGGCTGTACGAGGCACAGCTCCCACCTTGCCAGCTCAGGAGTGCCCCAAATAATTCACTGAACTCAAGGAACACAGCAGGCAGATTGCAATGCAGCAGCTGGAGCAGGGGGCCCAAATGGCCACGCTCAGATTGAGATACTTTTTAGAAATTACAGTAAATGGAGGCTCTCAGGCACTGGATGATGGGGAATGGAGAGGGGACCTAGATGTGTGTGACACTGTCACATGATGAGCTACTTTTTAATATTTTCTGTTGTGCTAAAATCACTTTCTTCTATAAAGCCACTTGAATGAATTGATTTACTTGTATGGTACAGACCATAATTGCTTACAGCACATAATGTGCACTCAGATAGGTAAAACAAGCAATATAACCCAATGGGTGCCTTAATGAGATGTCCAAGTCAGGCATTTGGACACTCAAATTGGCACTTAGGTGCATAAAATTGACATTTACATGTCTAAGTGGCAATTTGGAGCATCCAGATTAGGGATTAAGTTTCCCGTGTTTGAAAACTGAAACCCTGTCTCTTTACTCTTGACATTGTTATCTGCTGGCTGAGGAGCTGCAGTCAGCACAAGCAGAGTGCTGGGGGATTAAATGAATAAACACATGCAAAGTTGTGCATTATTACAGCAAGGGATGCAATTATTGTTTGTGGTCTTGACGAGCTGCGTGAGGAGAACACGCGCTTGTTTTAATGTGAGTATTTTGGGCACCTCCAGTACGAGCTGAATGTAACTAACTGGGGAATGTTGTGACTGAAGTAGAAGTGGAAAAATGGTACTTGCGTGGGTGTGCCTTCCTACACTGCCTTTTTTTAGCAAGTTGAAGTGCTGCTTCAGTGCTCAAGGAACAGCAGTATTGACACAGTCCTGTTCACAGCAGTGAAAAATGTGTTTCCAGAGGAAGCAAAGGACATCTTCTCTTCATTATGGGACTGGTAGATACCATCAGCATTGTTAAACCCCCTTATTCTACCCAAACAGTAAATTCTCCGTTTTATGGCTGTCATGTGAGGATCAGGCTCACATCCCAATGCAACTCCTGACCCATCAGTGTCATCAGCATCAGGCCAGGGGGTCGTTTGCAGTGCAAGGAAGCAGAAGAAAGCACGATTGAGATTAGGAATACGTTTGATAAGTGTGAGAAAGCAAGTGACAGAGCGGCAGGCAGAGGCTCACCCATGGATTAGTGCCCTTAAATTAAATGATAAAATATGCCTAGAATAAAAAGGAATCTCTCTGGGAACTTCTCCAAGCTCAAGCCCATATGTTACTGGCTAATCATTTTTCACCTTCGTCTGCCAGAGTAATTAGACAAACGTGAAGCAGTACTCTGCTTATTTTTCTTGCTACTGTTTCATAATACCCACTAAGAAATGGTGGGCTATTTTAAGATTACCCCAAATATAGAGGCCTGCCAGGAGTAGCTCTTTGGTTATCTGGTAATTGGTTTAATTCACCAGTCACAAACAACATAATAGATTTTATTAGGGCTTTTTTGTTTGTTCTTTAACAGGGAAAAAATCATAAAAATATACAACATATATAATTGAATTTAGCTCCTGTTACAAATGAAATAATTGATTTTTGTTGTCTCGTATGGACTGTAAATCTGTGTAATTCCACCAAATCTACACCAGTGTAAAGCTGGAGCAGAGAATTAAGCCCAAAATGCTTACTGCCAATTGAATAGGAATTGGCATCCATACTCTTGGTATAATCAGTGCTTCTAACCAGTGCATCTCACCTACATTAAATACAGGCATGGGTGTAACCAGCAGGTTATTCCATTATAGCCTTGGACTTCTCAGCAGAACTGATGAAATCTGTAGACTGAAGCACACAAAATGATTGTGGACTGGTCCCTTCCAGAGACTGGATAAGACTTAAATTTTCACCCTTTTCCTTTTCCTTTTCCTTTTCCTTTTCCTTTTCCTTTTCCTTTTCCTTTTCCTTTTCCTTTTCCTTTTCCTTTTCCTTTTCCTTTTCCTCTTCCTTTTCCTTTTCCTTTTCCTTTTCTTTTTCCTTTTCCTTTCCTTTGAAAGAAAGCTCTTCCTCCTTTATATTTGAATTTGAAAGAAAGTACTTGAGAAGTTTCCAAAGAGTGCAAAGAATTTACTGGTGTTACTCTACCCTGCCACTGTGGAAACCTAAGGTGGACTCAGACATCTCTTAGGATACCTGAGTCCAAGATATTTGTGAGCAGGTCAGACTGGCTTCTGGACTCCAGCTCATTACAGTTGATGGTGAGAAGGAGGGGTTGCCATTTCATCACAGGGACCATTCCTGAATTGAGGTCCAGCAACCACATTCTGACTCCTGAAAGGTTAGGGTTAGATAAGCAGCCTCCATCTTTTCTGTATCTGAATCTTAGACATCACACAAACCCAGAGTCTGCCATCAGTGTCACTGTCTGAATAGTTTAGAAATTTTTAGATTTTCTTCTTTCTCTTGTATACATCTAATACCAAAAATACTTTCTTCACCAAAAATCCTTAGCAGCATCTGAGAGGACACATGACAGATGCTTGGACACATAGTGCACCAAAAAGCAAAACACTCTGCAGACCTGCTCTGGAGAAGGCCAGGCACTTCCCTATTCACTATGGAAATAGCTGAGGTATCTTTGACCACAGAACAGCTCCTTGAAGACAGAATTATAAATCAAATATGGAATAGGCTCCACTGATGGCAATGGCATGCTTGGCTTAGTAGTGGATAAAGTTAGTACTTGGGGCTGAATGCGTAAATGCAAAAAGCAGTTAGCACAGCTGCAATCCCAAGGGACTTCAGGAGTAGAAAATGAGGGAAAAAAAAAGAACTGTGACTGAGACATGATGGGAAAGCTTTGGAGCAGGAGATTTGTCAGCCAAGAGCTGACATAGTTCTGCTGTGAGGTCACAAGAGGAGGGAAGATGACGTCTGCACATACCAGCCTATCACACCATTTGTCTTTTAATCAAATATGGGACTACAGAAAAAGGTGAAAAATCAGCAATATATTGCATGTTTTGTTTACATTGACTGGAAATCTTAGACGGGAAAATGGACAACTCTCCTAGAAAATATTGACCATATGATTTCTGAAGCCGGAATGCCCCAATTCACAAAAGTCTGCAGCTTATGCCTTTGTTTAAAGTCTTGTTCTAGTTATAGTGAAGTTGGTGCATTAGGAATTTGAGCAAGCAAGTGGAATTTGAGCAAGCTGAACATTTCTTGATTGTTCTGAATCCTGGAAAGTGTCTGCTAGTAAGTTGAAACTGAGTATCTGTTCATTAACATTCACAAGTAATAACAGTAATTAAAAAACTATTACTTACTTAAAAAAAAAAAGTAAATTGTAAAAGTAAATTGTAAGTAAATTGTAAAACAAAAAATTATTTGATTATCTCATTTGTAAACAATAAATGTCAACAACATCCTAGACTCTTGTCAAAAGCTGCTTAGATAATGCAAATGTAGCCTTTATCTTCCCCTGCCCTTTATTAAAATAACTGTATAGACTTTGTTGAGAAACAAGACAATTAAATGTAAATGATGTCATCTCCTGGCATTCATTCACTTTAATGAGTCTAGCCAATCACCCAGTGTAAACAGTAATAGCTGCAAAGCAGTAATATTCGAAATCATATTAGCAGACAACAAAGAGAAAAGGGTGACCTTTGTTTTTAACTAATGGTGCAGCCTCAGCGTGATGTATGTAAAAGTTCTGATTAAATTTGAAGCATCAGTGTTTATTGCAGAAGCCCTAATGAGGTGACCATTTGTGGTGGTAGGTGATGAGTTTAGAGGTGAACAAGTAGCTTGTTCAGGAAGAAGAAAGCCAAGAAGGCAAAACTGCTAAATCAGTTCCCCTCATCTCTGTTCCTTCTCCCTGTGATGATTTGCTCTCTTCCCACTGCCATTAAAGGACATGTTCAATCTTGGGCCATTTTCTGATGGATACTTAGCCATAGAGGAGCTCAGTACCCCTCCTGGTATCCTCAAACTGCCACCATGCTCCCAGGCATTGTTATCTCCTTAATGTGTTTAATGTGTTTTCTTGCATATTTCCAGACCTTTTTATTTTTTTTTTTTTTTTGATTGTGGAAATAAGGTACTGAGTTCTCACTTTGATCTTCTATATTTTACTTTATTCTATGGAGCATCCTGCTCTGAATGTTTTCAGCATTTGATGCAGGATACATGGCTTCTTATGACATTCACTAAAGAGGGAGTGCTCAATAGGAATCAGACAAATTTAACACTTCAACATTTGCCTTACACCTACAAATTAAAAGACTCTTATGAGTCACTGACAAAAATTAAATATTTTTTTTGGTGATTTTTCTCTGTATGTTTAGTTGATATTACTCAGCTGGTCCTGCCTCTGGATATATAGAGCATCTTCAAAGAGCAAATGACTAGTAAATCTAGACAGATTTACCACACAAAAGCACTTACTCATTTTAAGAAATCAGTTCCCATACTGACCACTGAAAATAAATTTTCATTTGAAGCAATTGCATATAACTTTGCAGAGGATATTGCAACAGAAAGGAAAGAATCATTATCTGAATGTTTGGCTGAAATGGGTGCTCAGCATGTTCATCAGGGAAAAAACCACCGCTAGTAAAGCCAACAAAGTTAAAGACTGATTGAGCTGAGGGTTGGATCTCTGCTTTCAGTCAGACTGACCTCAGAATTCAAAGGCCAAAGCTCTTGCTTTGTCTTTCTTTTTTTTTTTTTTCTCATGGAATATTTTAGTATATTGCTGTATGGTGATGTCAAACTCCATCACACAGTGGGGGCAAATAAAGAAAAATTACTGAAAATAAAGTGGCAGTTTGGTGGCAGTTTATTCTCATGGACATGTGCACACTGATGTACCTTACCTGACAGCCCAAGATATTAAAGTGATTTTGCAAAGGACTGCAATTAGGGGAAGAAAGGATCAGGAGAATTTAGAGCCACAGAAATTAGGTGCTCTGTTGTGATCCAGACTTCAGTGTGGCCTCAGACACCTTAATTTACCATTGCTGGGCTTTGCCCTAGTTTGGGGTGCAATGATAAAGCATTGTACCCTAAACTAGGTGCATCACCCAGCATTTATGGTTTGATCAGCACTCAGGAAAGGGACTGAATGCTGGTGCAGTAGAGGTACCAGGCAGCTTCTCTGTTTTCTTTCCTTCCTTGGCAGGAAAGAGAGCAGGGATTGAAATGAGTTTGTGGTGCTATGTCTTGTTCAGTGACAGCAAAGTTCCAAACCCTCAGGAGATGTTTAGCTCCCCTGCATTAGTCCTTGGTCACATGAGTCAGGGTGAGGATGGGGTTAGCAGTCTCTGCTGTGTGGACTAAGAAATACGAAACACTTTCCCTCAGTCAGAGATTTTGATTTAATTTATTTTCTTTTTTTTTTCCCCTTCCTGACATGTGTGCTCTGTAGATACACGAAAAGCATGTAATTTATTGCATGCATGAGAACTGATTATCCAATTCAAAATCCCTTGCAATTGCTATCGGGCTGTGCTCAGCCTGTCTGTGGAAGGTGCCTCTGTTATCTGTGTTTAGGAGAGAGAAAAGGGAGCAATTCATATCACCACTGCCCAGGGCTGCCAGAGCTCAGCCTTCTTCCCACTTCTACTGTACTGGGGCTACCTAAATTAAGTATATAGCCTATATTCATAATAAATATATATGCATAGAAATTTATAAATATAGCTACACATAAATAAATAAAATATTTAAGTATATACATAGTTACACACATATGTACCTAAAAAATTCTGAGACCTTGGTACTACAACTTTCCTAACAATGCTAGAGACACTTGTCACTGTCAGAGAAATCCTAAACTTATTTAAGCTGTGCTGTAACACTGAGCCTTGATTCATGAGTAGACTCACACCCCCAGGGACAGAGACTGATGCCAATGTGTTCAAGACCTCCAATATCACTGCTGAGTGTGCACTGAGGATCAGGCCTAAACCTTTCCAAAGGTGAGCTGTGGATAAATGTGAAGCCTGGAGCTGTCATTTTGGTCTTTTCATCTCTAGAATAACCACCTCTTCCAGAAACAGGGCTCTGGGTAGGGTTTGCAATCGTTCCCTTGTAGCTGTTGATCTGTTCTGCTATTTTACAGCAAGTAAATTTTCTTCTCAGTGGGTGAACTGCACGATGAACCACAGGCAAACTTCTGAAAAACTGCAAACACTTACACTTTACTGCAATGTAACCATAACAATTCAAAGTACTAATTTTCTACCTCATATAATATGTGTAAGTATGCTTTAGTAACACTCACGGGAAACATAATTTAACAGTGCCTCTGTCTTCCTTACCTCAAGATGGGAAATTTCTCTCACATACTTAACAGAAGGCTGGCTGTCTGAGCTTCCCATGTGTTTATCTGCTTGGGTTTTCCGGGAACATCTTGAGGGGAGTTTGTTTTTCTTTAACCCTTCCCTAGTGATGTGTCAGCTTCACTCAGCTTAAGAAAATATGATATTTTGGTTCTCAAGCTCTCCTGGGTTAAAAAGAAAGAGAGGAATGAAAAAACACAGTCTGGGTGCTCACATGAGAAGATCTTTTAAGGGAAAATGAAGTCTTTTTCAGTAGGAGAGAAGCTTATCCCACATCAGGGACCACTCAGCGCACCACGAAAAATCAGCAGCTGACTGTCTGCTTCCATGTGGTAGATAAAATTTGTATTATTCAATACTTGTATTAAACATAATTCCAGGTTCACACATATAGGAACACAAAGACTCTAACAAGCTTTCATTTTTAAAATGAGAAACATGAAGAAAAAGGAATTATTCCTATTGCAATTTATAGCTGAGTATGTTAAACAGACATTGACTAGTGGCATTTAGGATTGTCAGTGATTTTTGTAATTAAAATCACTAGTAGGTCTTGAACAAGTAATTTTATGTGCTAATTCAGATTCAAAAAAAAAAAAGAGTAAACCTCAATGGTCTAAGTTGTGTTCTGCTCAGACAGTGAAGTCTGCATCACAGCACACACCAAATTTTTATGCTCCTGAGTCCAATGGTTGATGTCCTTGTTACGCACAGCCAACAGTGCTTAAGAAAGGTGAAGTCTGTGGGAAAAGATGATGTCTTCTGTTTTAAATTCAAGGAAGTGGCATTTAAATATAAGACCCATAAGACCCAGAAGGGCAGGTAAGCTGGAAAATCAAATCAAAGCTCTTCCTATACCCTGTTTCCATCAGTGCACTGTATTAGATGCTTAGAGAAGTATGTAAGAATGAGGTAGGTATACACTGGTGTGTTCCTGATGCAATCATCCAGACAACAGCTTCCAGCAGATCAGGGGTGCCATCTCTTTGCTCAGTACCTCCTAATTGATAAATTTATCTTAATGCACTTTAAATTCATACAAACTTTTGTCAGCAACAGCAGTCTCTGTCAGTGAGTGTCATGGTGTATTCCACGTGTGACAGAGGACCTCCATCACATTTCCATATGTGATAATTTCATCAGGTTAATGTAGTTTTCCCTACTGACCTTCTCCTTGCCTATCATGAAGTTTCACGAGTCCCTGAGTCCCTACTAACTGGTGAAAAATGTCTGAAATCCAGTGTTTCTTCAGGATTTGGAAGTCTACACCTAGGCATTAATTCAGTATCTATGTAAAGCTGGGGTGTATAACCCAGTCCCTTTAGGTGCCAAGTTGTTTTTTTTGGGTGAATAGATTACTCTTCCTTTACAGCACTGTTACAGAAAGAGGAGGGGATACTTAACATTTTATTTAATGCCTGCTGCTCCAGAAGTTACCAAAAAGTGAGACACACATTTTCTGTCTTCTTTGGCTGCATGGGATCTTTGCCTTGTTCAGAAATTTTTTGAATATGGGATTCAAATGTGCTTCTCCTGTCCTGATGAGGCGCCCCAAACACCACACTCTGGGCAGTTATGACAAAGTTCAAGCCTTTTACAGCAAAGCTGTGAAGGAGAGAAGGTGGGGCAGCAGCTTCCCTGCACTCTGCTGACAGTCACTTGCTGTAGCTGTACAGCATGAAGCTATGGAGGGAGTGGGGAAGCCAGAGGGAACAAAGTGAGGTTAGAGAGTGTGCAGCTGGGAGGTTGGACCTTGTCTCTGCTCCAGTGATGTGCATGTATTTCCCCAATAAAAGGTCTTTTGAGCAGGCACCAGGAAGTTGGGGAGGAATAACTTTCTGCAGGCAATGGGGTCTAGGTAGGGATTTTGGGAACTGTCCTTTTGGCAGCTAAATCCCACTTAAGTTTTGCTAAGAGCACTGAAATGTCATCAAAGACCAGAGCCCGAATCTTGGGGTGTGTCACTTCCCCTGGAAACCAGCCAGTCCTGTCAGGGTGATTGAGAGGTGGCAGGACACAGCCCTGGGCAGGAGCTTCCCTGGTTCTGAGTGTTGCAGCTGAACCAGCTAGGCACCAGCTGTCCACAGAGAATTTATCCTTGTGATCAGAGCTGGCAGGCAGAGCATAAAAATTCCAAGCTTTAATCCCTTAGCACGTGAGCTCCTGGAGTGCTGCTGCAAACTTTATGAGGAGAGGAGAGGATTCACAATACATTGACTCTCTGAACTTCACCTCTGTTAATTACAGTTGTAATGCCCCTAGCATTCATTCCAGCATTCATTCCCTGGACAAGCTTTGCTAACAGAACTGCACTTTCTATGGACATGAAAATAGTTCTAACATGAACTGTTCCTTGGACGTGTATTTGGGCACAAACCCAGCTTCCTCTTCCAACAAAATCTAAAATAAAACGAAACAAAACCAAACCAACCAACAACAAACATTTCCAGACTCAAGGCAAGACAAAATTGAAATCTTGCAAATGTGCTTATTCTGAAATCATGTCCCCAAATACAAATGTGAATCATTGAAGTATTTCACATGAATGGTTTTGAGACATTTCACTTGAATGTCTAACTTATCCTTTTGAATATTTTTTTCCTAAAAATAAACCTGCATTTTAAATTTAAAGTAATTTAAAGTGAGGATTCTAAAGACAAAAGAAGCCTTTGTTTTTGAAATTCCTGATGGATGTTTCCTCTGCTTCCATCCTCATCCCTCACGATTCCCTCTGCTCCAGTAATTAGAAACAGAAATTTTGCCGCAAAGCCCCCATTTAAAAAGTTTATCTCCCTTAAGTAGTTGCCCTGGAGGACATTTTTACTGTGTCTAGCACTGCCCTCAAGGAAATGTACTTGCTCAGACATTTGGTTCAAGCCAAGAACATTTTTGACACCCGCAAGGAGTCTGCCAAGTGACTGTGAGCATCACGCATTAGAGTTGCTCTAGGGAAACCTAAACCACATGAGTGAATTGAACCACAATTTCCTTCTGTCTAAGGAAAAATAAATTCAAGTTCATACCATAGCACTTCTGTTCTGACTGAACTGCCTATGAGAGGGCAAAATTCAGGATATTGAAGAGAGGAGTTATTCACTGCTGAGCAATGTTAAGCAAATACTCACCGCAGCATCGGCTGCATGATAAAGTTTCAAACCTCCTGTGCTTTAGTGAACCTGAGGAGCCTCTCATTTAAATGAGACAGAGCTCAGGCATTAGTCAGACAGGAGATGAGATGCAGTCCTATAAAATAACCACATTAGTATGAAAAATGAGACATAAAGCAAACTGTCCCCATATGTTGCTCTCCATATCTCAGAAAGACTTTTCTTGAAGTTTTACTGTAATGATCATCAAGGGAGTTTCCATGCCCTGGCCTGGAATTGATATTAATCTAGAGGGGAGGAAAGGGAGACAAACCCAGACAAAGAGATATCCAGGAAATAAGGACATAGGAGTGATAGTTGCAACAAAGGCTGCTGGCAGGGGAGACAAACACATTGCACTGCACTGCATTTTGGTACTGAGGATGGTGTTCTCCTTATAAACCAAGGCAAGCTGCTTCAGCTCCTCCACTGCCCACATGCAACACACTTGTCTATCCTGCTGCACTGCTGATTGCCTGCAACAGCTTTTTAATGTAGTTTGGGAGATAGAGTATATGTATCATTTCTTTATTATAGCCTTTCAATCATCATCATGATGCAAAGAAAAACCATTGTTCGGAGCAGATGCACTCTTTTATTTGCTAATATGTTCTTGGTTGACACTAATTTGCCACGGCAAAATTTAGCATCCATCTTCAAAATGCTGCTCACTAATGCCATTCCAAAAACCAATGGGTATGCAATAAACAGCATCAAACAACCCATAATAAAGCAGTTTTACTACAGATGTTCATTATGCACATGAGCCTCTGTAGCAGCCTGTGTATTTTGGAGAAATGTTTGAAATTAGTTTGGGAGAGCAGTAATTAAAATTAGTTGTCTCTCGTAAAATTCAGTAAGCTCTGAACCACAGACCTGTCACAGTGCTCAATTCCCTGAGGTGATTCCACTCTTCCCATCCTTCAAAGCATGTCTAATAATTTTGCTGTAGAGCTGGGCATTGTTTCCAAAGCTACTCTGCATTCCAAAAGACATCATCCTGGTGAGGAGTAAATATTTGGACTTCAGATGTTTGGTGCCCTTCTCAGTAATACCTTTGAACACGCTCCTGATTGCCATTTTCCCTGAGAGCCCATTGGATACATGCAATAAATGTGCTGCTTGCTGGATTAACTCCCCTGTGAGCTCAAGGCCTGCCTAATTTCCTTGTGGTGCCGTGGAATGTTGTGTGGCCCACCCAGGTAACTGGACATCTAATTAACTTAATAATGACATGAACTGACTTGCACCCTGAGCCTCACCACATGGACACAATTAAATCCACCATGCAGTGAGGATGGCTTAATTTCACATTTTTAAACACAATTTTTGAATTAACATTTTAATGGACATGATGAGTGGCTAGATGAAGGTCTCCTGTTTGGAGAACAATGGTACCAAGCTTTTTCCTGGAAGTTGGCATGACCTGGGTAAAAGAGGATCATGGCCTAACTGTTCTCATCATCTTTGTGCTCACCACTTATATCATTCATCAGCAGAAATGAATAGGACTTTTATGAAATTATGAAAGATTTTTTCAGCAGATCTTTTCTAACCTGAAGTGACAGAAAATTTCATCATGTTAAAAGAAAATTACAATTATTAGTCAGATGTACTTTTTTCACAAGCTGTTCCATTTAATTTTTACAATTTGACATAATTTCAGATTGCATGTTATTTAGGAAAGCTGGGTTTACATTTTGCTTTTTTCCTCCCATCCCTCATCTGAACATGGTATTTTTTTTTTGCAATGAACTCTTGTCTAGCAGTATGTCTGGTGGTTTCATGCATGTGGTCCCTTGTTCTTGATTTGCCATATTGGATGAGCAAGCATTCACTCCTCAGACAAAGCAAGCAGAGCATTAATCACCTCCTGTATATGTGGACCCTGACAAGCTCTTGGGTACCCTGAGAGAAGGAGAAATGTGTCAAATCAAAATTGTCTCTGCAAATACTGCTGAATTTGGGCAAAACTGAGATCTTAAATGTCAACTTTTTTTTTTTTCTCTTGAACCCAGCTTCACAGGAGTTTGCAAGAGAAAGCCAAAACTCCCATCTCAGTGAGACTGGAGTTTCAGGAATAAGTTCCCTTGCTTCACAGAGCACTGGAGACTGCAGAAGGAAGCAGTAGGAGATGGTATCAATCAGAGTTGAAGGTGACCACAAAATAGCTTCAGAATGAGTTCCCAGCAGTGCCTGTGGGTTGTACATGCAGATGTGGCATTCATCAATCCCCAGTGACATCACTCTGTGTGTTTCAGTATGAGGACATGAGGTATGATTGATTAATCTGTAGCTCTGACTCCATTTCCTGACCTAATAGTTCCCTGGTCTCCAATACAGAATATGAAGGCTGAAACAAAAGAAAAAAAAAAAAAAGAAAAGTGAGAGCCCCTTCTTTTGAATAGGAAGATAAATGAGCTCCCTGTTGAATAAGGCAGAGCTTTGCTGAAAGTACTAACTGTGTTTGGGAGTAGTGTGAATTTATATCCATGAAAAAAGACATCTCTCTGAGTCACTGATATGTGACAAGAGAAACATTAAATGCTGTTAAATATCACATTAAAAACTGGGTTTGGAGAGCATCCATTCCCTTACATGGTAGTTTGGCTTCTGGAATGACCTTGTGTCTGAAACCTGCTCCTCCACCCTCAACTCATAAAGGCAACTTAATAAACCTTCCGGACCTGAAATGAACATTTTGATGACACTACGAATACAGTATATGCTAAAGATCTTCTATTCCATTTTCTATAACCATAAACAGATACGCTTTAATGGTCTGATGCCTTTACCTTAAAAAATTCCAATTTAGTTCCCTAGAGCTATAATAATAAAAACTGCTGACATTCTGGTTTTATTTTTCTGAATAGAACCTGTCTTATGAGGGCTTCTCAGTGTTTGTGGACTGTTAAGATTAAGTCAGATCTTAGAATGGGGCAACTTTGTTAAGAAAAGCCCCTGATAGAGATGGGACGTGGACTTTTAAACTTGACACAGAGTGACAGTATGTCATCCAACATATGAAGCCTATTCATTTTTTTGTCTTGAAAATAATGTAAATGTTGGAGCTTAAAATTCATTTGGTTCATCTTTGCTTTCTTTTGATGTTTTTTCTATCATTCCAGATTTGAAGAGAGGAGCCATCCACTCCTGTCAGAACAAATGCACTGGGCAGGCAGGGAATCCCTTTTTTCCAGACTTGCAGTGCCTGTTTCTGAAATTGCTGGGTTACAGGAGTTCAGTTCAGGGTTTTTGAAAACATGTCAGACAGGGAAAATAGGGCCTTAAAATTTCTGTTTTCTTTGGTTTTTAAACTTACGTGCAAATAAAATGCAAAGGGGGGAGTAGGCTGCATTATGTCTAAGAGAGAAAATACTCTCTGCTGCAGAGTATGCTGTCTCCCTCTCCTGTGGGATATCATAAAATGTCTTAGATACTTGAACTTAAATCTGAAATGACAATACCGAGCTAAATGTGGATGCAGCATTTTGCTGCCTATTACAGTAAGTGTTGGCATTGGACTGAAAGCACATTTCTTATATTGATCTGACAGAATTCAATCTTCAGATATCTCAGAGCAACCAGCATGAGACTATTCAGCATCTGCACAAACCCTATTCTAATAGTTTCACTAGGAATGATCATAGCAATCTTTCATAGGCCTACATTTTTCTATTTTTGCTGATTCTTTTCTTTTTTTTTTTTTTTTCTTTTAGTATTTCCTTGTCTTTGTGTTCTATTCCATTGATAAAACCTTTCCAGGTTTCATTCTCTTTACAAAGTCTATAATCCAATTCATCTTTCCCCATTTTCTTTTTTTTTTCTCCTGCCAGGAAAACTTCTACCCTACTGATGTTGCTTTTTCCTCCTTGCAGAGAAGTGGAGGAACAGGCACTGTGGCCATCCCAGCTCTGTATCCTGTATGATACAGTGTCCAAAAGTGAGCAGATTCCTAATGAGCTATGTAAGACCAAAATAAGCACCTTGTGCCACTCCTGCAGAATATCCTTCCAGTAGTCTGTGTCTGAAGGCCTCCCCGAGGCAGAGAGAATGGAGCTAATAACAGAAAAACAGTACATGTTTTCTTCCCATGGATTTGTCCTGTCCCTTCTTGAACCCAGAAAAATGTGATTTTAAAATTCATTTTTAGAGAGGAATATATAGCACTGAGCCTACAGAAAAACCACTTGTCAGTTTTTGGTTTGACTAAAATATCCTTTGAAGCTATTCTCTTCTGTTCTGTGTATTGAATAGCAAAAACCTGAGGCTTGTCCTGAATGTTTGTGACAGCAGCATTTGGGTCTGAGCACTGGAGACCTTTGCAATGTGCTTATGATCTCTGGGGTCAGAGGTTTGTGTGGCTAAGGCAGAGGGAAAGAGAGCTGAAAGAGCTGGGAAAACACTGAAATACAGAAACTGTAGTGAAGTTGGCCATGGGAGCACAGGCCCAACCTTTGAGACCATTAAATCTGTCTGCCTAATACTGAATGCAGGCAGCACTTTCTGTCTCTGCACACTGTGGTGAGAATGTCAAATAGCCAGGGCAAGGGTTGTAAGCACAGGTATTAGCCTGCTGGAGAAAAACAAACAAACCAACAAATGCTCTTGCAGGCACGTGAGCCTCATTTTATGTCTGAAGAGACTGAAGCAGAGGTTGATAACAGCATGTTCTTGCACTGTTATGGTTACAACACTTCTGCCATTGCCACTCTGCCAGTTAATCATTTTTCCCTGCTAAGAGCCCCTGAGGAGGATGCTAATTTAAATCACAAAGCACCAAGAGCAGCTTCATGAAAAATGACCTTCCATGTATAAACCTGAATTTTGTGCAAAGCTCTAGAAAAACTTTCTGTCCAAACACTGCTGTTTTTGTATCCTGTTTCAGACTTCAGCTGGAAGTTAGGTTTAGAAAGTCTGAAAGGCACCTCAGCTCACCTGAGATAGGACCAAGGCCCCTTTGCAGCAGGTGGCTCCAGTGAGTCTCAGCCCCAGATATCTGAATCCTTAACATGATTTAACCATAGTGCAACAATGGAACAATAGTTGGAGCTGGGTGCCTTTTGAGGAAGGACCCTGAACAAAGGAAATCCTGGGCTTTTTTCCCCTTACAGTCTAATTGCCCAAAAGTCTGGAGTCATCAGCTCCTGCTGTGTCTGAGTGTCTGGGGAAAGCATCAGAGGTGAGGGACAGGGAACGAGCAGCTCTTGAATACAGGATCCTATTTTCATACTCATGTTCCATGTATTAAAGTACTAATGTTGGAGGAAAGCAATCCCTCATTCAGAATCTTTCCCATCACATGTTGGCACTTTATGAGCCATTTGGCATTATAAAGACAGTCTCCATGATCTGTCCTTCACGACACTCTTGGGGAAGCACTGCAAGACTTACAAGTAGGGAGTTTAAACCAAAAATCAAACTTTTTCATACAAGATTTCAGCTGGATTTTCCAGCATACAATGACTCCCCTGTGCCTCTGCTCAATTGTAATTATCCAGGGTCGGGGAACACCTTGGTACTAATGTGCCATATTTTCGGCACTAAATAAATACTGAGTGCTCATGTATATCAATAGCTTTTTAAAAAATAACCAGCAAGTCATATATCCTCAGGAATATTTTCTGCTATCTTTTATGACTGTTATCTACCTAACACCTGCATCAGCAACTTAGGAACAACCAGATACCAAAACACTAGTAAGGTGCAGCTAATGAAATCCGTTCCATTACTTAATGGTTAAATGTGAGATTGGTTTATATACAGATGCATCCTTGGTGAATATATTGGGAAGACAAAAACCTTTTGTCCAGACCTATTAAAAAATTAGGATTTAATAAAAGGCAGATTTCAAGATGCATGAGATTTCAGACTTCATGTCCTAGTCTGATCTTCTCTCTACAGAGAGCAAAACTAGAACAACCTTACAAAGTGCTGTCCACAACTGGTGGTGAACCTTGTAGTTGATGTCTTCTATTTGTAGCACAACAGGATAAAATAATCTGGAGATAGATACTCAGCTGCTTACATGATTTATTCAATCTCCATTTTTGTAATTGGAATAGTGTGGTACTTCTTATGGCATGGAAGAACAATAGAAATGACCCCTCAGGTGATCACACTCAACCAGTCCTTTGCTCATATTTTATGCCTGGTCTGACAGCTCTTTCCCCACTTTTGTCTTTGGAGTGAAATGCACTCATATGAGACCTAGGACCTGATATCAGAGAGTACTCACACATTCGCAGCAAGAAGAAATTAGTTATTCATTTTCTTTCTGTCACCTGGGAGTTCCTCATAACAGAGTGATTCTTTGCTGCCATATGCTACAGCTCCATAAAACAAATAATTTATTCACAAGGTATAAAGATCACAAAGAAACAAGAGAATGTGAGCTATGTAAGAGCAGCTTTGTGCATGATCAGCCCAAATGGGGAGACAGACCCTCCCTGGAAACGCCTTTATTTGAGGTCCCTGCAGGACTCACACACCTCTCTGCCAGGACAGGTAGTGTTACACTGGGAAAGGGGCTTTCTGTGAGCTGTGGGAGTGCTCCAGGATGTGAGGTTGATGGGTCTCTGACTCGGGTCCAGTTATGGCTCCAGTTCAGCAAAGCACTTAAGTCACATTGACTTTGCTTCAGTGAAACACATCTGTGTTTTGCCGAGTCCCAGTGGTTGAACTGCACCTGGGATTGAACACAATGGTAGTTTTGATCTTTCAGGGGATGTTGTCAGTTTTAAGCATATATTAAAAAACCAAAACAGCCCCTGAACACTGAGTTTAAATGACAATTCCAATGTGCTTTCCATTTCCACTACTTTCCATTCACTCTGCCAGAGAACCATAGTTTGGGGTTTCTCTGCTTCAGAAATGAAAAAATTAGTCCTTCTTTCTTCTGTTTACAGCCTGATTCTAAAAAATTTTCCTCAGAAGTTTTTTTCTGTCAGCTCAATACTCAAAGTCTCAGCAGTTGTAGCTGCCACAAAGAAACATTAACAAAGGTAATTTCTATTAAGAGTTAAAGAAATTGTTAGAATTCTTGTTTTAACCCCAAACTTTTGCCCTAATTAAAACCACAAATAATTTCAGTTATCCCTAACTTTTAACGGATTAAGACCGAATCCTTTACTAACTCTTGGAAAGATTTGTTACTCTGTGCTCTAAACCTATTTGCTTTCACCCTGCCTGCAATTCACTCACCACCTATAAAATCCACAGCCATCACACTTTGCTCAGTGCGGCGTGTCTGACACACCATCAGCACCCTGCCCTGGGCCAGGGTGTAAAAGAATGAACAAATGCACCAGAGGGCCCCAGTCTGACCTGGCACCATCCCAGAGCAGAAATGGAATATGTTCTGTGACTAATTCTAGTTCATTTTCCCCTCTATAAAGGAAAGATACCTTTTCGATTACTCCATCACGGGGAACGAGCTGATTCCATTTCAGACCTGTGTTACCACGTTTCAATGTATCAATTCATTCCTCTACCACAGACAACTATCTGTGATACAGGCTGTATTTGTAACTGTAGTGTAATAATCCCTTTTATCCACTACTCGTGCCAGATTCTGTTTTGAGGGAAGCAAGAGTTTTATTGTATCCCTAACATTAGCATTTCAATAATCTCTCCACAAAATGCTTCTAATTTACTTGTGCAGAAGTTAGATATTTCTTGATTTACCATCTAAGGAGACTATTAAGGTTGCCAGCATTTTTTTTTCCTTTTTTTTTCCTTTCTTTTCTTTTTCCCCGGCTAGAATTCTGATGGAAATTAGTCTTATATTTCCATGTAATAATATGGAAATATATACCTTCTATTTGCCATGAAAATTTCTGAAATATTCTTGAATAGCTAGGTACCCAAAGCCCTGGATAATTTGGTTACTTGCAAATTATTACTGTCTTATACAATTAAATTTATCAGTTATTTGGTGATCCGTTTGTGTCTCTGAGCTATGTTTCTTAATTAGAACATGCAATCCATAATGCATCACTTTTCTTCCCCAAGAGAAAAGACTTGGGTATATCACAAACCAAGAAGAACTGTGGAGGAAAAGGTCCAGATCAAATAGCCACCTCAGGCTCAAGTTCCCATCCAAATGAAATCTGTTTCTGTCCAACTTTATTGCCTCCTTTCTCCCAAGGAGAGGGATTATATTGTGGCATATGAAATGCAGGAAAAGTCCCACTTAAACAAGAAGGCAAGAGTACCATGCTTTTAGAGAGGAACAGTCTTTCCCAAAAATGTTCAGTGCTTGAACTAAAGTCTGAGCTTGTTGGACAAGTTATGGAGGCAAGATTTAGGAATTCCAGCCAAAACCCATTTTTCAACCAACCTTAAAGCTGTGTTTACAAATCAAACCTTAATGCTAGTTATTGACATTCTTCTCCCACAGGACATTGATCCAGCAGATGCAGTGTTGGAAGCTTGTAGAAATTTGTAACTTATAGCTAAATTGCTTGACTGAGTTAGTAGGGGTTGTGTCAATAAGGCAGGACTACATATTTGGGGAAGATGCTCCAGAAACTCACATTTAAAGTCAGATTCTACAGAGTGATGGACAGATAACTTTTGTTTGTAAGTTCTGACAGAAAAAAAAATTAAAAAACTAACAACAAATGCCAGGAATAGAAACACAGAACTGGGATAGAATTGCAAGATATAGCCAGTGTCAAGGCAGGGCAGTCAGAGCAGCTGCATTGTCTCAGAAATGAGGAAGGAATGTGGTCCAGGCACTCCAGTTACCATCTGACCTCCTGGGTCCCCCTCATTCAAGGAGTCAGAGGCATGGTTTATTGTATGCTCAAGTGGCCAAGCAATGAATGTAAAACTCCTGCTGATAAATCATCTCTCAGGGGGGTTTTATTCCAAAGGTAGAGCATTGCAGAAACAGGACAGGTCCTGTTGGTAGCACATGAGAACTTTCTGCTGTCTTTCTTGTAATGCAGGTACAGACTCAAATGAGCATAGGGAGAAATCCCCTTGCTTTGGAAAGAAAACTCTTAATTCATTCACTCTTTTTAAAACAAAGATATTACTCTGCACCTCACTTCCTTGCTCTGTGCTAGAACTTTTCTCAGGCCTATCAGCAGAGAAACTGGCTTTTTTTGTGCTTCCCACCTCCCTGCACTGAGCCCTATGGAGCCCCTAGGTACTGAGGCAAGAGAGCCCACTGGACTACCATGGCTCAGCCACATCCCTTGCTGTAATTGAGTCACAGTGGAGTTCCAGAGGCCTCTGCTTTCCCTGTCTGCTTGATCAGAAGCATGTGTACAGCTGAGTTCACTAAAAAAACTGCACTAGTCTGAAGCAAAACTCAAATTCAACACTCTAACTGGACTGAGGCATTTAAATTCACCTCCTTCCATACTCCTGCACCAGCTCTCACTGATATAAAGCTCTATCCTGGCCTTGACCAGCAGGTGAAGGGGAATTGAGGCCACTGCTCTGCTCTGCCTCTTTGTTTTTCTGATTGTTTAACTCCAGCTAGCAGCCAGGCCCCACACAGCCACTCTCTCATTCCCCCACCAGTGGGATCAGGGAAAGAATCAGAAGGGTAAAAGGCAGAAACCTCTTGGGTTGAGATAAAGAAAGTTTAAAAAGGAAATCAAAAGCTGCACATGCAAGCAAAGCAAAGCAATGAATTCATTCATTGCTTCCATGGGCAGGCAGGTGTTCAGCCAGCTCCAAGTGAGCAGGATCCTATCTCATGTAATACTTACTTGGGATGACAAACACCATCACTCCAAATGTCCCTTCCTTCCTCCTTCTCCCCCCTATATTATATACTGAGCATGTGATATGGTTTGGAATATCCCTTTGGTCACTTTGGGCCACCTGTCCTGGCTGTGTCTCCTCCCAGCCTCCCAGGCAGCCCCAGTCTCCTCACCAGCGTGGCAGTACAGAGAGCAGAAAAGGCCTTGGCTCTGTGTAAGCCCTGCTCAGCGAAAACAAAAACATCTCTATTGTCACCACAGTGTCCTGCACAAGTCCAAAACACAGCTCCATACCAGCCACAGGGAAGAAAATTAACTCCACCCCAGGAAAACCCAGCACAACATTCCTGTGCGAGCATTTTGCATTGCATGCGGTAGAGCACATTTCAGTTTCTCAGACACTGTGGAGTGAGACTCATGGCACTGCTAGATCAGTGCAGTGCTCCATGGGAGAGCAGCAGAGCAGGATCTGACCCACGTTTCCTTGTTCCTCTGCCACCTCTGCATGCTCCTGATCAAAGCTGCATTGTCCCAGCAGTGCTGCTCTCCACGGGACAAGCACGTCAGGCAGCGCGACCCCCGTGACCCCTCAGGGACCCACCACACCTCACTCTGTGCCCAGCAGCCTCTGGCTCTGCTTTCATGTTCATGCCCTCAAATTCTCCTGGTGTTGCCCCTTTTTTTTCCATTTCCTCCACCTCCCACCGTTTCCCTCCCGAGTCTCTCCCTGCCCACACCCTCACTGAACGTGTGTCAAGCTGGGCTTACTTGGATGGGGCAAAGCACTTCATTGGAAATGCCTTCAGCAGTGGGGCTCTGTGTGGTCCACGAGAGGAAAAGCATGTGGATATGGCAGGAAATCTGCTCTTTGGCTTCTGCACCGCCCCGCTGTCTGACTGCAGGCCAGCCCTGTTTGAGCTGTCCTCTCCCTGGCAGGCCATGCAGATGACAAGGCAGCTCTCAGCAGGGAGGGCTCCCTGTGCATCCCCACAGGGTGGGGCAGAGCTGGGGGTGCCAGGCTGAGCTGGGGGCCATCCATCAGAGGCTGCTTTCCCCTTCCTCTCAGCCTGACCCTTGGGCAGCTCATTTGGAGCCACCTCAGATATCCAGAGGCTCGCTGTGTGTGCAGTGTAAATAGGAGCTTAATCCCATTACAGGGCTGAGCAAATCCACCGAGGCCAAGCATCCTGAGCTACCTAAAACACAAATGCAAGGCAAGTCTTCATTACGCCCTCTCCCCCAGTGTGTGAGCCAGTTTGGATTGCTCCCTACTTGAAGCTGGTGGCATTTTCCACCAATTTACTGTAGTTCCACGGGTGTGAATGGCAGAAAATCACTGAGTGTGGCAAAGGAGCCAGACCAGAATCACCTCAGAATCTGGCAAACAGCTGCAGGGACACAGTGCTGTTAAAAAGAATGCCCTCAGCCATGTCACTGATGGGTAACACTTGCAGTTCCTAAAACAGGAGGGACTTTAAACTACTGATTTATTTTCCATTAGCTGATGGATTCATTGCAAAATTCCTTTGCAATTCTCTCAGTCTTAGCTGTTGAAATAGACAGTCAGGTTCACTTTTACTCAGTGCTGATTTCCAGGCAGGGTGCTTTGCTGGGCTCTTGGGCTCAAACCAGCAATAACTGCAAATAAGGGAGGGAAAAACAAGGAGGAAAAGAAAGGGAGAGCTGGGAATGTTAAAATTCTCAAACTACTCTTGCTATTCCTATATTTTACAAAGAATTTCAGACCAAAATGGCTTCTAGCAACACACTTTGATATTTTTCCTCTCCAAAAGGCAGTAATAAATAATTTAAAAAGTGTCAAACAGCATAGGTAAACTCTATCTGGTCCAACAGAGCTGCTTATTTCTCCTCAGGTGAACTGATGTGCAACCAGTTAAAGAGAATATAGTAGATCTATTTTTTCACTTCAAAAAAAGAAAAAATAAAGTCTCATTTTGTTCTTCCCATGCCCTTCTTTTCTCCTCCAAGACCAGAAAATATCTGGTCCAAAAATCCTAAACCTTTAACTAGAAATGGTACTTACCTGGTCAGGTATGCTGAGGCTTGGTTTGCATTTTAAGGAAATCTGGCATTAGTTTTGCATCAGGTTGCTGGTTTCTGTGGTCTTGACCCTCATTTCTGAGTACATTTCCTTTTGAGGTAAAACAATGAGGAATGCACTGCAACCTTTTATCATGCAGCTATCTGCATTCCTGAGCAATGTCACTGTCTGCTGTGTGACTCATTTATGGTCTCTGCAAAGCTTTATGCTTCCATTAGAGGCCTCTTCTCAATCTGCTTTATTTTAGACAAAATTAGGCTCCAATGGACTTCAGTTTTTAGGTGCCTTATGACATAAGTGGAAGGATAGCATACTGTAGGATAAATGTGGCCATATCTCTGTCTGTCTGTACTTTTATTACTGAGGTAGATACTGGGAAAATCTAAACTTACTGAGAAACAAACAAAGCTTAAATAGAAAAGAAAATCCTTGTTATTAATTAAAACCAGTGATATTTGCATTACAGCTTCTGAATGATTCAGCTTCATGGATACAGCAGTATATATTTTAAAGTAGAAGTGTATAAGGTAAAGTAAAAATCACTGACCTTTGTTTATTTAACAAGCCAACTCTAATTAGATGGTTAAATTAGTGGTGTGTCTGTAAAACAAACTGGTGAGGTATCTTGGGGAAGGCAAAATAATGTTATTATTTTATCCCATGTTGTTTATCCTTTATGCATCATGTTACCAGATCAAACACCTGCAACATCTGAGTGTGAAGAAGGTGGATAGAAGAGAAAGGATGGTCTCTGTAAGAGACTTCTCTGTAGAAAGGCAGTGTTAAAGCTGTGTAAGATGTGTAGGATAAATAAGTAGTTAGATCTGTATAAAGGAAAGAATGAAGGATATTTTCTAATAGATATTTTTATTTTTAATTTTGTGTTTTTTCTTTGTGTGAGTTTTCACTGTTTCACAGTATTACTTCCATGCTTTGATACGTGTGATGGGGTGATGAGTAAACCTTGACAAGGAGCTTAATTTTGCTTCAGTTCTGCTAAGGATTTCCAAAATGTGACTAGAACATACTGAATCCTTACCCAATATGTCTGGACTGCTAATCTAGGGAAATGGTACCACCTAGGGATGCCAGGAGGCCACCCTCAGGAATATTAATTTTCTCTTTCATTGAGGTACTATTGGAGCTAATCAGTGATATGGGGAAGTTCCATGTGCTTTAAGATTCAAAAGAAATGTCCACTTTGTGCTGCTTTACACGTTTCTGTTGATTGCAGTTGGGTAAAGGCAGGGCAGCAGCAGGACTGGTTTGTCTTGATCATTGAATCAAACATAATGCCATTCCACTGGGACAGTGAACAACAGAGAAAGTTAAGCAAAATTAACAGTAACACTGGGCTTCAGTAACAGCCATACAGGGGCCAGAAGAAAAGAGTTCAAAGGTGATATTTGTGAGAAAGCAGTGAATGGGGTCAGGGAAAGGTAACTCATGGTAAAGATAACCAGAATCTGTGACAGTCTTTCATTGCAGGGGGCATGGAGGGTACAAAGGAAATGTTCAAACTGCATAGGAGCAAAGGCTGATAAGACTTGCAATACAGAGATTAAGGTATCAGTTTCCAGCCAAAGGGATCTGGGGATTGGATCATTATTGTGCTATTAGCTGCTGGCTGGAGATAAACAAAACAAATGTTTATTCCCAGGAGAAACAGCTCTTAGAGTTTAACTGACTGCTAATTTGAAATTCCCTTGTGCAAGAAGGCAGTCTCTCTTTGGAGCTGGAGTCTTCAAAAGACAATTTCAGGATGATAAAAAGAATGAAAATACTTCTTTTTCAGTACACAGAATATAGTGATTGCTCCCTTATCCTCTGACGGATTATTTTCTGTATTACTTATCATGTATTGCTCGGTCTACAAGAAACTAATATAGGATGCTTTTCAATACTGAGGGTGAAGCCATCTGAACATGTGAACTCTCAGGCCCTGGATGACACCTTCATGAGTTTTAATTATCCTGTTTCTTATGTTACCTAAAAGGATTCCAGAGGACAAGAAAATACTAAACTTCTCAGTGGGAGTGCAGGGACACCCTTGAACACCAGAAAGTCTCAGGGCTGTCCAGGACTGGGGGGACACCATAACTCACCAGGGCCAGACTTTGGCTCCCAGAAGCTGGGAAAATTTCACTGCAGATCTGGGCAGTATTTTCTCCTAGACATTCACCCGTGACCTTTCATGAGAATTATTTTTGGAAAGCAACAAGAGAAAAAAAGCAGAGCCAGTGTCATCTCTCATTCAGTTCAGGCTGCAGAAGTTGTGCTTGGGAGAGGAAGGCTGAAGTTCAAAGCTTTGCCCTGGTCCCTGACAAGTTGCAGGGCACTAGGCAAGGATATGCCAGCAATGAGAAATCCCATGAATTTTTTTTTTTGCAGTAGGAGGATCTTTGAACTTTAGATGCCAGCAGCCTTTGACAACACTCTTTATTTCCAGAGTGCTGTTCTGCCAGCAGAGGAGGGAGAGTCCTGATTTCCCACTGCAAGGAATAAGGCTGCCCAGTGAGACAAATTACAGCAGCATGGCTCTGATAGGACTGAGTGAGCCAGGAGAAAAGCCTGGACTGTGCAACCACTTCCAAGGAAGCTATATATTCATTATAGTAGAAATATTTTTTTTCCTCACTTCATAATGACTAATGCCATGATTAACATATCAGATTGTACGTGGAGTCTCGGCACAAGACATCAAAGCCTTTCCACATAGGTCCTTCTCTTGCTCTCTTATTAGTGTATATGGTGCCCCGAGGATATCACAAGCAGAGCTGCAGAATGCCTGTTGAGGAGTTTACAAGTGAAGCTCTAGGTTTGCTCCAGCCCTGGAACAAAAGAGAGAAACATTGTTTACAGCAGGAACTACCCAGAAGCCCCAAAAGTCCCCAGGACACCCTTAAATAATGTAACCCAACCCAAACAAAATGATGAAAGGGGAAAAATATTTTTTTGGTCCCATTCTCTCTTAGGAGCCATAATTATGTAGGAAAGTGTGGCTTTTTAGGCTGGACCCTGAATGCAACAACCACCCTTCTGTGCCATGAGCAAACTGAGAGTTTCCTGACTGGAAATATCTAAACACTTCAGCAAGCCTATTTAGCATCTTTTCTACACATATCCAACCCCTCAGGGTCTGTCATGCACAGTGTAATCTCACTTTCTTGAAAATTGTTCTGCTGGTCAGCTCAGCTGCACTAATTTTCCTGGTTTGTGTTTATTAAAATACCTTCTCTACTGTCCACAGAAAAACAATCAACCTGACTGCATTTGTGGCAGTGGCATTTTGCCTTCTACCTGTTATTGTATCTATTTATCTCCACCAGTAGTCAGGATGTGGGTGGTTTGGAGGGAGATTTACACACTGATATTTTATTAAGGTTCCTTTTTATTCTCTAATTTAACTGGGGAGATTGAAACATTGTACATTATTTTGCCTGTGGTAAAATAGACCTATTTTAGCTTCTCTTTTCCCCCCCCTATTTCTGATTGCTTATTAATATTCAGAATTTATCTTATCTATTCCCCTCTTCATTTGGTTTGTAAATTATTCCTTTGCTAGCTCCTTTATTTTTAAGCCTGTTTTCAACTTTTGTTTAATCTTCTTGGTTGCTTTTTTCTTGTTTGGTATTAAATTTCGAGTTAGACTTTTAAGCTTATTCCTTTTCATATTTACTCCTTAAAACGCCAGCTGCTCTTTTTCTCTGTCTACTACAGAGAGTGTGTGAGAGCAGACAAACAGAGCTGCTCCTCCAGCATAATATGGATTGTTAATTTTGAGGAGCATTCTCAGGTGTCAAAAAAAGGGGCTGGGTGGGCTTTAGCCTTTCACCCCCATGGCAGCTGTAGTTGTAATGAGTAGAAACAGGCACTGGTGTATGAAATGTGGGGGGGACACTCAGGCAGTGCATCCCTCTAGGAGCTCTGTGGGAGTTATCTCCCAGCAGGTTTTGGACACAGACATTTCCTCTCAGCTGTCATTCTTGCCACACCTCCCTGCTGGCATCTCTGCTGGTTCTACACCAGGGTGTGCTTGCAGGGGTGACCTGTAGTTACAGCAGGACAGGTGTGTGCTGCAGTGTGTGCTCTGTGTCACCTGGGCTGCAGACACCCCGGGGCTCCTGGGCTCTCATCACACATTGACTCTGCAGCCTGTTTGTCTTGTCCTCCCATCCCTACTGAGCAGTAGCAGCAGTGTAATGCAAGGGAAAAGGACTCTCATTCCCTAGAAATTACTCCACCTTGCTGTAAATTGGCTGACTCCAGATACTATCCCAGTCTTTGGGCATTCTCAGGAAAGCACTGAACCTGTTTGTCCTTGGGTGACCACCTCATCAGGGCCTGTTTAGATTCATGTCATATTTATTTTAATTCAAATTCCATTTATTCTGATTTGCTATCTGACTTGTCTCATAACTCTTCAGTCTTTGGATCTATTTGCTTTCCTTAAAACCTTCCCCTCTCCATTTCAAATAGTTTTTAGATCTGAAAAAAGTAAAATTTGCCTTCTTGCTATCATTGCCTCTCTTCATTTCCCCCAAGTCTGCCCCTATGGTGTTCACTGTTTTGCAGAGAACTGCAGACGAGAAGTCACAGTAGGCTCTGTGTTTTCCATTATTTTCATCTTAATTCCTCTTTTTTTTTTCTTTTGAATTTCCTCTTTTAACCACCAAAGAGCTAATCTAATCTAACACCTTTCTCAGCTGCCTCTTCAGAGTTTTCAACAAAGTCATGCACACCCACAGCAGGCATCATCTTTACATCATCTTGGGTGGGTGCAAGGTCAGATTCTGAATTCATGATTTGAATCACAGTTCCCTTCTCAGTGCATGATAGCAGTCTTTATAAGAAAAGAACAAAAATGGACCATCTTGAGAAGGTTTTTGGCTGTGTTTATCCCTCACCTGTGTGCTAAACACAGCACGTGTTTAAGCATGCAGGTGCACCTGACCTCGTGCCTTGCTGTCAGTGTCATGCAGTGTCACATGTAGCAAAGGAGCTCCAAAATGAAAGTATAATAATCATGTGATTGATGAGGAGTACATGGTGAAGTTGACATTTAAAGGAAAATGGAAAAAATTTAACACAGGAACATTATGTTGTTTAGTGATGGAGGACAAATGAAAGCCAAGAAAGACAGATACAATTCTTCTAAAATGCCATACACTTGTTGGAAGCAATGACAATATTGGATTCTTTCAGTGGCATTTGTCACTGTCAGAGGCAGGTCAGTAGACGAGATGGAGCCAATTGTGATCCATTATGACAATGACTAAGCCCCTGGGGACCAAAATATTCCTAGGGTTGCTTTGTATACAGTTGTGATAAGCCCAGCCTGTGCTAGGCACAGGAAAGGTACTGGTTTATCTTTTATATAATTGATGCACCTGCTGAAAACTGAAACAGTATTTTTGTATTCCTAACTCACTTTGACTCTACATGAGCTGTTTGCCTTCTTCATTTTGTGGATTTGGCACAGTCAAGCTTCTGCATTTCAGTTGCCTGAAATGTTGTGCAATTCTTGCTGTGGGATCATAAATAGCATTAAATGTTTACATGCAGGTGCTGTAATTCTTAAAATATTTCTTAGAATTAATAATTATTAGCTATTAAAATACTAAATTCTTAATATTAGCATGGATATGGTTTCTTCTTTTCTTGTGGGTTTATGTGAGCTTGCCCAAATGAGAAGCAGAGTCAACACTTCCTTTTTGATGCTGCTTCTGGCAGGTCTGGTTGTGTTGCTGGAACCTGAGTTCAGGTGGCATTTCCAAAGTATAACCTTATCCAAAGGTGAGATAGGTAAAAAGTTGCTTCCACTTGCTGCCATGGGTTCTGAGTGATCAGAGCTGCTATAGGCAGCTGTAATTGAAGTATTTAGTCTTTGCTAAATACGGTTATTACCTGAGGGTGCTTGAAATACTGTTTGCATTTTTTATGGTCATTGGATTCTCCTGATTACCAGATGTAATAGACTTTTTATGCTACAATGCAACTGTTGAACATTTTAATTGGAATGCCATGTCAAATTTTTAAATTAAAAATCAAATACTCAAAGCACCAATGCTTTTTTGATTACTAAAATTAAAACCTAATTGAATTCTCCCACCAAAAAATATCCTGTGGAAATTTAATTAGAGAAGTGTAAAAGAGCTGATTTTTAAAACATATTATTTTTTAATTAGAAAAAAATCTAAAAGGCAAATTAGTAAGTTCTAAATTTTCCAAAATATGAATATGGAGATTCCATTTGGCACAATAAAGAGGAGACCCAAGGCCTACCTTCCTAAATGACTATATTTCACAGGGCTTGAGACTTACCTGAAGAAAATAAAGTGAGGAATACCCACTTTTGTTGTGGATTCTCATAAAAACCCTACATACATTAACAGCCCATTAAAAGACTACAATGAAAAGTTAAAGTAGCTTTAAATGAATATTTGGAGTAGGGTACAAAGAGAGAGGCTAGCTGGTTGTTTACAAATAATGCACAAGGTACTCTCATGTCTTCAATGACATCTTGGATGTCAAGACAGTCTCTGCAGCCAAGCTCTTCTTGCTGTGGGATCATAAATAACATTAAATTTTTACATGTAGGTGCTAAAATATTTCTTAGAATTAATAATTATTAGCTATTAAAATTATAATTTCTTTTTATTAGCATTAGCATGGATTAGATCCCATTCCCAGGTCCTTTGCTCCCCTGGTGTGATGCAGGATGCCTGACTCCAGGGCTCTGCATTGAAGACCAGGCACATTGCATTGCTCTTTATTGCCCTGCTTTTGTGTGATTGACCATGGTACACCCAGGAACATTCACACAACATTAATAAGGGTGAAGAAATCATTGACAGCCTAGGTGGGCTCAATTTGGCCTTGTCAGGACATTTCCATTTCCCATTGATTTTAGTTGTTTGTGGTTGCACACAAAGTGTCAGAGTTAGTGAATTAGAACAGGTGACAAGGGCCCTTGGGAAAGCACAACACCATCGTTAGGTGGATGGGAAATGATTGCAGCTCTACTTCTTCCTTAATAATTTTTCTTTCTTAAAAATGTGTATTGCACAAACTACCTCTCTATTTTGTGGCGCTGTGTAATTTCATGATACAGCAGTTAGGAGATAATTTGATTTAAAGAAAAAAAAATAGAAATACTAACTACAGCTCTCTGGAGACTCGGTGCTTAATGATATGCACTTAAAAGTAGAAGCAATAACAAAATGAAGAGGAATGGTGCCTGCAGGGTACGTTCAGATCTGGGTTATCTCACTCTCTCACAGCTGAAGGCGGGCAGCGTGTGACAGTCACTCACAACTTGCACTCCTGAGCCTGAGGAGCTGGGGGAGACCTACCTGAGCAGACCCTGCAGGGCATGGGCTGACTTCAGAACTCTCCAGATCATCCTCCTGTGTTCATGACCTGGAGCATGGTGCCAGTCCCAATGATTACTCACTTTTATCTTGGAAAGCCTTTCCTGGCTTGGAGAACAAAGAAGAAGGAGTCTGCTCACAGCTGAGATGCTCAGCTGGGAAAGGGAAACTGAAACAATAAAACTGTTTGGTTTTTTTTAAATTCACTTTTCTTAAACACAAAAGTACAAAATAAACTTATTTCAGTCCCTGTTGTTTGCTTAAACTGGAGAAATCATATTCTTTCCCATGACTACTCTGGTGCTAATGACATCTTTCTTGTCAAAAGATGAGATGGGAGAGTTTAAAATGTTCATCTCCCTTTTCCTGGATGAGTGCCTTAACCAGTCTTGTATACTAAAGGGATTACAGACTGTCTCTCAACACACCTATATCAGGGTAAATTTAAGCAGAAGGTGCACCCCATCTTCTTTATGAAGACTGTATTATGCAGGTAACAATGTGTGGTTTCTGACTGCTTAGATTTCCCCTGAAATCTGAATTTGGTGTCAAAACAAATTCTATTTCAGGTTCTGGTAGTGAAGGGGCTACAGGGGTGGCTTCTGTGAGAAGGTGCTGGAACTTTCCCTGTGTCCAACAGAGTCTATGCCAGGCAGCTCCAGGACCTGCTGCTGACTAGGGCTGAGGTGATCAGAGATGGTGAGGGGCTTGGAGGAGCATCCCCAGCCAAGGCAGGACTCTGCATGCACACTCCAAGAAGGGACATAACAGAAGGGCCTGATTTGAAAGTGGGACTGTGGGGCTGGACTTTTATCGTGATTGACTGTCAGTCACATATCTCCAGGTCAGCTGTGTCATCTGGGCATTTTTAGATAAGGATATTTTAACATACCTGCCACATCTTTACCTCACTACCAGGAAGTTTAAGTTTGGGGTTAATGAGTCAGACTGGTTTTGGCATAATTCAACAGCAAACCAGCCTGACACAGACTCTCTCAGCCCACCACTGCTAGCCTTGAAAACAGGACATTGTGTGAGTTACATTCTAGGCACAACATCCTGCTGCACAGGGGAAGGGCTTCTCACCCTGAGAAGGGAACAGCAGTAGAAAGAGCATGAGATGAAGTGACCATAACCCCCATTCCTTCTTCCCTGCCTCCACTTTCTTGGGGCAGGGAGAAGCAGGAGGTAGAGACCTAGAAATAAAGTTAAGACTGGGAAGAAGGGAGGGGTAGTGGGGAGGTGTTTTTTAGGACTGCTTTTACTTCCTGTAATCCTACTCTGGTTTTGATTAGTACTAAATTCAATAATTTTCTGGAAGTAGAGACTGTTTTGCCCATGTTGGTAAACGGTGAGTTATCTCTCCCCATTCCTTATCTCAATTCATGAGCTTCTGTTCTCCTGTCCTGTTGAGCAGGGGAGTGATGGAGCAGCTTTGGAGGGCACCTGGCATCCAGCCCAGGTCAAACCACCTCACAACCTGTGTTCCTAAGCCTTTTAACAGAAGAGAAAGTCACACACTGGAATCCCATAAAATGCTAACTCCCAGGTTTAGGAGAAATGGTCAAAAATACTGTGAAGTAACATGGTAATTTTGCAACCTATATCCTTCCCATGGTGATTTAATAGGCTGATAAGCACTTGAAAATGAAGGAATGAATGTGTGATTTGGCTATCATGTAGGTTAATGAAGATTCCTTTTCTTTAAATGTCAGTTTTGAAGTCAGTTGGAATCAAACAATCTTGTTATCTTTAATTTCATTTCCTATTGCATACTTAGGCAATCTGCTCTCTATAAGCAGTTATTACAGCAACCTATTTGTTTTCCACTTATATCTAATAACAGTTCACTCATTCCTCAAAGGTCTGTACTTATTTTAATTTTTTATAACAAAATGAGAAACAGAGAGTCTATTCAAAAAAGTAGTTTTTAAACAAATGCGAAAATCAAGAAGGACTAAAGGCTGGGGGAAACCCTTTGAGATTCAGGTATTAGTATCAGGATGGAGAAATAGATGAATTTAGAGTTTGTGTGGTAGATGCTTGGTTTACCTTGGTGCAAGCACTTGCCTTCTAGACAGTCATTCAAGATATTACTGCTTTCTGTTTACTTGATACTGCCTTCACAGCTGAGACTTGTTAACATGCAAAGTCATCCAAATTACTTCAAAGATCTTTCAGATCTTCAAGGACATGCCAGTTTGCCCCTTTTCTGTGTTTCATTTTGTTAAAGTCAAATTAAATACAAAACAAAAAATAAACCAATCTAAAACCCAAATAAACAAGAAAACCCCCACAGGAACAATATATGTTTGTATGAAAACTGCCATAAGATAAAAATCAATGTGATCCACATGAATCAAGTTTGTCAGGCACTATCAGGAGGAGAGAAGGTTTACAGCTCCCCTACTTTTCACCCCAAAGATCAAAACACACAGTCCTTCTTCTCTGAGATGATTGAGTTACTGCCCAGTGCACCTCATTCCTTCAGGAATCAGGATGCTGATAAGACTGGCAATTCATCTGATCCCACACTGCAAATCTTGTATGGCCAGCCCTGAAAGCATGGAAATGTCAACACTGAGAAAAACCAAAACCCTGCACAGGGAAGGAGTTTGGAAGTGGAAAAGCATCTACAAGCCATGCACTGGAAAAATCCTGCCCTGAGGAAGAAAGTTAAACAGCAGCATGTGAAGGATGCAGGAAAATGAAGGAGTTTGGACATAGGCTGAACCTGAGAGTCCTTTAGCAACCTTGGCCCCAGACATTCAGAGCCACACTGATAATCTGCTGGGATTGTGCCATATTTCAGTCTCCCTTCTCTGGGTAGCACCATCAGTGGACATCTGCTAATGCAAGATTAACTCTGAGGTCATACTGGGCCCCCTCTGTGTGATGTGAGCTAGCTTGCAGGTGAGTACTTTAAAATTAAATGGTCAGATCAGTCAAGTTTGGTAAAAGGCTGTTCTCAGCAGACACTGGTTAGAGTGACTTGAAGTGTCTGAACGGGCTTGGGAGAATAGAGTTTGAACCAAATGAGTTAGGCAGAAAGTTATTGATCAGCTTCTTTCACATTACCTTAATTTGATGTTGGTGTAACGAAGGGTTATTTGTAATAGACTAATAGGAAGACAGGATTGTGACATAAAAATTTCCAGCTGAAATAAAGCAAGGCAATTACAGGTTGTCCACTGGGTTGATGTAATAATCTTTCATTTCAGAACAGCTGAGTTCTGCACCCCAAGTGTAGCCCTCTAGCAGATGCCTCTGGCAGCAACATGAGCCCTGTTTCCATCTGTCTAGAGTAGAAATGCTGGCAAGACATAGGCTTTGGGTGGAAAAGAAAGAATTTTTTGTGAAAGAGATATTTGTTTTCTGAATTAGGGGAAACTAGGAATTGATTTATTCTTTCAGGTTACAGCAAAGGAACACAGAATTCCTTTCCATTCTCCACATGGATATAGGAATTTATTTAGAAAGAAAAAGAAACTAAGGAAACAAGCAAGGTGATACCTAAGTATTTACGTAGAAGCAAATCCAGATGATATATTGTGATGCTTTCAACATTTGAAAAAACAACTATATGAACTCTTAAGGTTCTGAATTTTTAGATCTCACTAAAATTTGCTCATGATATTATGACTTTTTTTNATCAAAGACAGTCTGGGTTTGATATCTGACTCTACCAGATGGGGTGCAAAATATAGCAGCAGAAACACACAACTTCTGCTTTTATTCAGAATGTCCCAAAGGAACAGAACTCTCTAGCTTTGTCCTATAGAACTTTTTGTCTTAAAGCTAAAGAAACCCCAGAGATTTCTGAACATCAAAAAATTAATGATTTATCCTTTCATTTTGGAAATATTATTTTCCCCCAAACCTTAAAGAATTCCCTTCATCCCAGAAATCAATAACCTCTCCCTACTGAATAAACCTCTAAAATTTTCTATCTACCAAAGCATGAAAATAAAATTTTCTACCCCAAAGCATGGGGTACATGCTCAGCTTTATTCTGGAGGAAAAATGAGTTATACTGAAGTTAATTCCTTACTTTTGACTTCATAGAGTTAATCTGGGACTAATTTCTTTGAGTGAAACTGACCTTTGAGCATGAGGTTGGCCCCAGTGCAGTGACTAAGCTGATGTTCTAAAAGCTTAGCATGGTCAGGAGTGCCTGACTACACTGGAGCCACTGGAAAATGGAAGGAGAGAAAGATAAGCAAATCCTGAGCAAATCCAGAAATCTTAAAAAAATATATACCCAAATGTGCATACTGAACACAGTACAGAACAGTCTCACAACTACATTGGGTAATAGACACCTCACAATAAATATAGAATCAAGCACTAAAGATGAGTGAATGTGAAGGAGCTATAAAAACAGTCAGCTATAAATTCAGCCTGTGATTTGCAACCTGATCTTCTGCTCTCAACATTGGTGAGGTCACAGCTCCTGTGCTGTGCCCAGTTCTGGGCCCCTCAATTCAGGAAGAATATTGAGGTGCTGGAGTGTGTCCAGAGATGGTGAAGGGTCTGGATCACAAGTTTTATGAGAAGCAGCTGAGGGAGCAGGGGGTGTTCAGCCTGGAGAGAAGGACACTCAGGGGAGGACCTTACCACTCTCTACAACTCCCTGAAAGGAGGCAGCAGCCATTTGAGGGTCGGTATCTTTTCCCAAGTAACAAGTGATAGAACCAGGAGAAATGGCCTCAAGTTGTGCCAAGGGAGGTTTAAATTTGATATTACAAAAAATATCTTCACCTTAAGAGTTGTCAAGCATTGGAACAGGCTGCCCAGGGAAGTAAATGTTGAAGTCACCATCCCTGGAGATAATTAAGAGATGTGTAGAGAGGGCACTTAGAGACATGGTTTAGAGGTAGACATGGCAGTGCTGGGTTAATGGCTGGGCCTGATGATTTTAAGGGTCTTGTCCAGCTGAAATAATGGTTCTATGATTCTGGGAGCCCTGACACACATTTAATGTTTACTTATCCAAGTTGCAAATCACTGTTAATTTATGCTGGGTCTAGCTCTACCCAATGAGGTTACTGAGGCAGTAACAATTTTTAATTGCACGGGGCTAAGTTAGGGATGGACTTTGTTGTGGTATCAAACCAGTATTTCATTATGCTGCCTCCATAGGTGCTTAATACTGAACAGAGAAGGGTGAGGGGATCATGACAAATGAGGAGTATGGACCTGGGACCAGATATGGACCCAGGGCAGGAAACAGGTAAGAGTGGACAGTGAAGGAATGGTGAAGTGAAGGTAAGGAAACAGGTAAGAGTGGACAGTGAAGGGTGATGCTTCACAGACAAGACCCCAGTCTTGCACTGGAAGGCCAGTTTCTAACTTTTATTGAACTAAGTGATAGCAAAATGCTGTTACAGGTGTAGCTGTAATGCTTGGGAAATAACACAAAACAGAGAGGAGAGTGATATTTTTGAAGCTTATCTTTTGGATTTAGGCTTTTCTTTTCCAAAATGACTTACCCCACTGCCCTAGGTCTACTGTGGACTTTTATGACTGCTAATGTGCACCTTTAAGCAACTATGCCCACAAATATATGCATTAAATGATCTGTCTTATTTGCTACCCAGAGAGCTTTCAGACTTGGTCCTTACCCCGGGCAGTTTCGCAGGAGTGAGGGATCTTCCTGTATTAAATCCAGTGGGCTGCATTTCACTGTGTTGCCTTCATGGAGGATTTCCAGTGGAATTAGAAGGGCAAATGTCAGCCTTTAACCACAGTCTGCATGAGGTTATTTGACATGATTCCTTGCACTTGCTGGGAGGAATGGACTGGGCATGGTGGTACTTTGAAGTCTCAGCTCTGTGGCACCCAGCCCTTCCATTGCTCTGGCACTCCACACATTTGCAGCACCTTTCTTCACAAGTTCACTCTCAGTTTGCTTCCCCCCCCTCCCTCCTACTTGCCAAAAATGTGCCAGTTACAGAACAAAGGAATGATCACAGGGGCGGTTTGGCTGGAGAGCTGCAGAGCCCAGCAATTACCGGGTGCTCCCTCTCTGGCTGTGCTCTCTGTCATGTTCCATTTCACATTTGCATAGCTGTGTGTATCTGCTCTTTCATCACTGCTATACACAAGCTGTAATCAGTTCATTTTATGGCTGTCTTCAGCTAAATTCTTTGTTGATTTTAACATGACAGAAGTTGAAAAGATTACATATTATAAATAGATGATTAATATATCAGCACAGCTTGTTGCTCTCTGTCTCTCCATCTCTTTAGGAGAATCGGTTTTAATGTTTCCTCTGCCTTTCTGTCCTCCATGTAGACTGCCTGAATATTAGAATGAAGCTTGACAGCTTGATTAAAATTTCACCTGCTATATTTCTCTTTCCATAGTGGATTCCTCTGTTTTGAATAAATGGGTCATGTGTAAAAAATGAAATCACAGTTAATTTCCAAGTAGAGTAATTTTTTCCTAATTATGCACTTTTTTGTTTAGTTTTGGTCATAGCTTGGGGATATGTTTATATTCTAGGATTTTCATTAAACTATGCATGAGCATTTCATAACATTGGTGAAATTATCTTCCGAATGTCATTTGGGGATGAGATGTACCATTTTCAATTTTTGAATGGTAAGCTGAGACACCAGGTTGATTCACTTGCAGATGAGTTTAGAATTAAGTTCCTGCTTCCAGAGACCCCAGTCATCTCCTGAACATCCTTCTACTCCAGTCACAGTATTCATAGCTAGCACAACAGAGAGCATCAGCTTTGCTTTAGCTTGGAAAGTCTTAATAATTTTTCCATAGATAAAGTAAACTTAACCTCTTAAGTTTGCTTTTCTTAGTTACTATCTATACATCTTGTAAATGTATTTGAGGGATCCTGAGGTCTTGTGGACATAGTATGGAAAAGTAATGAAGCACAAGTCACTTTCTGGGGTTCACAAAGACTTTTTTTCAGCTTTAAATAGGGAGAAGACATAATGCATAAATCTGAGAAAGGAAGTAGAAAATAGGACAGAACTATCTCTACACCCTTTTTATAAATCAAAAGTCAGGTCACTTAGTAAATTCTGTGCTTTTCAATGTGAAATTTTGTTTCTTTTTCATACTCTGGCTTGGGAACACTTATTTGTATGTGGCAGGAGTAACTACAGGGTATTTGAGAGAACCAAGGGGGAGAAGAGGGACCTTAGGTGCCTGGGGCACTGAGGATATGTGCTGGGGTAAATTTATCAAGACCTATGAATCCAAGCCACATACTAAAATCTTTCTTAGACCAAGATCTATTAAAAAAATAGATTGGCTTGGCTGAAAAATCAGAATTGGATCAGTGGCTGGACACTGACAGTACAATCTGTGGGGATGGGGAACCATAACTGCGTTTCCCTGACCACAAAGGTATTTAGGGAAGGTGTCCCAGCACCATTTGTGATGGCATCCTTCCCCTTATCCATCACTGCTGGGCATCCTTGTCCATAGCACAGGGTTCAGGAGGTACCTTGCATAGACCCAAGAGGCCATGCCTGATTTTATCCTTAGCCAGCTTTTCCTTGTAGTGGAATCTCATTGAATTCAGCTGAGACAGAAGTGACATAGAAGATTTTCTCTCAGTTTATATTTCCCTGCAGAGTACAGCACGTCATACCCAAAGGTACAACAAAAATGCATGACAAGGACCTCAGCTGAAGAGCTCTATACAGAATAACAGAAAAAGGATTTCAACATGGGAAATTCAGGATTTAGTACTTGAAAAAAAGTTAGCAGAGAAGCTGTCATGTATTTTCTTTCACACATAATAAGATCCCCAAGCCAAAGCTTTCACCATCTTGAGCAGTTTTCAGAGATATATGTCATTTGAATCATCATGATTTAGTTTAAATTGACTAATTTTCTCCTGGGAGTCAAATTCCGTCCAGAATTACACCCTGGCTAAATCTCCTTTCAGTGATGTAGTAGCTAAAAAACAGTGAGGATGCATTGACCTAACAGGCTGAGCCCACAGAGGGTTTTGAGTACAGTGTCAGTAGTCTTAACACACAACCTGACTTCAATATTGCTAAAAATCCATACATAACATTTACATTTATAACACTTGAACTGAGTGCAAATGTATTTTAACTTTGCTGGTAGGTCCCTTATATACTATAAAGTGGTATGAAATGTCCAGTGTAAATTGTGATTAGTTTTGATAGATTTTAATTCTATTGTTTGGCAGTTTTTCAAGGATTCTTCTTTAAGAAGAAATTCTTTAAGAATTTTTTTTAGAATTCAAATGCACAACTTATCTGTATAAAAGCACACTGTACAAATTCCTGGTTTAAGGAAAGACCCCCTAAATGCTACTGCATATTATCACTCAGAAGATACTTTGGAAACTTTATTTTCTCCTTAATGAAAGAAGCATTTCAAAAAGAATCTCCTGAAAGGAGCCTGCATTTTTTGCTAATGCTTTTGGCCTCTGTTAGCAATTCTGTGAATCTCTGATACACTGTAGTGCAACAGACAACCTTCTCTGTTTTGCATTTTGATTCTTTTGTTTTCAATGTAAGATAAAGCAGCCAGCTTAGTAGGAGGAAAATTTCTAAAAGTTCCTGGAAAAACAGAGAAAAAGGCAATAAATAATTTTCAGTAGTCATATTAAAACACAATCAGGAAAGGCTTTTGATGGTTCTCAAGCACTTGTATGCTGAAAATATGTGTTTGTTTTTTTTTTAAAGCACAACTTCTCTGGATGTGTTTTAAAAGTTCAGAGCTGTCCTTGCTGTACCACGAGTCACAGTGATGATGAGAGTAAAATATTGCAAAATTGTCCTTCAAAATGACCTTCAAATTCTCAGTGCCCTTTACCTATTCTGCATTTAAAATGGAATTGAAGGCTAGCCTAGTTTATAGAACTGGTCAAAACTTGGAACTGCTTTTACAGATGAAACTGAAATATTTTGACATTTCTTTTGTTCTAAATCAAGGTATGAAAAGTGCAAAATTTTGCACAAAAGAATGACATTTATTGAAAACATCAATTTGTAAATATCAAAGGACTTCATTGAAGTAGTTTGTTTAGGGAAGGTTGAAAAACTTCATTTATATGATTTATATGTCAGCATTTGATTTGGATAAAACATACTGATAAAGATGGAATGGAGAAACACAATAATAATTAAACTAAAAGACCCTGCTCTGGTTACTTAGGAATACTGATAATTTCCCATAATGTTTTACTGGGACAGGACAGAGTGAGAGTAGGGCAAATCAGGTCTGGCTATCTGGAAATGCATTCTCTAAAAATCTTGTGAACATTACAGGTTATTTATACTTTATATTTGGGGAACATAATACATTGAAACACAAAACATTGAAAATTGTAAATAAAACATTCATCTTAGGTGAAGTCTTCTCTTGAGCTGAAGCTGATGTCCCTACAACAGGTGAGATGTTTCTTTCAGTATTACTTTTTTCTAGAGGTAGTAAAATAAGATTTGTATGAATTGAGCTTGGTTTTTGGTCTGCTGCTGTTTTCTGATGTTACCATGGCCAAAGATGTGCTCTTGCAACATTTCATTTGCCTTTTCAGAGAATGAGGAAACTGTTGTGCATTTCTGCAGGATTCCCTGATGAGCCCTGGTCCCTGGAGCAAGGCATCTCAATCCAGCTCACACCTTGGCCCTGGCTGAGGCTGGCCTGACTGGCTGTAGCATCTCTGGCATTTGGAGAGACAACTTGCCAGTCCTGTAGTCCTGCTGTGAAGTCCTGCAACTTGGGGCTGTCAAGGGACGTGTAGGTCACAGTGGCCTTTAAGAGCCAGGTCTAGAGCTGAAGTGAGACACTTGTAACACCACCCAGACGTACTGGGAGAAGAACAGGTTTGTTCTTTATCCAAGAGTTAAAGTTCCTGCAATGTTCCTGTTCCTCCACTATATGAAAATACAATACAGTAGCAAATCATTCCAAAAGCTAAAAGACCTCATGGCATAGTATACATTATAGAAATTAAACTACTATTTATTTTCCCATTATGTAGTCAAGGTTAATTCAAAAATGTGCATGCTGCCACAATAAGACTGGTATGAGGTGGTTAAAGAAGTATTAAATCTATGTGAAGTTTAAGGTCATGACACATTGCAGAGAATTCCAACTACAGCAGGAGCCCAGCATAGACAAGGCTTGGTGCTTGCTGCAGCTGTTTTGGTGAGGTAACAGGCAACCATTGAGCTGACAGCATGGCATGTAAAAGATAATTAAGCCTTGTAATTAAGGAGATATTAAGTGCATAATCACATTTATTCATTTAATTAAGTTTGGCAAGTTTGTCCTATGACGTTAGATATCAATTGCTAAAGATACACGTTTACATTTAATAAGTGTAATTTCTGACTTGCCTTATTTTGTTATTTGCCAACTGAACACCTAGAGATCCCTTTTAAATGGATTAAGCAGGAGTATAAGCTTAATGCATTATAAGACCATAATGGTACTTTTATTGCTCATTAAATTTTGAGTTAATTATGTAGCAACCAGGTTTATGTTTTATTATCTCAAACCTCAATCCGTGGGCTCTTAGAAGTAGTCTAAGGGAAGGAAAACAACTTCAAAATGTACTGTATGACATGTCTTTCAAATGTATTTACTTCAGGAAATGCACAGCTCTGCAGATAAGAGAAGGCAGGCACCCAGTGCTGGGTTCCTCCATCTAGAGCTGAACACAACACTTGGAACCTCCCATTAAAATGTCTTCCTGTGGGACTTTCTCCTTTCTCAAAAAGAAGACCATATTTCCTTTCTTTTCTACCCAACTTTCATTATATTTTGATTCTTCTTTTTCTCTCCTATTTTTTTTTTCCTTTCCTCTGAGCAGCTAAAATAATCAATGTTTCTTGCTGTAGGGACTAGTCTGACCTGGGTGAAATCTTCTTCTCAAAATAGCTATTGGAAATTTTGATGTCTAAAGAACTTTCCAGAAAAGGGACATATGCCCAGAAAAAAGTTTTTGCCCTAATAATATTTGACATCTCTTTTGGAATTGGATGTCCTTCTCTCCTGTATAGAAGAAACCCTAAGTGGCTAAATTGGGGTACGTGGTTTATGTTAAGACAATAAAAATTAGTGGAGAACAATCTTTGCAAACTACTGGCAATGAGACATGGCCATGAAAGAGAGAAATTCTGATCAGGTTTGTCTCACAGTGAGATTCTAACATCTACCCAGGGGCTCCCTAGTTAATTTTTTTCCCCATTGATTTGATTAGTTTTTAGATAAAGTCATTATGTGTTTCGTTTGCTCTGAATTTCCTCAAACCATGTGAACTAGATATGGAATATGGGATTTGAAATGAACTTTCAGTGTCCTGCACTCCTGGTTACACTGGGCTTGGGAATGCTGCAGGATGTATGAGAGAATCAAGCAGCTCTAGAAGTTTGCTGTAGTAAAAGCTCCAGTGAAATTTAAAGAATATCATCAATGAAAAAATAGATTTCTAATTTACACACATAAACATTTATGGCTTCCTTTGTATAGACAGAAAAGAAAGCACTCATTTTTAGAAATAAACTTCCCATGTGACTAATTAAATAAATTATTCAAGTGTGTGTAATTCAGTGATATTCCATAGGGATGTATTTTATGGCACAAGTATCTGGAAGAATATATTTCCAGTTTAAAAGTCTCTAAATGTTCAAGACTAGACTAAATTCTTTTGTGGCATTGAACCTCTGACTTCTAATTGTGATTGACTGAATTTTTGAAACCTTTTCTCCTCACTTTAGATATGCATCTTTTTGGTGGAACATGTATTAAACTCAGTGGCCTGAATTCCATTATCTCAAAAGAGCCTTTGCCAGATGCTGTACATAGCTGACAATATTGAGGGAGATTTTTTACAATTAAAAGCAAAATTGTAAAGCCTCTTCCAACTGTAAAATGTCATGTGAAAGCTGAAAAAATCTTAATAATGCCCAGCACATGGAGTCCCCCACACGTAAGCTTTTGTTGGATTAACCTTCAATCCAGAATTTAATGTTATCTGATTAGGTGTGAACAGAATTTTAAATGAAGCAGAAAACAGGACACAGATGATCAAACAGTGAAGTTAAATAAAGATAAGGCAACTTTGTTGCAAAGCCAAAAAAATTCCATTTGAATAATTCCAGTGCAGCAATTTTAATCCTGCTAGACTGAATCTCTTGGAAATGTAACCAAAATGAATTTTTCTGTCTCCAACTAACCCGGGTTTTGTTTTGTAAACTATGTAAGATTTTATTAGGTTCTATGGAAATAATCTATTTGAATTTATTCAAACCACATATTTATGTGCCTAGGATTCAAACAGTGAAACATTTCAAAATGCTTTTATCAACATAGAAACACAATTGTTTTAACCTCCTCTCTGTAAGAACTTCCACCAAAGCCAGTGCTTGGCTTTGACTCAGATTCCAGAATCACACCTGAGTAGCAGTCCACAAAGGGGAGCTGTTTTTTTAAGGATTGATTTGGAGGAGCCATGAATTCATTTGCAACCTGCACAGTAAAAGAGTATGATTGTACAATGAAATGCATGGGAACCCTGCAGCAACATCATGTCTGATACAAATTCCTTTAACAGCACCTCCTGATGTCGATTTGTATCAACCAGGAAAATGACCATATCTTCCCCTAGGAAGAAAAGGTTATACTTGCCAGTGGAGGTGATTTCACCAGAAGGCTTTTTGGAAGGAGCTCCCTCAGGTAGCACAGGAGTGAAAATGAGGTGGCAGAGGCTTGACCATTGCCTGGTTACCTAAGGAAGTTCACAGAGTCTCCTGCAAGTCTGCCAGTGTGCCAGCCTGCTTCCTCCCCTCTTGCCAGAAATGACATCACTCAGTAACGTCCCATTTCTTTTGATGCCCTAAAAATTTTCTGGCAGGAGAACCATAAAATGAGTGAGCTTTCCTGCATCATCCTTTGTGGAGTCCTCAGGAATATTACAATGGTTATTATTGCTATTAATGCCTTAATCCCACTGGAAAGGAAGCCCTCCCTGAGCTCAGAGTCACTGCACTGTCACCTTTGCATTCCAGCCTGGCTCAGTCATCACCCAGTGAATTCTGCTCCTCGTGCCAGATCTCGAGGACTGTGCCCACATCACCTGCCAAGATCCTCTCCCTCATCTTCCCCTCCAGCTCCTGTGGCTGCATTGATGGACTCTGGCAGTGCTCTCCTGGATAACTTGCTGCCTGCTTCCACTTTCCTAGGGACAGAGCAGCAGGAATAGAGCCTTCCAGGTTAGGTACAATTTTTCAATTGTGTTTTTATTTCCAAAACCTTGCTGCTTTATTTTGATTATGTGAAGTTAAGGGGGGAAAAACAATGACAGGAGAAGTTATCATCATTCTGATTTTAATACCAATATTGTAATAATCAATACACAAATGGCAGAAGAGGAGCATACAAATGGAAATGAGAGGAAGGGTTTCAAATAGCTTAGCCAGTTTTTGTGCTCAAGGACTGGATATGTTCTTGGTGGTGGCTCTCAGATCCTTTCAGTGCTCATGTCTTCATGCTGAAGACCTGGTTTTAAGTTTCCTGAAAATTTCTGTGTGTATAAGATTGGTAGAATAGATGGGACACTGGAATGAATCTAGATCACTTTATTTGTATATCCTGCTCTCTGCAATTACCCCAAGGCAGGGTTAGAATAACTACATTTTCACCTAAATCTTCTTTTTGATTTTAGTGTAGTGCAATATCTGTAGTTCTAGTTTTTTAAAAGCTCTTCCTTGGACATACTTTCAGCTTAAGTCTGAACTGGTACACAATGATAAATAGAGGTCAGCTAGCAAACAGAATACTGTCAGCATTATTGTCTCTTGGCAAAACAGTGACTTCTTTGGCCACCTGAAGCTTGTGTGACATGGTTGGGCCATCCTTGAATAAATAACCTGTGATTGGAAATAAGATCATCCTTATAACACCAATAATTGTGTGGTCACAGCTCAGGACATTTTGGGTTGGAGAAAGAAATGAATTTATTGAAAAGTGATAGGAAAATGATATTTAGAATTCAAGACATAAATATTCATTTTAAATGGAAAGGGACAGTGATTTATCTGGCTGCTGCTGTTTCTAGATCAGGGACATTATTTGCATCCTTTATTTTGCTGATGCTGTTAAGCTCAGAAAGAATGTACTGTAATACTGAACTGATAAAATGCTTGGTATGAAATTGAGAAATTTTCATGGTGACTGGACAGCTGCTGACAAAAAAATTACTTGGAGCAGAATATCAAATGTTCTGTGATAGCTTGCAGTAGGTGATGGGAGCTGTTCCCCACCTCAGCATTTGTACACAGAACTGACAAACTGTCACTCATTTTTGCTGTTGTTCTCCCCATTAATCCTCATTTTTTTTCCCAGTTACTAAGTGGTTTTTAGCTATTATGACCACTGATAAGATAATATATCATTTTGGGTTCCCATATTTTTTTCTAAATCTTCACTAGTGACATGGAGAAATCTACTTGCTTTTCTCTAAGTTTTCTGTTAATATTGCCAACTCTTACTACCAAGGACCTGCTTTGTAGAGAAAGGAACCAAGTCACCAGTCTGAACTGTAAAAATATGTTATGTTTGGATAGGACAGGATTCTTCTCATCAAAGAAAATAATAAAAAAATCAAAGATGATTTCTCTGCCCCTAATCTCCACAGCTATGCCTGAGAAACATCTCTGTCCATATTTAGTCACTGGCTTGCTGCCTGGCATGGATTTGCTCTGTACATAGATGGACAATGGACAGACCAGAGGCAGCTCCTCCTTCTGGCTGTTGTCATCCTTTCTTGGGAGGTGTTTACTCCTGAGCTGTTGGTGCCACTTGCCTTCAGGCATTTGTGCTATGCCTTGGTTTTGGGAGGAGGCTTTGTGGGTGAAAGGACAGGAAAAGACCAAAAACAGTGGTGACAGGAAAGCTGGGAGAGAAGTGCCCCTTGGCACAAGCCTGGGGTGAGGGAGGCTGGTGTCAGTCTTGGTGCAGATTGGAGCAATCACTGAGTCAGAGTATGGTGGGACATATCCAGTGTTGATAAAAAGGACTGAATTTTTCTACAACTGCCTCTTAACAGCAAGATCCTGCACTGCAAGATCCTGATCCTGATCACTGTGTGTGATCTTACAAGCAGGAGGAGCTGGATGGCTAAAATCTTTTGCCTTTGTGCAGCAAACTGCTCCATTTTGAGTAAAACTGGGCATATAATTCACAGGAAACTGAAATGACTATGAAGAATCCAAAGTGAATTCCTCTGCTTTTCATCTTACAACATGAGGCTTGAAGGCAAAAATAATACAGCAAACTGAACTGAAAATAAATAACTGAAAAATGCTCTGTAAAATAGAATAAGGACTGAAAGGCATTCTGTTTTATTAGACTTTAAATCAAGTTGTACATATGGTAGGGGATATCAGTATTGCAAGTGAGTTTATTTTGGTAGGTTGTTTTGTTGGTTTTTTTTTTTTTTTAAAGAAAAGATCACTGTACCAAAGTATCATGAAGAAAGAACTAGGCAGCTGCATGCAAATGGAGAGTTTCACTGAGCCCTGTGCACACTGACAGAGGTAACAGGGATTCAGAAGACAGATCTTTGGCTGGTGCAGTACTTTCAAGGAAAGTGTTAGGGCAGCAGGCAGATGCCCAAGTGCTGCCTGAACTGGGATTTAGACAGATGAACAGGAAAACTGCTGCACATGACATGAGAAATTGCTGGATATGACAAAGAGCAATGTCAGAAGGTGACAGAAGTATTGGACTGGTCCATGGAGGATGGCTGCATTGTACAGGCAGTTAAGGGGAAGCTTAAGTGCAAGAAACAATGGAACTTCACCAAGAAGTGGAATAAATTGTGTGGACCAAATCTTTTAAGTCCAGGAGTAAACAGATAACTGTTTCAGCAATAAAACATAGGAGGTATCAAATTTGGGTATGGATGTAGCAAAACTGGGTCCAATGCAGAATAATTATTTATGAGTTGTGGCTGGAGTGGAGAAATGGAGGTATGTTTCGCATATTCCAAGACTTGTCATTAGCTGCTGAAAGAAAACATGCACATAAGAAAATCAAAACACCAAAGATTTAATTTGGGATTGGACATTAATGCTAGGGTGATGTCACAGCACTTAATCAGACTTTACTCTCTGAAAGCAATTTAAAACTTTCCGGTCTGCTTCAGGGCTGAAGCACAGGTTGGGTGAGCACACTGCAACTTTTTTTGAAATAAGGCTCCTGGAAGGAAAAGAAACAGTGAGGAAGAGAACAAAGGGAAGTGTGCACAAGCAAGATTGTAGAAATAAACTCTGTGGAAGGAAATGAGGTTAAGCTAGAGATATTTTAATTTAGACATGTCCCTAAATATGTTGTTTAATTGTACAGGACAAAGTCCAGGAAAATATTCAAACATCTCAGTAACACAAACTCATGCTTTCATTTATCTCCTTTCAATCTGGCTTGAGTCTTTAAGCTTTTTCCAGCTTCTGTAAAGGGCTCAACATAAATATCACATCTGCCTTCACAAGTGTTTTGATTCTCTAAACAGATCCTGAAGTTGGAAGCTGCATGTGGCCAAATATGCCTCTTCAAAATGCAGATTATTTAGAATAAGAGTTATGTTAAAGGACACAGATTAAGGTGCTGAAATTATGACACAGTTCATGATGGATTTTCTTTCTAGGAAACTAAGAGACATTAATTGTGGATTTAAAGTGTCACAACATAACATAGTATTTGAGGAAAATGAAAAATTTCTGGGTTTGTATGTTCAGGTAGCTGATGATGATATCTGTATGGAATATGGAAGACATTAATAGTAAATAGTGATGAATGTTATACATTAATTACCAGATTCCATCTGATTATAAGGAGCAGCTGCCTCACTTGAAGTTGTTATCATGTCATATCTCATAACTGAAAGTTCAGGGTGTGTAAGACTCCTAAATTACTAGAAGTGATTCGGCTAATCTTTCCTCTAACATAAAATGGGGCATCCTCTAAGTCATGGAGTTAACAGGTTTGACTTTCTGGGCCACCAGCAAAGATGTAAAATTCAAGTGTCTGTAGCCAGTGCTCACAAAGCATTAAACTGCACTTTTCATGAGAGAATAAGGATAGGAATCCTCTCTGCATTGCACACTGAAAGATCACTGCCTGTTTGACTGCCTCACACTTTCAATTGGGTGGGCTGGTCTTCTGCTCCGACCTGAAGCTCTTGGGCAGAGCTGCCATGTGCTGTTAAGCAATAATGCTTTAAGCAGTGCATGAAACAGCCCCTGCTCTTGCTCTTTGAAGTGCTTTGGGGAAGAGAAGAGTTACATACAACTGAGGAATGATTGTGAACAGTGTCTTTGGTTTTGCACTCCTCTTGCTCGTCCTTTGAACTGGTTTGGTTGAAAGCTGGTGGTTGTATTAGCCAGGTAGTACATCCAAGCAGTTCTGCTGCTCTTTCACTGCTGCCAAGAAGAGAAGCACCTGAGACAAAAGCTCATCACGAGTGCAACGTCATGTGTGCAGTGTCTCTCCACTGACATGCTGACACATCAAAAAACTGCCTGTGCTTTATCACTGCGTTCACTCTACAAGAGAAATATTTGATTTGATCTAACAGGCAGTTGTATGAATAGACAGGTAAAACACATAAATCCTCCTGGGACACCCTGTGCTTTGCTTTGAACTCTTTCAAGTCACCGTTTATTCAGGTAGTTTGATCTAAACCTTCTCCTTTTGTATGTTGTCTGGAATCACTTGCCTGTTTGCAATTCTTCGTTACAACACTTGTCTGCTTGGATTGATCATGGCCTCTTCCACTTGTCTTTTATCTGTTTATATATCTGAACACACGGTGTTTTGCACTACAAAACGCAATGAAGAGATTGGTAAATTATCAATCAATGTCTTCAATAAGTGGCCTACAAATACCTGAGGCAAGCCCATTTCATCCTACCACAAAGAGACCTTTTGTCTGCAGCATTTCATCAATAGGATCTAATTATGGTGAAATTTTTTTCTTGGCCATTGTGTGGTTTGAGGTCTGGATTTAAAAATATCACATCAGTTATTAGGTACAAGAAAAAAAGATTTCAGACTTTCTTATTCCTAACCCAATCCTCTCCAAAGCCACCCTATGTAGACAATTGTCTTAAAGTCCACAACAGGATTGGGCATAAAATATTGGCCCTAGGAGATAAGCGGGAAAAAAATTGTTGTCCGGATAAAGTTAAACATCCATGGCAGGTGACTTAACAGTGTCACATTTATGATGCTGTTCTTTTCTATTGTTGTACAGGTTTGAAGTATTTAACATATTTAACAAGCAACTTTTGCCGTCCATTTTGCCTTATCCCACTGATCGTTGCCTTAATTTTTTTAGCTGATATGAGCAATTTTCCCCCTAGGTTCTCTTTCATTTAAAATGCTGATTGGTCTTCTGGAGCAAATTCATTGCAAATAATTGTATAGATTCAACTCTTTCTGCGCAAGCCTGGGTGATGTAGCATTAGCTGCAATAGTTACAGTTGCTGCCTTACTCATTTCAGTGTTTAATATATTCTGTATTTCACACTGAAGGGCACCTTGCCTTGGAAACTGCCTCTGTGCTTTCAGATGAAAGCTGGAATACAAGCACTCAAAAATAAAGCTGAAGAGACAGCTTCAAAAATTGTAGCTCCAAGAGCTTTTAAGTAAAGACTAGACTGGCACACTCCTGTTACAGAAAACCAGACTAAAACATACTAATTGCTACTCTTATTCCTTGGACTTCCACATGCCTAGGAAGGGATCTTTCTCAGTCAAGCCTTGTCATATTTTGTAACTCTGTATTTCTTCTCATCTTGCTGAAGGAGCATTTATAGAAACAATAGATTTATCTGTGATTCAGTAAAGTTCAGAAAAACATTGGGCAATAATCAAAGTCCTCCCATATAATCAAATACTCAAAGCCAGACAAAAGTCTTAAAGGGCTTTTACATTATTAACAGTTCAACTGATGTCATTGTTTACTTTGTTATCAAAAATATTACTAGCTTTCCTCTTAAAATGACAACAAATAATGCTTTGAAAATAGCTTGCTTAATAATAGCTTAATAGCTTGCAAAGGAGGTTTACCTGGATTTCTACAAGGACATTTAGGAACACTGCATACCCAAGCAATTTGTACAAAAACAGCTTGGGAAAAAATGCATTTACATGACTATTCCTTCTGCAAGAAAAAAAAAAAACCAAAACCAACCAAACTTCTGTGTCCTTCCTCTCTTTTTTCGTTTCTTCTTTTTTTTTTTTTTT
>VZRH01002012.1:482763-558014 GCA_013397555.1 Urocynchramus pylzowi
TTTTTTCTTTTTTTTTTTTTTTCAATACATGTTTATTTATAAAGGCCAGATTATGAATGCTGCACCAGAGCATTGAGGATTTCAAGACTATATTGATTTGGTCCTGACATCTATGCAGCATATTGAGGTTAAATCATGATTTAAACTGAAAAATTGTCGAACACCTTGAGGCTGTGTTGGTTTTGTTTTGTTTTTCTCAAAAAATGATAAATAAATAATTAAAAAGGTGAGATAGCCCCCCCTTTTAATGGGATCTTGAAACAGCAAATAGAAGGCACGTGGCCAAGTGAAGAGTCACTGAAGGACATTTACAGATAGACGTTTTGAATGGATGATAGGAGTATGAAGATGATAGTAAACAAATGAGAGGAGAGGTTTGAAAAATCAAGGTGAGAAAAAGCTCCTTCTTAGGAGTGTTAGATGTGACAGTCATAAAGCAAAAGCTAAATGTTTTGTGAGATGAAACCTTAGGTGAGTGACTCCAGCAGAGTCTGTGACAGTTCATGTGCTCTGGTTGTCAGTTCCTATAACCTGACAGCAGAGCTCTGGCTAGCTGTAAAATCAAATTAATGTTACTCTCTGCATTCTACAGGTATGAAGTTACTGGGTTTGTTGAAGGCAGCAGACCTCACAGAGAGCTTAGTGGCACATCAGAAATGACCCTGCCCTGGGTTGTTCTGGAACATCCAAAGAGGATGGAAGGTAGTTCCATTATGGAACTGCCAAAAAAAGGGTGCTATGCCTTCTCCTCCTATGGAAGAGGCATCCCATTCTTCCTACCTACCAAAAATAAGTGCTCAGCAATATCCTGAATCCCAGCTAAAGCACAGCTCTCTAGCTTCTTCCATTAATCAAACTGCAGGTTGTATTTGGAAGGTTTAGCTGAACTCATTGAATGAATGGATATTTTTTGACAGTAAATTGTTTTGGTTCCTGCAAGCATTTTGCATGCAGTTTTGGTTGGTTGGCCAGCTCTAGCCAATGCTGAACAAAGAAGCTGTCTGTCTCTGTAGGCAGTATCAGGGATTTCCCTTTTCCACAATAGCGAACACACGTACAGCAGGTAGAATTTTCCTTATTCCACAAAAATGATAATTTAATGTGATTTTCCACCAGAAAATGGAATCCAGGGTACAAAACAAGGATTTTCATACTATTTTTGAGCATCTGGGAACTTATTAGATGGCAGTGCTGGAACTCTATTATTTTCCCCCCAATGCTGGACAGCACATTTTGCTAGACCAACCAATATTGACAATATGCTAGACCAAATACACATGGAGGTGAGAACTCCAGAACCTCTGTAGCTCAGGTTGACTTTTTCATTGAGGCAGAAAAATAAATCTCAATGAGAGCCTACCTGAAATTTGGAAAAGTGTGTACTGTGTGTGATATGTCAGAACACTGTGTTGAGAGTATTGAATTCCCCATTGAGGGCCAGGGTGGCATATCTTTATTGATCTCCTTAACAAAAGAAAATAATTTTAGCACAGGCTAAAGTGATTTCTTGTTGTCCTGCAATGGCCAGACCCATGTCCTGTTACTTGCAATAGCCATTAGAAGGGCTTTACCTTCCCAACTAGCCCCATCTCCTGTCATTCCTTTGCTGCAGAGGTGACCCTGGGCACTCCATCTCTGCACTGAAGGTCTTTGACAGATTAATCAGGAACACAAATGATGCCAATCCTGTGGCATCTAAATGAAGGGGAGGAAGTAGTAAAGTGTCTTTCTTTCTTCTGGTAAAAAACATGCTTGTTGTGAATATGATTCAAATTCCTTGTTTTGAAGGGACCTTTAGCTGCTTTGGGGGAGGAGAGATGGAACTGTTTTAACGGGAGGACTTTGATATATTTATTTAAGTCATTCAAGCCATATTGGGCAATACCAGCTGTAAACCTAATCTCTAGACAGAATGGTTAAAATTCTTAAACAGCATGTAAAAATAGTGATAAGCATTTATTTTTACTTGGCATTGAGTGTCTCTAAGCACTTTCACAGACAGGCTGGATGTCATCTCTGCCTCATCTGGAGCGACTGAATATACCATCTGAAACCCCTGCAGCATGAAGCACCAGTTACTCCTTTTCTGTCAGAAATGTTAGTGGGGCCACTGATGTAGCCACTGGGATATGTTCCAGTGCTTCCTAATAAAAGAGAGAAAACTAAGCTCTCAAGACATCTTGCTTCTGGGCTAACTTGCTGCAGCCACATGATTTTCACATTTTCTGCAGAATGAATTAAATGATCCACATCGAACATCAACAACAGGAGTAACTCAATCTACACTTTAAAGAGCTGGGTGAAGCCCACGCTTCTCTGGCTTCAGGCACTGATGACAGATAGCAAGACTTGTAAACAAACCAGGAGAGATAGCACAGTTCTGTTCCTCTTCAGTCCCCTCCTGTCACTACTCCTCCTTTTTCCTGACCTGGATAATCTTTATTCTGGCTCAGGTACCTCACCTCTATTATAGCCAGAGAAAAAGATCCTTATGTATTTCAAATGAAACAAATTGCTTCAGGCTACTATGGATAAATTACAGATGACTCAGAGTCCAGCCACTGGATTTGGCTCTAGATGTGAATAGCAAATGCCTATAGAATTGCAGATTTTTTTTCCTAGGTTCTTTAATAAGAATACATTTCTTCAAGAATAATGACAGCATATGCTCATGTCCATTTTGATTCAGGATGGTGAATAAACATTGTCTGGTGTGTTTCCATTTGCAGAGGCTTGTTTTTTGCATCAGGATCAGCGAGAAGTAGCTGCTGCCTCAAACTCTTCACCAAAGTTCTTGGCTAGGGTGAGTAGAAAAGCAATGCTTTCTCCTTGCATTTTGAATCACTCATGAGCCTAGAAGCACCAAAACAAGATGGGTAAAGGCAGCTTCAGAGAGATCATCCATGTCTCTGATGTGACTGTGATCCATCAACGGGCAGCATGAGCAGGTAATGTGCAGAATTTGTTTCTCCCTTCTGTAATGGTTACACAAGGATGGGCTGCCAGGACCCTGGCAAAAACTGGACTTGACCAAAGTTCATCAAGCCCAGAAAGCTTTGTTAATCTGCATTGTCTCAGGAAAAAAAATGTAACCCCAGAAAGCTTGAATTTTACCTCAAAAAATCTGGATGTACTTGTGGCTGTCTATGATATATTCTTGGTTCAGAAGCAGCTCCTGCAATGATTGATTTACTTCTTAACACAAAGACACATCTCTAAAGAAAGCTTGGAGTAACAATGTGGTTTTCTGACGCCAACTCAGGCTACAGACTTTCCAAGGCTATGGCCATCTGCTGCTCCACAGCAGTGTGAGGCCACGTCAGAGTCATCCCACAGGCACTTCTGTAATATTCATGATTATCATTATCTTCTTAACTAACACCAGATTTATGGAGCTTTGAAGTTTTGCTTTCATTGCTGGCTTGGGAGAACAATAGTGAGCAATGGAGGCCTGGGGGTTTCTTCAGTTTCTGTCTTTAGCAAAGAATTGCAAATCCAAAGCCAAAGTAGGGGAGCAATTGTCAGCAGTGAGGGAAGCCAACCCACATTCACTTAAATCCAGTGATCACTATCCAGTCTTGTCTTGTACTTTGACAAAAACTTAAACAAACTGACATTTGCATAGTCTGAAATTTCTTTTTTTTTCTTGAAATCTAAGGGGAAAAAAGTCTCTCTAGAATAGAAATTTAACTCTTGCATTGACATTTGGTTGGATGTTAGCACTTAGAACACATAAAATGCGATTCATTCACAGCAAATGATTTACTATTGCTGACAAGGAAGTGGAGGAGCCCCTGAATTTGTCACCTAGAAGTCATGAAAGAATGACTTTAGACTTTTGAAAGCATCATAAATCCAAAATCTGTATAATTGCTGTACAAGCTTTAAAAAACACAATGGAGCATCATTTTACTTCTTGCTGAAGGGTGACTCTGATGAAAATGCAAACTCACTGAAGCTTCTTTTCACAGGCACATGCAGGATTTGATGAAATCTTCCTTCTGAAAGTTTTTCAGGAGCACACAAATCATAGAATCATAAAATTACTTAAGCTGGAAAAGAACCTTAAGATCATCAAGACCAACCATTAACCCAGCATTGCTAAGGCCACCACTAAACCATGTCCCTAAGTTCCACATCCACACATCTTTCAAATACCTGGGATGGTGACTCCACCTCTTCCCTGGGCAGCCTGTTCCAATGCTTGACCACCTTTTCCATGAAAAAAATGTTTCTCACATGCAATCCAAACCTCCCCTGGCAAAACTTGAAGCCATTTCCTGCCATGTTACTGCAGAAAAGAGACTGTCCCAACCTTGGTACAACCTCCTTTCTAGAAGTGAGACACTAAATTGGGTCTTAAATTAAAACCCAGAACGTGAATAAGAACAAAGCATTGTGACAGGTCTATTTTCACTCTTTTGTTTTCCACAGAAAGTTTACAAATATCTCAGTTAACAAAGAGGAAAAATAATAAAAATCTTAAGAAGTTCTGAATTTCTTGCCTGGCTCCACTTTAATGGAGAACAAGTCAGATTACACAACACGGGAGGACTGGGAGCAGAGAATGCCACAGGGAGAAATTTACCCTGCCACAAACATGCTGCTGCTCATACTTGTCAAGGACACTAGAGCTAACTATTGCTCCGCCTGGGAATATCTTTGGATTTGCTGTGAATGTAAATGTCCACACAAGTCATCAAATCTGTTCAGTTTTAAGTACAGCCTCCAAAACTGCCACCAACAGCACAATGCTGCTGCTTCTGTGCTCAGCCTATGCATTGAGTCAGAGGCAAAACTGCAGAAGGAAAAAGTTTCATGTTAATTTGTGTCTAGAAAAAGGCAGCCTGCGAGTTTGGGGTGGCTACAACACAGTGGCTGTGAATGAAGAAGTGTTCAGCTATACAGAAAACCTGGCTGACAGCTGCTGAGAATATCCTCTGTAATGTATCAGCTGCTTTTTTAAACTGTCATCTGAAGAGACTGAGTGGCAAATTTTAATAATTACTTCTGGAAGAAGGTGAATCCTGCAAAGCAGTGTCTGACAGTGTTAGAANTAACTGTGTCATCTGAAGAGACTGAGTGGCAAATTTTAATAATTACTTCTGGAAGAAGGTGAATCCTGCAAAGCAGTGTCTGACAGTGTTAGAAGGGGTAGGACAGCCAGCTGTTTCCTTCTCTTTTTCTTCTTTTAAAGAGAGGGTTAACATAGATGGTGCTCTGTGGCTCATTTTTCCATTTGTAAAACCTTATCTGGTGCTTCACTCATGGAAAAGTCATTTTCAGCACTTTGTTTCCTTTTAAATTGAGGTCAAAACATGCTCATGTCTGGTGGGAAGCACTGCAGAGTCCAAGCCATGGAACTGGAAGAGCCATTAAAATGCAGGTAAGGTAGAAACAGCCTGTTGTGTATGGAATAGATTCCTGTGATGAACTGCAATGAAATCATAAGGTGATTTCATGGGATCTAACCAATGGTATATCACCAAAGACTGGTTAGGAAAAGATGAAGCCAAGCATAACCATGTCAACAAGAAAGATGATGGGACTGACACCTGGGCTAATTTCCTAATGGAACTTCTTTGAAGGAAAATACTTGAATGGGTATGGTAACATTAAACCAAAACAATTTTTTTAAACAAAGCAAAAAGCTTCTGATTGCCATTCAGGATCTTTGCTACTTTTTGCAGTGTAACTCCAACAATGTCATTACCCTTTGAAGACAATGCTGCTGAAGAGCAAGCCCACAAGGATTACACAGGCTCTTCAGAAATCCTCCCCCTTCCTGCTCTGTGCCTCCCTTCCCTGCCACAGGGCATGTCAGCACAGAGATCCTGGAAAGCACTGAAAGGAAAACCAGAACAAAGAAGTGTGAAGATGATGCAGATCATGAGGGCAAAAGGAATATATTTGGGACTTCCCCAAACCCATAACGGGTTGTTGTTTTGGGGTTTTATTTGTGGTTGCTGTTATTTGCAAATGCTCCTACCCCATGAAATGTTCTGGAAGAGGCTGGATTACTCTAACTTTTAGTGTCATTCTCCACTCAGTCTTTCACAAAGCAGTGAGTAATCTGAGAGACAAAAATAATTTAAGACCTCGGTTAATCCATTTTGCAGCTGTTGGCAGCTTTGTGTCTGATCACCATCTGGGAGGATGCACTGTCTAGGGGAACAGAGCACTGGGCAGATTTAGAGAAGTTACAGGCAGAAGATTTTCCATCATTTAACCCATTTCCATGCTGGGGCAAGAATTCCTCCTTATTTGTACATTGAACAGTCTACTGTCTAATTTTAAACATCTCACCAATGCCACTCTCCCTGGAGAGAGAACCTTACCACAACAGTCAGCAGAAAAATTTTCTTGTAAAAATGTCAGTTGATTATCAGGGACAGGCTAAGGAGTAAAAAGACCAGACTGTTTGGAAGTGCTGATGGGAGGAAGGAGATGATAACATCAGCAGCATTGCTGATGAACACACTGTCAGGCTCTAGCTGTGGAAGGAGAGCCTGTGCAAATGGGATCCTCTGAAAATCTTCTGGGGGTTGTAGGGCTGATGTGCCAAGAGGGTCCTCTCCACTGTCTGAAGGGTTCAGTGGTGACTGAGCTATTTCAGCAGCTGAAAAGAGAGCTCAGCATGGTTATTTCCCCAGTGGTACTTCAGATTTACAGAGGCAAAGGAGGAGGAGAGTGGACGCAGCTTGGTAGGGGTTCAGGTAGCACTGCTGTTGGGTTTGGGACTTGTTAGGGAGGGCAACCTCACCTCCTTCTGTGGCTGACTAATGTAGCTGTAGCATTGAGGGGTCCTGAGCAGAAGAGTCTTCTAAATGAAACTGGCAGTTGTCAATGATTGTCATTAGCAAGATGTCACAGTCACAGCTGCCATCATGAGTTTGAAAGGAACACGCTGTCTGGAACTGTCTAGACCAGATTTCTTGGCTTTTTTGCATTGAAACAAAAATAGGAGTTGAGATCTTGGAAAACTGATCCTTAATGTATTTTCCTGATTCCGCTTTCCTCTTTTTAAGGGTGTTACATTGTCATGTTGCCCCATCATCTCATCTCACCTCAGAACTGGGCATCCACACCCACACTCCAGCTGAGCATGGAGTTGTTTCCTGTCCAGTATCAGATTTGGTATCTGGTTTTTGCAGAAGGGCAATATGGCATGAGATTCAATGGGTGGGTGAAAAACAAAATGCCATTCCATAAGGAAACCCAGCCTACTTTTAGCTTTTAGTTCAAACAAATCATCCCTCTTCTAAGACAGCCTTTTCCCATTTGGAAATGCTTGTTTTATTATAATTTATTATTATAAAGCATGAGGTCATGACTCCTCTGTCCTTCAAGTCTTCTAAAATAAACTAGGAATTCTGGAATTTGGTATCCCCTGAAATATACCATACCTAAAGAATGCAGATCCATGAGGAGAGTGGTTCATGACATCTGTTTTCACAGCATCATTGTTCCCACTCTCAGCTCATCATATTAGGGTAGTTTCCAGTGGCTACATGAACAGCTCTCTGCTTACATCTTTGCCAACTGCAATGATTTAAACATTGCAACTATGGTACAGGTACACTCAGCAATTATATTTTTAAGACATGGCAAATCAGTTAGGAACCACACTGATACAGAGAGATATTGACAGTGCTAATTGTCTTACATCACTGTCACTGCTCATTCTGCCCTGTTTTGCTCATTCCTTCCATTTTCCCAGATAATCCCAATTCACATGGGGGATTGCTGGGCACTTGTGTGAGTGGGACATCAATGTTGGGAGAGCATTTCCTGGCTGCCTCAGCTCTGACACGTGAGTGACAGATTTCCTGCTGACTACACACACTTTTAAGGGCTCAGATATGACCCCACTCTGGCTGCCTGCTGCAGCTTTGGGGGCCAAGTATAAACCATAAAGCATGGATTCAGCTTGAAAACGAGTCATGGAGCCACCCTGAGCAACACTGTCCTTCAGGGTGCTCTGCACTGGGAAAGTGTTGAGTTCTCTGCAATTCCATAGGAGTTGCAGAAGCAGAATATCTTTTTTTATTTTTTCCTCTCTTAAAATAATATGCCCCAATGACATATCCTTTTCTAAGGAAGCTAAAAAAGAAAGAGGACAGTTGTACTAAGCTTTATAGGCTCATTACTCTAAGTGTATCTGATGTCACATTTAATCAAGTTCCTTCTAGTTTTCCTCACTCCTGCCTGTCTCTTTTTGCTTTTTGAAAAAGAATCAGAGGCATGCAGTGCATTTAGTGAAATTAATTCTACATACACAGTAATCTGGCAAGACCTAGGAGAGGTCTGGGCAATGCAGGACTATAGATCATCAGAATGGAGACAAAAAAAAGAACAAATAATTTTAACTGAATACTACAGTAAACCAGAATTATCAGGAGAAGTAGTTTGATTGACTGCATAAAGAAGAGCAAGGCAGATAAGAAAACTTTCTTGCATAGCCACCAGACTGAAAGTCAGTGGTGGTAAGGTGTGTATAAAGGAAAAATTGAGACTTAAATGCACTCTAGGTCAGATATTAATAGGGTTTGGGAATAAAGGAGGAAGGAGGCTGGAAGAATTTGTAAATAGAATCTGAAGACTGCAAACAGGATTGAGAATACAATAACAGAGACTTCAGAAGAGAGGTAGAGTGAAAGTCTAGAGGGACTATATACTCAATAGAGGTTCAGCAGTTTGCAAATATGATCTGTGTGAGAAATTACTAACCAAACACAAATTCTCAAAGCACGTCCACACATCATCTCTCCACTTAGTGAACCTTCCTCTTATGACACTGGATTGCTCCTTCAGTACTGAAAATGAGGCTGGAAAATCCAGGATATTGGATTCATACAAACTTGTCATCTCACAGACAGACTCTCCAGGTGGAATAATATTGAGTTACAAGCTCTATCTTTTTCTCTACTTTGACCCTGTTTAGGTTTCTACTGTTATTTATACATGTTCCAACAATAAAAAAAATTAAAAAAGAAAAAAAATTGCAGCAAATCTTGAAATTAAAGATACAGTCCTTGCCTGGTCTTGGAACCATTTTCTGAGCCAAAAACCCCAAAAGCATACTCCCACATGATCTTTTTTTATATATTGTAAACATGCTGTCTAAATAATTTAACAGAAATATCTAAGGAAAGACAACATGAAATCTAAAAAGATACAAGTTCACCACTTTGCAAAGACGTTCTATGCAGAAAATTATTTCCAAAAATGAAGTGACTCTTAGGAATGTCCTGTGCAGGACTAGGAGCTGGACTCGATGAGCCTTGGGGGGTCTTTCTAACTCAGAATATCATTCAATGATTCTGTGATTCTCTATTTTGTCTTCTCTTCTGATTTTCTCCAGCTGCATGTTGGTATACAAGACACAAACTACAATCTGTCAAGGAGATGAGATATACCCCCAAGTCTTGTTCTCCCAACAGCAGAAATCCAGCTATTGACCTAATTATGTGACTCTCCTTGCTGAAGGCAAAGGAATGACCTTTTCTTAGTAGGAAAAGATGGCATACCTCTGCAAACCCCTTCCAGACAGTTATCCAAGGGTTATCTGTCAGCCTCCCTAACTCCTCATCATGGGGTAATCTTCTCTGACCTGCACATTGCACAGTAAATCAGGTCTAAGGTTGCACAAAAAAGGACCCAATGGTCCTCGATGAAGAGAAAACTAAGCACTTGGGCCAAAACTCTGCCTGAATTGTAGCCCTGAAACTAATAAAGGTGAGTGGCAGTACATGAGTATAGAATTTCTGTTATAGGTTTTCTGTTTTGGATTGTGTTGTATCTATCTCAACTCTGAAGCTGGCAGTTTCCTCTCTGCCCAAAGCTCTTTCTCACAGGAGACTCTGTCACTGTCAGGCTCTAGCTGGTGGTTCTTTCTCATCTCATTGTTTATACTATCATGACCTTTTGTTGTTCAAGTGTCAAGAGCCCTCATTAACATTTTAGACATGAGGCCATGCTTCTAATCAACCTTGCCCCCTTATTCAATTAACATTTCCAATGTTTTTAAATTAAGTGTTGGTCCACAGGCCAGGGAATTTCCTTCCAATTAGTACCAATAGTGTAAAGGCAGATATCAAAGTTTATTTGCTCATATCAGTACTCTCTTTTGATCTGTTGAAAGGATCTGGTGAACATACAATTAAGAAGTTCCTCCTAGGTATCTTTCCCCAAAGGACCAACAATACCTGCTGGGGTCTATTAGCATTTCAATGTATTTCCCACCTCAGGAAACGTCTCTGCTTCCTTGCCTGACTGGTTAATGTAGCTGCATATTTTGCATGCATGCCACTAAAAGTCATTGCCTGCCATTGCTGAGACTCATTGTGCTCCACCGTGCCACAGTGAGGATTAGACTTGCATTTTCAACCTTTTCCACCTCTCACGGGAGGGTCAAATGTGCAGAGCCATTTAGGAAGGGTCAAGCATTCAGAGCTGTCTAGGAGGGAGTGGCAGAGAGTGGTAGTGCTCTGTGTGAAATGCTGTAGAGCTCCTCCTGTGATGTCTTCACAGCTTATCTCTGAGATGTGCCTGATTACAGGACTTGTCTGCTACTGGGCATGTGGACTGAGCAGCAGGGTGCTCAGGAGGCACAAAATGCTTCCTGGTCTCAGCCTCAGATGACACTTCCTGGAAGGAGAGTGGGGTATCTTGTGGGAAGGGTATTCCACCAGGTTATTAGTTTTAAAGTACCGAATACTTAGTGCAAACCAGAACATGTCTGCAGCAAACAATTTTAATGAGACTTAGGAGCAGATCAAATCCTCCAGGAGTTACATGGGAGTGTAATTGCCTCAAACTTTGCCTGTGGGGACACACAGCACATGTCTGCATCTTGACCTGGTTTAAGAGAATGGAAAGGATTCCACACTCAACTGTTGGTTCTCACAATTGCAAGTCAAATGCAAGTTCCCATTTGAAGCCAGGAAGATTGCCAAGGCCAACCTGTGCAAACACAGCCCAGAACTGGGAGCGTGGATTACAAACAGAGATAGTCCTACAGCACTGAAATTCAAGGCCCAGTTCCAACTTTACAGCCAGGAGGTGTGGAGAAGTTTTCTTTGCTGCAGATCCTATTGCAAATTCCTCGTGCAAGGCTGACAGAGGAGGTGTAGGAACTTTGTACCCATTCTTGCCCACTGTCCCTGTGATGACATGTAGCCATGGAGCCATACACTGCTGAGGTTGTCACCACATCAGCACACACTGGTGGTTAGACTCAGCTGTGTTAAATATCCCCCTGTGGGCCCAATTCCTTCAGCACTGCTCCACTAAAGTACAGTGCCTTGTAAGCACAGTATGTGTCTTGCTGTGTCCTCTGATGTTTATAATAATTCAGGTATATTTTACTTTGTGGAAATAATTGGTTCATTAATGATCCTGTGTTCATTTTTAAATAGAGAACCTTCTCTTGGTTTGGGATCTGTTGGGAGGGGATGTTCTGAGGCCAATCTGGACTAAGAATCCCTTACATGTTTTGCTGAGATTGTGAAGAATGAGACTCAATGACCCAGACTGTCCTCTCTAACTCCAGCATTTGATGTAGCTCAGGAACAGAGAGTTTTTGCCAAGGTGCATTCAAGTGTATCTCAGACTGAGAGATCAGTTAGGAACTCTTTAAGGAAAGGAGTTTCAGTTATCTTAATAGCTAAAGGAATTTTAAAGGTGGGGAGAAAGCCCTTGCTGACGTACACAGAGAAAGAAATACAGGAAGAATACCAGTGGCAATATTAATGGGGCCAGGAGCAATCTAATCTAAGCCTTTTAGGTGGAGAGTGCTGAGTTCTTTCTTGTATTTATCAGTGAAAATCAAAAGTAACTCCCCCAAAGTCAGTAGATTTATGCCAGCATAGCCCAAGGAAGCAGACTGCCTGGAACCACTGCTAATTTGAACACTGACCAAAATAAATCTATGGGAATAAATCTTACACAGGGGGTATAAAAGTGAAATGTTTGTGTCAGCCTAACCTGTTCCAAATGTCAGGGTCTGAAGGATACTACAAACTGGGAGGATCTGTTACAAGACAGTCAAAAAAAAAAAAAGTAAAAAAAAAAAACAAAAAAAAACCAAAACAAAAAAAAACCCACAAAAAACCAAAAACCAGCAAATGTGCCTGAAAGTGCTCCTACTGAAATCAGCAGTGGTTTTGGCATTGGCTTCCAGGGGTGCAGGATTCAATGCATGGGAGACTGTGATAACAGGAATTTTAGAAAGGGGAAGCTAATAACCTGCAAGTAAAAGAAGGTAGAGCTGAGCCCCAACATGCTTCCCCCAAGATCATAAACACGACTGGACAAATAAGGAATGAGCATATTGAAACAGCAGGCCAAATTTCTTCCCAGCTTACACTGAAGGCAGATGTCCAAATTGTGGGATTGGTGATGCTTCTTCACACATCAACAGGCTTGTAGAACTCCCAGGTGCAGAGATGAGAGCTGGGGCTGAATGGTGGAGGGTTGCAGGCACCCCTGTTCCTCATATTTCAGTTTAGGGTGGCAATGGTGAAATGCAGTGTTGTTCCTGTCTCAGGGATGAAGTCATGTCTACAGAGCAACTTTGTGAACTTAGGATCTTGCCCAATATCCAGCAAAACCAGTGAGAAACTTTCTATGGCAGATGGATGACATTCATGGGAATACAGTCTTCTAGACATGCACTGTACCGGAGCTGAAAACCCAGGTGTTGTGTCTCTCTGATTAAATTCAGGATCACCTGAATTTATAGTCTTCAGCACCAAAACCTAAATTCAATTTATTTGTGCACTCAGCAGGGTTAGTAACTTTGCAACCCCAGAAGGACTGGTGAAAACTGATGAGATTTGATTCATTTATCACTGTAGCCTTGGATTTAAATGCCACATTCACCAGCTTTCTCCCAAGAGGCAGCTAAAAATCTTCAGTTACTGGTATCAATATACTGGCCACATGATCTCTCTATAAAGAAATCCTGGTGTCACACACTGATCAATAAGAGGCAGGTATGCCTCAGCTTTCTAATCATTATGAATCCATTTAGAATTCAATGCAATAGCAGCAATCACATTGAATTAATTTGAGGATTTGCAAGGATGGCTTATGTAGTTCCACAGCAATTCCCTTGTAATTCAGCACTAATTAAGCATTATTTCATGCAGGAAATAATGAGCTGTAGAAACATTGTTAGTGCCAAATAATGAAATAAAGGTGTGTTTGCATATTATAAACACTGCATGAATGTTCAGAGAGGTTAGAGCAGGTCTTGACTTTTTTTACCCTGGAAAAGAGAAAGGATCCTAAAGGAATCATCTTGTTTAACTCAGAGGAGTGTCACCTAAATAAATATTGAATTAAAGAGGGACACATTTCAAAATGAAAAATCACTCTGAATTCTCACATTGGAAATGTCACTGGTTTAATTATTAGATTGTTTCCAAGTCAGTGCCATTCCTGGGAAGGGTTTGGTGTTTAGCCAAGTTTCAGTGTTTCGGAGTTGGTGTTAGCAGACCTTACTCCTATTTACAAAAGGCAGTAGGCTTTGAAACTTTTCATTTGGTGAGAAATTTTCAGACTTTCAGAACCTGCCAGTTTCCAACTTCATTTAGGACCAGAATTCTGGGTGCTCAACAATGACAAGTTTTCCAAAACCAAATACACCACAGTGTATTTGTATACACAGCTTTCCTCCTCTATTCCCAGCTGGGGTTTGCATCTAACATGGTGGCAGAAAGAAGCTACTCTCTCTTTTTCATAGGAACATTGCTATAACCCCAATCTCTAACAGTGCTTAGTGTGCCCAGGAAGGATGAGACCCTGTTCAAAGCCTGGTGGATCTGCTTTCTGAAGGGCAGATGCCAGAAGATCCCAGGAAATGGCTCTGCAGTCCATTGCTGAGGTTTTCTGGGAGGGGCTGGGTACTGCAACACAGCACACTCTGACACGTTTTTACCCAGGGATGCTGGGGTGGGATTTAAGGAGAGTTGCAATGCTCATATCCCAGCAATTTTGGTTCAGCTCACAAATTAGATCCTAAAACCCCATTTTAACTGGTCTGCTTAATTAGAAATGTTTGTCAGACACATAAGGCTTTTGAGTGGCACTATGGCATGCAAGTACTTGCTATAAATATTCTTCCCTTAGCCATGAAAAGCCCAGCCAACCAAAGCTGTTGAGAATGGGTGTTTGTTTCATTTTGTTTTGTTTTACTTTGAAAGAGCAGCAAAATGCCCAAAACATTGACTATTTCTTAAAAAAAGGATATTGGCCTGGGGGGCTCAGATGCTGTTTTCTATCTGCTGCCCTTGTTGCTTATGGCCCTTGATTGCCAGGCAGGTGTTTATCATTTCCAAGCAGCCACCACAAGATGCAGAAATCCTGTTAGAACAATGCTGAAGATGAGAAAACTTTCTTTCCCAGTGGAACATCTGAATTTTCCCCATTGCTTGTATTTCTGGGACAGATGATTACACATTAGCTCCCAACCTCGCCATGACAGGTGGGGAGCGTGACAAGGTCAGGGAAAGGAGGAGCTTGTTCCTGTTACTGTTTGCTTTCTATCACTGGCTTTGAAAGTCTCATCTTCACAACGGTGGAGGCAGGCACTGTGTCAGTCCTTCCATCAGCTGGCATTGCCCTAACCTCTATTGACTTATGAGACCTCTTCATTTCCTCCCCTGACTCCTCTCAGTCTCGCGACTCTGAAATTCAATATATGAGAAACAGGAATGCAAGAAGGCTTGGAAGCCTGAACTAATCAGGTGTTGTCAGGTAAGAACTTTGTGACACATCATCATGAGCTATGGGTTTGTTTTTGTCATTCATCTGAAAATGCTGTTTGGGTCGAATTTAAACCGTAGGTCAAGTTAAAGTGGCAGGTCTTGCTACTGGAACCCTTTCTCTAGAGTCATCCCCTTTGCTTTCAAGGGGAACCAGCTGCTCCCCAAATGCTTCTGTGACCAAATTCAAGCTCCTGCTAGTCCAAGATGCTGATGGCTTTGTGCAAAGCTAATTGCTTGTTTGTCATGTTTTGTTTCTGCTGTGGCAATTAAGTGTAGATTTTTTCCACCCCTTTCCCTTCAAAGCAGTAACTTTCCTCAACAGATCTGGCTTCAAACAAAAAGGCACTGCAGCCTTAATGGAAATTTAAAAGTCAATGAGACAGACACAAAAAAGAGACATGATCCAGGATGAGCTCAGTCCAATGAATAAATTCAAACCATTTAGTGAATGTTTGGAAGGATCAGAAGGGCACCTTTGCTTGCAGCATTTTAACAAGCCCCCATGAATTAGCAAGAGGCCTGAAAAATGAGTGGCAGTGGTGAGGAGTAATTTAGTTGTGATCACTTGAGGGTGATGAATGAGGAAGTGACATAGTCTGTGCAAAGACAAGTCATCTTTTCTAAAGCAATTGTACTTAGCCCTCATGTCTGGAGATTTATATTGCAGTGGTGGCAATGCTGGTAATTAATGAAAAAATCCTGGGTTTTGGGGGGAATGCTAGAAACACAAGGCTGAAGAAGAAACCATGTGAAGACCCAAAGAGATTTTCTCAAAAGGCTGAAATATTCCTGGACACTGGACTTTGCTGCACAAGGTTGATAAATTTGTCTTTAGCCTGGGAGATTGAGCATGGTTTAAAAGGGCTGGGAAAAAATTACTTCAAGGCACATTTTAAGGTAGATGGAGGATGAATTAAGATTAATGAGAGTCCTACAAGTGGGCTGAAGCTAGCAGTGCTGATATGAAAACTGATAAAAGCCAGCAAGACCAGCCTCAGAATGTGAATTGCTTGCTTTATTCAGTGCCCCTCGTGGCTGTGTCTAAGCCATTGTGTCTGCATGTGTGTGAATACATGCATGCACAACTCACACCATTTCACATTAACCATGCACAAAATCTCAGTGACCATCAGGACAAAAGGAGGAAAACACCCTTGAATCACAAGATGCATGAAATTTTTTTTCTTTCTCTCTTCCCCCAACCATACATCAAAATGCTGATTGTGTCCTGTTAATAGTTAAATGTGCTGTGACTTAGATAGCCCTAACAAGGCAGTTTTCAAACAGGAAACCTGGTAGGAGTTTAATGACATCTTACAGTACACCCATCCTGGCAATATAATCATTAAAAATGATCAAGTGTAGAAACGAATGACAAAACTTTAACCCAGAGCAACTTACTCTATAAATGCAACAATGAAGCTGCTAAATGGTTTTTCTGGATCTTTACTTCTAGAGCTGAAGTCATATTGATTTGGCTTCAACCCTTGAAGGGCATGGATTCATAGTTTTATGGAGAATGCATGATTAGAAAAATTCACCTTACATGAGAGGTTTCCAAGTCTGCTCTGCAAAGTGGTGTAGAATTATTATAAAGAGAGCAAACAGAAATGACTGGGATTGTCTTGGAAACACAAAGCTTTGTGTTTGCTTTTTTTAAAAAATCAAGCTAGAAAGAAGTTGATTCCACACTGAGTAACAACACTGCCATGCACTGTTCCTAAAACTGCATGGATCCAGACAGGAAATTTGTTGCTTGGAGAAATTTCACAGAAGGAAATTATTGCTGAAAGATCTTATTGCTGAAAGATCCATAATGCAGAAGCCATTCATCATGAAAATGAAAGCAAGAAAACCAACCCATACAAATATATGTAAATATATTCAGATATTTGTGAATACTAAATCCTTGACTCCAGTGGGATATCAGAAGATAGGACATTGCCCTTGTGGCCTGCCTGAGGTTGGAAACAGGATCACACCACAGAGTGCAGCACCCATAAGATGCAGATTACACCAAAAGAGGAAATTGAATACTGTTTGCTGAAGGTCTTGATAATGCAGAGTCTGCATGTTCACCCTCTGACACCTTGTTAAGCCACCAACCCCTTAGAGCACAGGCAGCCAACACTTGTATCCTCACTGAAGAGAATACAAATGCTGTTTCATGCTGTTTCATGTAGCACCTTTGAAAAAATTTATGTAATTACTATACCACTCCCAAAGTAACCAGAGTAATGCTCATAGCCCTTGCAAAAGGAGATGCTTCTGTGTCTTGAATAACACCCATTTGACATAATTTCTGGGCAAGAGAACAGGCCTTGGAAGGCAAAGGAACTACTCACTCACTTTTGTACATAGTTAATAGCAGATGGCAGGACTGGAACTGGGACGTGTTACAAGATAGAAATTACTTCTTTCAATAATGGCACACTGTCCTTTATGCCTTTGATGGAGAGCAAAAAGCCATAACTGTAATGTTTATTAACTTTGATATTGGGTTAAACCCAGCACTTGTTGAGTGGCAACTGAACCTAAAGAGATTTTCTGATTAATAGAAGAACTGTTCAGCTCTGGTCATCTTGAGGCTGGCTGGGCATTACCATAATGTTCAGCATTTGAATATGAAATCCTTAGAAAATAACTATGTGACTTAGGATTCCATTCTTTTTAGGCAAAACATTTCTTCAAGAAAAGTAGTCTTTGTGAAATTTTTGCTTGCCTCTTCAAAGCAGTGTGAAGGAAGTTCTTAAAGGTAGGATGCCTTTCATACACAAATATAAGCAAATCCTGAATTAAAAGATGGATAGCAGCCTTGGTGGGTTTTTTTTCTGTTTTCTTTTGGTTTTATTTTTTTTGGTTGCTTTTTTCTTTTAAAAATAAGAATAATGTCATTCCACAATCTGTGGGCTTCCTAAAGAGTTTCCCATACACTTGTATGCTTCATAAACACAATCTTCTCTGCATATGGAAGTTTGGTAAAATTTTTAAGTTGCTATGAGCTGTTTCAGAAATTTTACAGAGTTGTAAGGCAAAAATTCCTTATTGATGGAATTTTGCAATTCACGTAACAGTTTCCATACAGTTTAGAATTTGTAAAAATGAATGGTTTAGGTCACTCAAAGAATCTCCAGCAAAGATATCAGCAAAGGCAGGTTTAATAATATGGTGAAAGTGCAACAAAGTTCATTGGCAAGGTTCACTGCATTACTTACTAGATGGTTAAAGCACATGGGGAAAAGGACATGGGACTAAAATCTAAAATCAGTCTAAAACAAATATCAAACAAAAAATTATCTACATGCAGGCTGATGATGAAAAAAGGGTAAGGATAGGAAAAGGTAAGGATAAAAAGTAATAAGAGAGATCCTCCTGTTGGGCCACAAGGACTCACAAGGAGTGGACTCCTTGGCTAAACTTAGCCCCAGACATGACTAACAGTTCAGGCCTAAAGGTTTTAACAGCTCCTAAAGTAACAGCACTTACTTGATAGCCTGATTTAAACAATTTAACAAAAGATTCTTATAGTATTTACTACAACCCTACTCTAACTCACAGTAAGAGTAATTCAAAGGCTTGTGAATCTGAGGGAGCTTCCTTCACAGTACATTTGATATAGCATATTCACACACACAGAGACCTAAAATATTATGCAAAAGGTGAAAATTCCCCCTGAGTTCAGTGAGGTACTCACATTGGATGCCTTTGCACCATCTCAACAAGTGAAGGGTCTTGCCTTGAGGAGTGGGATTATCAGCCCCACCATCAGCATTTTTTAAGAAATGGGTATTTTTAAAATACCATCAATGAGTTTTAGTGGTATTTAAAGCATAAAAGGCTGAGAAACTCCACTGTGCTGCAGTGTGTCCCCTCCTTAAAAGTTCAGTGACAGGTAAGGGAATAAAGATAAACTCTCCAGCCATGTAAGGCAGCATTTTAGCCATCAGGTAATTTAAAAAGAGCCCTCACATGCTCATATTTTAGAGTAATTCTACTAATATAAATCTCATTTTTAAACCAGCTTGCCTTTAAAAAGGAAGCTGGCATCTGAGACATGCTTTTGCTCATTTTGAAATAGATTCTTCTCTAATTTATGAAATTAAGGTAAAACCCTTTGTATGTAGAGCCCAACTCAATTAGCTTTCTCATATGGCAATTTTCCACTTGATCTAAGCTACACTCTGAGATTAGAGCTGCAGAGCTCTCTAGCACCATAATAATGCACCTATTTTGGCATCATTCCTTTTAGATTTTATTACTTTTTCTTTCAGCCATTAGCACATGCTTTTTCTTAGCTAAATCCTGTTTCATCCTTCTTCAGCTTCTTCAAGCCCTTTTATTTTGGTCCTCTTTGGTACTTCTGACACCTCCTAGTGAAGTGTCCAATTGCAAGTTTAATTAACACATCCTCTACTTTCTTATTTTCACTTGATGAAAATACTGAATGAACCCGGAACCAGCATCAGTATTTTGGTACCCCAGGGTGTTCCACTGACCAGGTTTGACTTCATATACTATTTGTGCCTGTGCTTTGTTTCAATACCTTAAACAGTGTTTTGACCTTGTAACAAAATTTGTATTTATGTTATTTTTTTTACCCCCAGGGAAAACCATAGGCTTTGACCTTGGTTTTTAGCCCAGATCTGCCACTCAAGTACGTGGACTGGAACAAACTGCATCCACAAACATAGAGCAGAGATCCCTTGGGTAAGAGGAAATGCCCAACAAACACAAAACTGGCAGGGGCAGACACCACCTCAGTCACCCCTCTGCTTATGGGTCTGAGGAAGGAGTGGAGAGGAACAAATGGCACTTAGAGGATCTCTGCTCTGTGTCCTCAGCTGGCACAAAGTAAGGATAAACTCATCAGCCACAGGTCACATGTAGCTCTTTTTGGACAAAACAGAGACTCTTTTTTCTCATTCCTTAAAATTCCTCTTGAAAATATAATTTCCCTATTGGCTCTGATAAATTGATTTAAATCTTTTGCACTAGTGTGCTAAAAATACAGTAAGTGGCCAAATACTCCAATGCATAACAACCACCTATTTAGTTGACCTACAACTACTCCTAGCCAGCTATATTTGGGTTAATAGCCAAAGGCTTCATCATTTTGCAGGTAATGTCTGTTTTTGGAACTTGTTCAGTTATTCTGTAACCTGAACTGACAGATGGAAGTTTATAGCAGTGGAAGCTGACAGAACAATGAATCTTCTTTACACTCTGGTAAGTGTACATACCTGTGAAATGCAGTGCCAAAGGACAGCCTTTGGAGCCTTCATTTTGGGAGGGACTTGCCTCACCTAGGCTGATCTGCCTCAAGAGGATGATATATCCAACCTGCATCATAAACCAACTGAGACAGAAGCAAATGCCTCCTATGGTGCTGGTATCCTTCCACTGACCAAAAGTCTCATTTTGAGCCAGCTGATGCTGAGAGAGAAGAATTTCCCAGTTGTGGTGCAGTTTCCAGCTCTTTCTAGATGAGCAATTGCACAAGGAAGTTCTAGATGGCTAATTTCTAATTTCCCAGCTTCTAAATGCTTAATCTCAGCTCTTTCCTAAAACTGCTTCTCCACTTTATTTATCAAAATTTAAGACACCTCTAACAACAGACTAGAGCTTTGAAGGTTCACAGATTTCCCCTACAAGTATCAATGCCTCAAAAATAAAGGTTGGGGCATTGCCTTACAGAAGCCCCTCAAAGTGACTATAAATAAATTATTTTGCCAGATTCTCTCACAAACAAACATATGGACAGCAGTGGCTCAAACACAAATCCCAGGAAATCACATGAATTTCATCTTCTCCCTGAAAAGGGGCTATTATAATCCTGCTATGCTGCTTTTTCTTCCCAAGATCCTCAGCACACAAAGCTCTGTGCCTCAGAAGCTGGGCTAGGAGGGGATGAAGCCTGGAATGCTGTGGGGTGTTCATTTTGCACACTCCTGTAGAGCTCCTGCATTTCTCTGATTTGCATTCCCCTGTGAAGCAGCCAAATGAATAAACATTAAAGTTGGAGCCTGAGCACACAGAAAGGACAATATTCTTGCTAAAAGCTCTCTCTTTTGTGAATCAATGTGATAATATCCTTTTAAAGCTATTTTCAACTATAGTCTCTCCTGATTTGGCTCTCTGGGAGTGGGAAGTATTGGGGAGATTAATGACAGATTTAACAGCAGAAAGGTCCCCCTTATTTCGATCTGGTACAGATAATGTCCTCTAATGCTTTGTCCATGCTGTGAAACCAGACAAGAAGCCATCTCAGTGCTTTTATTTGCTCAGGTGCAGTGCTGGGTAACTGTGAATTTCTGGATTATTGTGGGGGGTGGGGGAGAGGCAATGTTATAGTTGACAGAAAGTCAATGGCATCACAGAAAAGCAGATCAGCTCCAGCAGGCTCTCCACCACTTTGTCCCAGCCATCAGGGAGCAGCCAGGGCTCACCTCTCCTGGACAGCATAGAGAGCCAGAGCCTTCCTCCCCCTTAGTCCTTGTGGAAGAGCTGCCCAGGACATGCTCATATCATCTCAGCTGCACAGAGGCACCTTGCTGCTTTCCTATGGCTCCAGCTTCACAAACCACTATAGCAATAATAGTCCTTACAGGATCATTTCTAAATGAGTTGTGAAAATAGATTAGGTATATTGAGTTCAGGCAAAAAGCATTTTTTGATAGGCTTTGGGCAAACAATCTGTTCCTTTGATACATCTTACTACTGAGTTTCAAAGAAACCAAATTGATGAAGCTGTGAGGAAAGTGATTTGTCAAAAATTAAGTCTTTTTCTTTGGAGATTCAAGTTGAAAGAACATCTCTCTGTACTGTGCCTAATCAGAACCTTTGAAGACTATCAAGCGTGCCCCATTAGGGTTGCCAGCCTTCCAAAACAAATTACTTACAGCAATCCCTTGCCTTATGTATGCAGTAAAAGACAATAGTGCAGCTCCACAGCACTGTCACTGCGTGGGATTCATGGCATGCAGCTGAGAAAACTTCAATTTATACTTTATATCACAAAGTAGCCATAAACCTCACTTCAAGATGAGGGATATTAAAACCATCAGACATGTTTTACATAACTGGTCAGGTTTTCAGCTGCTGCAGCCTCTGTCGACTTTAGCAGGGCTGTGCTGATTTACACCTGATGAGAATCTGAATTCCTCTTCTCTCCAGAGTTTGGAACCTTCTAAAACAAATCTTACCACATGAGGCTGTGAAAGGACTGAGCAGTAGTGAAAGCAATAAACTGTCACTACCTCCATTCTCATGCAATGCCATTGATTACATTTATTAAGTTGTTTCGGTGGAATTCCTCAGCAGATATAAACCAGAATAATCCTACTGAAAATAACATGGTAACTCCATCCCTTCACTTCAATTTTCAGTGCTCATCACTGCGTGTAGTAACTCGTCCCTTAAACAATCATTTTCTTTACACACTCAGCATGTTCTTGTTTAATCCTTTCTGTGACCAGCTATTTGGATTGTCACAGAGACTTCATAATATCATTAAAACATTCAACTGGATCATAAAATAATTCTGAAGCAAATGAAGCACATTAACTGAAATTATTCAGTAAGCTGCAACTATGGAAATCTAGTAAGGGGACTGTGTATTTTATGGAAATTAGACTACAGTAAGAAATCCTCTAACAAAAAACCCCACAGTTTCAGAATCACATTTCATAATAAAGTGTGAGCAATGTAATATGCCTTACAGAATGGAAAGGAATGATGCCTGGTGTATGAATCATGATGGGCACAAATCTAGCCAGGCAACCAGGTCTTGGACCAATCTCAGCCTGAGTGTCTGGAGAGACCAAGGAATCAGGGATTCAGCCCCAAAGAAGTGCTGCTGAGACCTTGAAGAATGGCTTGGCAGCTCTGGTGACACCAAGGAGAGTGAAGGTCTCAGGATGCTGCTCAGCCTCTTGGACTTGAATCGTAAAGCTTTCTTTCCCCATGTGGTTTGGAAGAGACTTAATTTTAAGCAAGAGAGTTATTCCAGGTACTTGGGTGAGATTCCTCCCATACTTCAAGCTTGGCTCCTGCTTACAGATCAGACTTTTATAGAGCTTGGATCCTGAATTTGGACTGGATGCATCTCACTTCTGAGACAGTCTTTATTCAGACAAGAAACAACTTTTCTTTCTCTTTGAAGAGGGAATTAAAGTGTAATTGGTTCACACACTCCTCAATATCTGCCGACTTCCATAGCCCATCTACTGAACCCACAGTGACCTGACCAGCTCTTGTATCTTGTATGTAGGTACCTCTACTGCAAACTGCCCAGCTTTGTTGATATTGCTCAGCATCCTTGGTAAAGGAGAGTTTCACCTGCCTTGAAATGAGCTGCCTTCAACAACATTTCCATACTTCTGAAAATCAGCAAACAAAACCATCCTTCAGGTGACATTTTGCAAAGCCCTTGCCTCTGCCCTAATTTGAGTATTGTCAAAATCAAAGAAGTCTTGCCACCAATGTCACTCAGATAAAAGCCACAATCCAATCCTTCTTTGGATTGTGACAGTCCCTGAAACTTGTCCTTTGCATATTTTTGCAAGTTTTCTTATTATTTTTAGGGTAGAACAAGCTTCTTTTTCTCTCCTCCCTTTGAAGGAATAACAGGGTATTTATGATAAAGTTTGCTGTCATAAGTTATTTGAAGCAATAAGCCTTTACAATCTTTTCTTCTTTGTACTGGCCTCTGAAGCATTGCCTTTTTTCTCTTTTCTTAAAAAATGAAAATATAGAGCTAGGCTGGATATTGAAATGACAATTCTGTTCTCTGTATGTGCACATTTATATTATTCCTTTATGATGCTTGCACTAGGGAGAAAAGGAGTGGATAGATTGCATATATTACAAACAGGGCTATCATTTTTCCTATTGTGTTTCTGTTACAGGAAAGTAACTTCACTCTTTTGAGAGAGGGCTTTTGAAATTCAGAGAAAGAGCTGTTGCTGAATTAGGCTGAGGGGGATGATGAGATAATTTAGAGCAAAGTCCAAGTGAAAGGGTGGTGCCCTGTCCTCTTTCTGTTCTGAGGTGGGAGCCAAGTTTATGTAGTGTATAAGGAGGAATTCAGGACTTTTCAGGCTTGAGCATATATGCTAAAATAATCATGGTATGTTCCCTACCTTCTGACCCTTCTCATTACTCTTGATCTCTGCTGTAAATGCCTTCATTACTTTCAGAGCTAGTGCCTAAATTAAAATAGACACTGATGTCTCAGTTCCCACTGCTCTTGAGTACTAAGCCTTAGTTTAAAGGGTTGCATACAAAATATTAAGGGTAAGATGAAAATATTGATAAAACAACGTTAAAGTACAGAACACATTATACAAGTTTAGGTTAAGTTGTCTTCCAAACCTCTTTGATGTTCAGGTGACTGACTTCAGGAATAAATCTTAGGATTTGATTCCTGACTACAGCAGGAGAAATGGGAGCAGGAAGCTTTTCAGCACAAAGAACTACAGGTAAAACTCTGATGCCCTTACCAGATAAATATATTTGACAAACTGTATTCACTCCTTTAATTCATGAGATAATAAATCTCAGTGATAAATGCTCCCTCCAAACAACTGAACAATGGGATGGCTATCAGTGTTTATCCACACCCCATAAACATACAAAACTCTGCATATTGGAAAAGCCAGTTGTGCCTAAATTGGTGGTTGCCTATTCAAGGCATCTCATTTATTACAGTAGACGTGATGCAGACAAATAAAAGAATGAGCAAAGGAGGCTGCTGGGTGGAGAATAGGTGGATAATGAGCTCAGATAAAATGTCTGGGACTCATTAATCCCAAGGAACTGAGAGAGTTTTCAGTGTCAGTTCAGCAGAGATGGTGAAGCGCCATGAACAGCAAATCCATACAGAGAATTTCCTGGTAACCAGACCCTGCAGAAATCTGTGTCTCACCTTTGTGAGTAGCTGAGCAAAGCACAGGGCACTTGGTAGCCCACCTGCAGTCAGAGGTGGTCAGTTTACTGCACAAACTTGGACCAGCCTATCACTCCATGCTCCACCAATGTGAAACAACACAAACCCTTGAAATGCATGGAGATGCTGCTCTTAAATTGTCAGGGCAAAAGCCAGCAGTAGAATCCTAATAACAGTGTTTATACTAGGATGGAATAGACAGAAGCAAAAATAGCTACAGGTAATTCCCTTCCCTCCCAGTGCAAATAACTTCTGCTTTAGCAATTACCACTTTTGAGGATATCTTGTAGTGACTGTTCTACCCTTATCTTGCAGAGATCCTTAGCTACCTTTTGGAAATTGCTGGCCTGATATCTCACCTAAGTCTCCATTCTTGCAAATGTAGCACCTTTTTCTTTGTCCAGTCCCTTGCCAATACAGAAAACAACCGATTTCTACCCCTTCCAGAATAATGATTTCTGTTATGATAAGCTCTTACATGCCTTTTATTTTACACTATCCCCCTATAGGCCTCATATTTCTCTTCTCTTGGTTAAAAAACCACCCAAAATCTGATTGTTTTCCATAGGGATAATGCTTTTTTATCTGCTTGACATTTTTGTTCTTGGTCTCTCCTATTGTTTACATGCAGCACCCAGACTGATCTGGTGAGATACCACTCGGTATCTCACTAGTGCTCGGTAAAAATGAACATTACTACTCTTCCAGGAACTCCAGTTTGCTGGTAATTTTCAATTTTGAGATCATATAAAACCTTCAGATTCCTTACTGATCTGTTATCCTTTAAGAGACAGTCTCCTAATTTTCCTTCCTAAATACAGCATGTGTATTGAATTTAATCTTATTGATTTCAGGTCATTTATCCAATTTATTGTGATTGCTTTGAAGTCTAATCCTGTGTTCTCATGAGATTTACGGTAAGGTGTCATCCCAAACTTTTTTATGTCTACTCTCCATCCCATAATCCAAATACTTAATAAAAATATTGAATAACAATGGACAGAGGACAGCCTCCATGGTGTGACCTCCAAGTTTGACAGCACACTATTGGTAGCTACTCCTTATGTAAGGCTTTTCAAGCATTTATATATCAGCTTTGTAGTGAATTTTGTCTAGATCATAATATCTCATATACCTGACACCCCTCCTCCCTTCCCAAAAGCCCATTGTGCAGCATCCACTTCAGAGTGATAATTCTGTATTTAATCACTTGGGCTATTGAGGCTGCCCTCTTTTGTCAATGCCTCTTCCTAAGCATGTGAATACAGCTTTTCTTTGTTAAAACTTTTTTTTTGGTCTCTGGTGTTTTTAGGCTTGATCACTGTTGTTTTTAATATTTCTTCTCCTTTAAGATCAGCAGATGGAAAAGATCTTGGCTTTCATCCCTGATGCTGATCGTTGAATTGGAGATCTGCACATTATTTTTTTTTTTTCAGCAATAACATTCCCTTTGGTTCCTTTCTTCTTTTCCCAATAATAGATATTTACCTCTCATAAAGTGATGTAGTTCCCAGGTGTAATTATTTAATTGGCAGAACTCTAAAGCCTATTCACTGGTGATAAACCACTATATGGCAGAACTGAAAAAAAGACCCAAACCAAAACATCTGTCAAGAAGATTAAAAACAAAATAATGGTGCCACTGATTTTCTTAATCACCATGTTATCACTGACCTCCTGTATATGTTCAGTCAGCCCTTGGTCTCATCCAGAGGAGTTTGGAGCATGACTTACAGCAGAAGATTTTTTGGAATCACATCATGAGCTCTGTGTATTTCTGCTTTCATCCCACAGCCTCAGGGGGGGTTCCCAACTTTCATGTCACAGGCTCAGGAGAAATTTCCAACAAATCTCCAAGAAAGCAGGAGCTTTTCTGATTTTCTCTGTCAAAGGGCCACACCAGAGCCTGAATTCCTTTCACACACCACTCAGAAGATGACTGGAGCTGGAGCGAGTTTGTGGCTGCCCATTCACATGCTTTCGCTTATGGTTTCATTAGAAGTACCTGCCAAAAGCATGATTCATGGATTTTGTGAAATCCCAGGTGCCATCAGCTGGGCATGGCTGCTGAGTGCTCCACGGAGTGGAGCAGAACTTGGCAAAACCCCATCACCCAGCAGGGGATTGCTGAGGTGGAGGGTGCAGAGCTGTAAGAAACAGAAGAGCCACATTGATTTGCAGCAGCTGGAGATCCAGCCTTGAATCCTAAACCAACCCTTTAGTGTTCACCCGAGGTCTGGCTCACATTCAGGGGCAGCAGTGGGCAGCATATGTGCAAGACACAGGGACACACTGTGCCATGGAGCTGCTGCTCCATCCCCTCCGACCGGCCACGAGCGAGCAGCTGCGTGTTCCCTGCACGGCTCCCTCCACTGCCCTCTCATTGCTGGTGCCAGGGGTGGGCAGAATGGACAGAGCTGCTGGAGCTGAAACAGGTTCCTCAACATCTTCCTGCTCACAAAGAATAAACACTTGTAAAAGGCAGGCACCGTCAGCGTGTGCGCTTCTGCTGCCGCCTGCCTTGGGAGAGGCTGGGAATGTTAATTGCTTCTGGTCTGAGTCGGCTTCCTGGTTCAGGGCACTCCTATAAAAGGGTTTTCAGCTACACATTCAGTGCCAAAAGTAGCAGATGGTGGTAGGATAGTAAATTACATTAAGGAATACTTGTACAGTTTCTTTACCACTTTTATAGTTGGAAAACAAACAATCTAGTTGCTTAGGGTAAAGGCAGATGTGGTGTCATGTACGTCTACCACCCTAATAGTTTTATGGAATTATCTCAGAGAATAAAGAACCAGGTTTAATAACCATGGAAATGAGCTGAATAATCCCGGAGCAATCATCATTTCTAGTTTAGAAGTTTATGTTCCTCTGTTGCTAAGATTTGTGTTTCCAGTTTAGAATATTTATATAATCACATACTGATCTTTTTTTTTTTCCCAAAAATTTTTTCCTCTTATTTACAAGAACATTTCTGCAAACAACTTCCTAGCCAACTGTAAGCAGTAAGTGGCACCACTGGGTATTAGTGCCACCTGGTTGTCATGATGAATTTAATCCCTTCCTATTTAAAATAGTATTTAAACAGTCTTCTACACAGCTTGTTTTCCAGCTCTGCCGCCTTTGTTATCCAGTCTCTGGGCCTTCTTTGATACGCTTTTCAGATATCTCATGTCATGGAATTGTAGAATAATCCAGATTGGAAAGAAATCCAATCCTATATCACACTTAAATCAGAGTCAGCTCTGAGATCAGCCCAGGTTGCTCGGTCCAAACAGGTCTTGAAAGCTTCAACAGACTGAGGTGTCACAGCTTCTTTGGCCAAAAAGCTCCACCATTTCACTCTTGCAATTCTGATTCTAACATTCAGTGGAAAAAAACCTCTGGTTTGAATTCAACTCTATATGCAACATGATTCTATACTCTGCTTAGCATACTGCAAATCAAAATGCTCCAATACATTCCAGCTACAATTTAACAGAAAAAAATATCTACTTGAGTAATAGATTTTTTTCCCCAGTTATTTGTATTGTGCATAATAAAGCATGTGAGTGAACAGATGTGCATATACATGAATGTTCCTCAAGTGGTTCTTTATTTGTGATAGAGGAAGAGTCTCAGAAGAATTTCTACAGGTTCGGGATTTATTTTCTGTTCTGCCAGGGCAAGATCCAAATCAGTCTGCATTTTTGAGGGGCTGGATATCTCATCCATTAACCAGCACATTGATGGTTCTGCAGCTGGCTTGGGAAAAGTAACCTGTCAGAGAAAAAGAGCCTTTAATATGAAAATGATAGTTATCAGCACCATGGTAAAATACAAAAACAGCTTTCTACAATTAAGTAGATGAGATAACCATGTAAATAAAAAGCCAGAATCGTGAAACCACATATTATTCCTGTCCTGTTCTGGTGAAATAAGGTTAATTTTTCTCTTTTGCTTTGTTTTTCTATCATTATTAACAGAAAGGTAGGCAAACTGCCTGAGCATTTCAATTCCACCTCCTAAAATGATGTTACAAAAAGCAAGATGGTATATGGCAGAAGCACCACCTTTGTTTGTATTCCCTAGGATTTTGAGAGTGAGGGTTAGGTATCTAACTTTTAACCTGGGAGCACATTATTCAGTTACAGGGAGAGGGGCTAGTCTTTCCTGGAACCATAAATCACAGATGTCTAGCAGAACGACCATGTGCATGATCTGGGTGTGCACTGTCAGTGTCCCTGCTACAAAGGGACCAGCTCAGAGCTGGCAGTAATTTATATCAAATGGTTTCAGGTCTACAGTAAATGCTTGCATGAAAGCTCCAAGTTCAGGAAGAGATCACCTCTACTGGGAAGTCTTGTCCTGCTTCAGGACAATGATTTTAGAAAAAAAGAGGTAGGGAGATCTTTAAAGAGTAAATATTTGCATTTCAAGAAACCTCTGATAAGTTTCAAATGGGATGCCATATATATATGTATGTGTGTGTGTGTGTACAGGACCATCAAACCAGGCCGAGGAGGAAGGTCACTATGCTGGTATGTAGGAAACTCTTACAGATGCCCAAATATCACATTTCTCTGGGCTGGTGAATTATTTGTCCAACACCTCCCTTCCTGTGGCTCCTGCAGGTGGTCTTAGGAACAAACTGCTCTGATTCAAGATGCTTGATGTGACCCTGCCTCATCTGGAACTACTCTGAACCAGACCAAAACTTCACCATTTGTTTTCTAAATGTAATATTCAGTGTGGGGGCCAAATGCCCTGGTTTGGGAAGGTGGAACAGCTGGCTGGAGGTGTAAGGAGGGCTCGCCTCAGCCGGAGCGATGCTTTGCTGCTACTGCACTGAATTTTGTGATCCCTTCCTTGTGGTCTCCTGGGCAAGCTTGGGGTGCTGCCATGGAACAAAATGCTTCTGAGTAGAAAGCCAAAATGCTTTCCTTTATTTTCTCTTATGGAAAATGCTAAGCACTCCTCCTACCCCCCTGAGAGAACATGCCTTTTCCTGGGGCTGGTTTAGTGGCATAACACAGAAAGGCTTGGAACAAAGGTGACAAACAAGGTTTTGAGGGTGTTGGTCACACGTATGAGAGAAGCCTCAGGGGCACTGTAAATGATGCCAAGCTCAGCTGGATCCCAGGGATTATGTTGCCAGCCCAGATTTGATGCTTTTATATCCCCTCATTCCCTCATCCCAGAGGGGGACAGGTATGGTATGGGGACAGAGGGTCTGGTTTCATCCTTCTGCTTCCAGAGGAGTCTGATGTGAGAGAAATTTCCTGGTGGCTCTTGCTGGGTTTGCCAAAGCAAAGGGCATAGGACAACGTCAGAGATTGGCTTACTGAGTCACACGCTCTTTCCAAGAGCAATCCTCTTCCATGTAAGAGTTACTTTTATAGCATATTTTTCATGTTTTCAGTGATAAGCTCTGTCGTTCCTGTAAGTGCCTTTCCTTTACATGAATGTTAAGTATTTCTCTTTGAACAGGAAGATTCTCATTTATTACCATGAAGAATGAACTTTCCTAATTATATTGAATTCTTTATATCCTTTTCCCTTCTCAGTATTCTCACCTGCTTCAAAAGCAGAGCAGAGCTACTCCCTTCCAAGAATTCTACCTTTTTTTTTTTTTCAGAATGAGTGCTCCCAGAAAGCAAGAAANATCCTTTTCCCTTCTCAGTATTCTCCCCTGCTTCAAAAGCAGAGCAGAGCTACTCCCTTCCAAGAATTCTACCTTTTTTTTTTTTCAGAATGAGTGCTCCCAGAAAGCAAGAAACCCAAAGCACCTAACCATTTAAATGTTTTTATTTTTGTTTGCTTGGGTTTTTATGTTCTAATGGTTTTTAAAATTTATTTTCAGATTTTCTATACTGGCCAATGTTTGCAATAAATAAAGTACAAGGCCAGTGCTCAGTGTGCAAAGGGGTATTGTTGACTCTGACCTTACAGTAGATCTGGGAATATTAAGATACAGTTTTCTGGTAAAAAAGTCCTTTAGTTACCCAGGAAAAGGTTGGTGAACAACCATCCCTGCACTTAAGACACCTAGTGAAAACACATCCAGCCCTCACTGTACCTGAATAACTGTTCAAGTTTTCAGTTACTGAAACATACAAAGAAAAGCTGTTAATGAAGCATGCAAAAGATGTGTTTGATTCAGAACTGAATCAGTGCTTTGTCTTGATTGAGTTTCCTTTGAAAAAAAAAAAAAAAACCAAAACAAACCAAAGCCAAACCAAAACAAAAAACACAGACCAAAAAAAAACCTCGCAGCACAATTTCCTTCCTTCAGATGAAAAGGTAACTATGGTGACTGTAGAGAACAATCAGATGTTACCATTTTGAGGCAGAGCAGCACATATATCCTGCAAGCCTGTTTGTGATGGGGAGACCTTTCACAGCAGAACATCAGCGGCCAGAGCTGCTGCTCAAGGAGAGCCCTGGAGCAGTGCCCGAGGGCTGGCAGCTCCTGGCAGACACCATCTGAGAGCTCTGCTCGCCCTCAGCCCCAGCTCACCCTTTGATTTGGCATCCCCTGGCCTAAAACAGCAACAACAGCCACATTTGGGGCAACCTATAGGTTTTGTGTTTGCTTGTGTTTGCTCAAGGGGAGCTTGCTCCCTCTCCCTGCCACGAGTTAACACGTTGTCTGGTTCTTCTAATACATATTTTATGACCTGGCTACTGTGCTTTAATCGGCTGAGCAGCAGCTCAAGCACTTGAGCAGGTGGCCTGGTAGCTTTATAAATACAATTATGATGACTAAAAGCCACATTGCACTTGGCACTGTTCTTCAAATTTTCCCCAGAGGTCTGGGACTGGCTTGCCCTGGTGGCAGAGCCAATCTTTGCAATCTCCCTGAACACCTTCCAAGTTTGGCAGCCAGAATTCACCCCTGCATATCTGGTATTCCTATAGGGGGCAAAACTGATGGCTGATTTTACATTAAATCCAGCAAAATCTATGCAAACCATGCCCAAAATGTTTTCCAGCTTGGGCTGACAAGAACTTCATAATTAGAATGCAGATGTGAACAGGTAAAAGAATGGAAATTAAGCTCACTGTAGATAATTCTGTGCTAAATACCATTTTTGGTCACCACTGTGTTCATTAATCTGTGAGACCCTCAAGTTATTACCGTTATTGACAAGGAAAAACAAAACATACTGTGGTTGTCACTACTGCTCCAGTGATAACTCACAGGTTTCAGTGGGTCTCAGTGATGCCTTCACACTTTAGAGTATGTTATTACTTTATTTACAGCTTGCAGATATCCATCAACTTACTCAGTCTGCCTAAGTCAGCAAAGCCCTTAGATAGCACACTTAAAGTTAGAAACATTTATGTCCCTCTGAGGTAACACAATTGGCTCCATGATTATTTCAGTGTTTGTGATCTCTATATAAATCTGTTTCTCTTTCATATCATGATAAATAAGTGAGGTCTCTGGTATGTATTGAGATAGAATTCTGTCAGGGGCCAGCTGCAGTTTTAGTATTTGCTTCACTTGGTATTTGTGTCACTTGGTATTTGATTCACAAGTGCTTTAGGTTCTCTTCTTCTAGGAAAAAAAAAATATAGACTAAGAAATTTTTGCAAAGAAAAATAGAAAGCACTTTGAAACTGAAATAAATTTTATAATGAAGACCTCATATTTTCTAAAATATGCCTACATTGAAAAATTAAAATTAAACCAAATTTTTTTTTGCTGTTTTCCCAGAATGAAATGATGAAGCATTCCTGAAGGAAAACTCCATTACAGTGATGTGACTCTCAAATATCCATGACCAACTCCAAACACTGTCATGTGGGATTGTTGTTTTGCTGCCTAGATCCTGAAAAATTTGGGACTGCATGGATTTCAAGAAAGCTGAAAGAGTTTATACAGCCAAAGAGTCCAAATCTTCCTTCAGTTCTTTAGGGCAACCATAGTGGTGACTGAACAAGCCCCAACCCAAACTCGTCGCTGTCATGACAAGTTATGTCATTGTAGACTGAAATATTCAGCTCAGGTGTGTTTAGCCAGAACTCTGCAGGAAGTATTCTGCAAGGAATATGTAAAATAAAAGCTGAAGGTTTCAAACAAAAAGGAAAAATCCAAGCCCCTGAGGAATCCCAGTGGATCCTATCAGGATGGAACAGGCACAAGCCATCAGTGTTTGCAAGACACAGCGCTACCGCTGCAGCCAGAGCCCGAGCAGGGCATTTGCATCAGAATGCAAACCGCATTTCTGCCGCCTCCCGGCCCGGTGCATACTGATGCACAGACACGATTGAGTTATCGACCACATGCTGATATGGCAGAGAAAATTCATTGCAAAGACCCTCTGGCCACCCACCTCATTTCCATGGCCTGTTTCGGGAGATTCAGGTCTGAGCCCAGCAGCCTGGGCTGCTGGCAGGGGTGGGATGCCCACGGCGCAGCAGAGATCCTCCCAGGCAGGATAAGTTCAGAATGTGCCCAGACATACAGCTCGATCAAATCCAGCACAAGAGAACCACACTTGGGAGAGCTTTCAGGCTTGAAGTATTAAGAAAAAGTTTACATAGCCACCGGCTGTTTCTTTATCCAAAGCTGCCTTTCTGTGTGAAAAGATGACGTTCCAGGCTGCCCCATCAGTGGATTAACTGCTGAAGCCCCAGCAAAACACGCAGCCTTTGGAAACCAAGGCAGTCCAAGGAGCAACACGACTGCGAGCAAAATTGCTCAGCAAAGTCTGTGGGTTTGCCACCTGTGAGAACTGAGAGAAAAGCACCTCGTACAGCAATAATTACCCCACAAAGAAGTGATGATAATGCACGGATTGCTGCCCAAACCCCTTCTCTAGCCGACTGTTTCACCTCAAGCTTTCATGTAGGGATTTGCTTAATCTTTTGTTGATAACACGACAACAAATAAATCCATCATTAGCATAATAACACCGTGATTACACACCTAATCAGTCTTTAGACTTATCATCCTTTAAGTAACCTTTCCTACTAGGCAAGTGCGAATTTGGAAACTTATACTAAGCTTGCTTGCACTGTGCTAATATTTCATTCCAAATTAGCAGCGCAGCATTTTCCCCTGCAGAAACCTGTTTAATAAAACATTGAATTGGTAATGTTTTTGACTGGGGGAGATAGTGCCATGTGCTCTCCTAAAGATTAAAACTCCTTTGACTCCTCTTTATTTTGCCATTGCTGAAGCACATTATTTGCATTGTGATCACCCTTTCCACCTGGATCATGCAGTACTCAATGAAACACTGCTGCTGCTTTCTGAAACCTTGATTTTACACACAGCACTGCTACTATAGAGCCAAGATGTATAAGCTAAATAAAGATTTTATCCTCAGTGTTTTATTTAGGATAGCAAAGGTGCCAACATCTGTAGTCTGCCTGAGAACTTTTGGAACGATGACTGAATTGCAGTGATTTCATACATGGGCATAAATGAAGTTAAAAAGTTCCTTTTTTTTTTGTACTCTGAAAAAATTTGAAAACCTAATGAATGTGATTTGTGGGCTGGGTTCATAGTTTGGAAGGTCTGTTTGTGACTTGGCTGGTGATGTGGCAATAAAAATTATACAACATTGACAAGTTAAGGCCAAAGTAATTTTAATGTGGAAGAGGGGTTGCTTCACTACTCTTACCCTTCGTTGCTTATTCCTGAGTTCAAGTCTTGGCCAGACTGGTAGCAACAGAAGATGAGAATAAGACAGTTGTACCCCAAAGGCTCCTGCATTCCTTCTGTCTGCAAATCCTTGCACTTACATGTGCAGACAAAGCTGGATTCCCACGGCAGTAGGCACATATACACGCAGACCTGCTCTGTGCACTCTCTTGTGGGTTTTTATACATCAGGCACTTTTTCCTTCTTAGAAATGCCAGCCTATGTCATCATTTATCAGCAGCCTGCACAAGTTGAAGCCTTCAAGTCAGCTGCAGAGGGAGCAAGTAAAAGCACCTAGATCAAACAGAAAATCTGGTTTTCCACACATGGAGATTTCATGAGAAAAAAAAAAAAAAAAGGAAAAAGCAATATCAAACTAAGGAAAACATTGGGCAGAAAATAGTTGTACCCTTAGGAAGAACACTCCTGGAACAAATGGCTCCTCCAGGACACATGGATTACAGAGAACTTTGTAAAAAAGAACATGGAAGAGTAAGGTACTACTGGGGTCAACTCTTTCAAAGCCTTTCTATTCAAGACAGCCAAGGCATGAACATCCAAAGCAGATGGGACTGTAACCCACACCCTCCAGACAGAGAGACTGCATTGCTATTAGCTTTTGATAACACATTTAAGACAAATGCTGAGGAACAGACCATGCCAGAGAAGGTTAATTTGTTACTGCTGTATTTTTTTTACATCCAGAAAATCAGATACTTCTTCTATAGCAATGATCTTGGAAGCTTTCAGGAACTGTTTCTGAGGTCATGTTAAAACTTGGTAGTTATATTCATCTCCATTATAGATGTTGTGGGTTGGCCCTGGCAGGACAGCAGGTGCCCACCAAAGCTGCTTTGTCATTCCCCTCCAGGAGGGGAAGATACAGGAGAGAGAAAATACAATGAGAGGCTTATGGGTCAGGACAAGGTCAAGGGCAAAAGAGACACAACTTGTGGAAAAATAAATTTATAACCAATCAAATCAGAGGAGGATAGTGAGAAATAATAAAGTAATTCTTGAAGCACTTTCCCCCCACCCATCCCTTCTGCCCAGGCTTAACCTTACTCCTTATTTCTCTCCCTCCTCTCTCCCATTGGATGGGGAAGGGGGGCTGTGGTCAGTTCATCACATATTGTCCCTGTTGCTACTTCCTTGACAGGGGAGGTCTTTTCACACTCCTGCTCTGCTTCAGTATGAGTCCACCCCACTGGACACCCTCCCTCCATGAACTTCTCCCAAGTGAGTTTTTCCCAAGAAGAGGGAATTCTTTACAAAATTTGCTTTGCACAGGGTGCAGTCCTTCAGGAATAGGCTGCTCCAGTGGGAACTTTGGAGGGTCGCAAGCCCTGACAGCAAATCTGCTCCAGAGTGGGATCCTCTCTCTGTGGGGCACAGGTCTTTTACTGTGGGAGGCTCTGTGGGGTAGGGATGGTTTCCCAGCTGCTACACGGGTGCACAGTTAGCCCAGTGCTTAAAAGCACTGTCTGTCCGAGGCCCAAGAGCAGCTCCCAACGCAGGCGAGCCTAGCAAGAAATAGCGATTCCAGCTCTAAGTGATTATCAGCATATTAAGTGATTAATCAGCTCATTAGATTTTAATCTTGCTAGGCCTCGCAGTTGCAGAAAGTGGAAGAGAGAGGAGAAGGAGCCGTAGGGGGTTCCGCAGGTGCAGCTTTATTTGGGTCTTCGGTAGCAGCTATCTGCCAAGGGTTCCAGGGACGTCTCTTCTTCTGACTAACTGGGCAAAAGTAGGGGTTTTTATAGGGTTTAGGGGGATTGGAAACTGTCCAGTGGTAAGGGTCAATGGGAAGTAGCCTATAGCTTTACAGATAGATAAGCAAGGGTCTGAAGACGGAAGAAGGACTTCTTTTTGTCCTGTCAGCATGACTTGGCATCTTAGGCTGCTGACCGCCAAGGCCTTGTAAAGCCTGTGCCTGCTACACAGGTCCTGTCAGGCCTGCTCCAGTGTGGGCTTCCCACAAGGTCACAGACTCCTATGGGCCTTCACCTGCTCCAGAGCTGAGTCCTTGAGGGCCTGCAGGTGGATATCTGCTCCACCCTGGACCTCTATGTGCTGCTTCAGCATGGTCTGCGCCGGGGGCTGCAGGGGAATCTCTGTGCCTGGAGCACCTTCTCCCTCTCCTTCTGCACTGACCTTGGGCTCTGCAGGGCTGTTTTTACTCACCCATCTCTCCAACCTTAGTTGATTTTGTGCAACTTTTCCCCCATTCTTAAATACATTATCCAAGTGGCACTACCACCATCACTGATGGGCTCAGCCTTGGCCAACAGTGGGTCCATCTTGCAGCTGGCAGGCATTGGCTCGATTGGATTTGGGAGAAGCTTACAGCAGCTTCTCATAGAAGCCATCCTTGTAACCTCTTCACAACTGAAACCTTGCCATGGAAACTCAAGGCAATGTGGAATAGCACAAAAAAATCACTATTGGAGCTAATAAAAGAATAAGATGCTTTGTTACAAAATATCATTACAGTAATAGTCCAAAGCAAGTATGTCCAGCTGGCATCTTTTTGGAAGGATTTATTCAATATCATGAACCCAGATGGTCTCTGGCTCTCAAATGATTTGAAGGACCCCTAATAACCTTAACAACACCCACTAGGTTTCTCAGACTGTGCCTCATACGTGATTCATCCGGCTCACAGTCTTGGCACACTGGTCAAGATCTGGATTTGAAACACACCAAGGCTTAGGGGTTAAGAGGATCTGTGGTTCTGCTTTGAGCTATTTGAGACGTGAGAGATTAATTGCATAATGCAGAGCTGAGCTGGATTCCAAGTCACACAAAGATGCTGGATCCAAGGCTTTGTGTCAGACTTTGTAGTGCCGGGAAGTGTGAGAGGCAGGAGAGAAAATATCATGTTAAGCTGGCTTATTGTATAGCATGATGCAAAGCACTGACAAACTACAATGATTAAATACCCTCCTGAACTTAGAGTATAAAGAGATATGGGTCTTCCCAGAGACCAAGCAATTCACTAAATCATGGTGCATCTTTCTGAGCTGAAATATAAGCTTGCATAGAGAGAGGAACCACATGTAGCTGTGGTTTTCCAGGCTAACAGGCTTTTTGGTGCATAAATTTCTTCTGTTGATGATTTGGGATTTGCACTGGTAGTTTTCTAAAAGGAAATGCTCTTTCTTATGTGGACACATAGGAGTGAAGGCATCATATCCTGGTATTTCATTGCCAGGTGCCATTAAGAGTAATGGCTGGGTCTTAACTGGCACAGCCCAGCATATGCCTGAGTTCCTGGTAAAATAAAGCAAAGCCCTGATGAATCACACTAATCCACACTTGCAAGTGTTACTTGATTTTCTCCCCTGCCTTCAGTAATGAAGAAAAAGAGAAGAGCAATGCAGGTGAGTGGGTCTGGGAACTTAATATCAGGCAAAGGAGAGAAAGGAGGGAAATCAGGGACTTTCATAATTTGTTTTTCTCCACACAGAACTGCAAAATTCCTCGACTTTGAACCTTCTTGACTTTTCTTTCTGACACTCTTGTGCTCCATGAAAACCAATGGTAAAGCATCTCTGGATTCCAGATGAGATTTCAAACTCCCTGTCCCCATCCCTCTCCAGTGCTCTGGCTCCTGAGACAACTCAGCAAGTCTGTTCAGATCATTAAGCCAACAAAACAATCAACATAGCAGAGACCTGCAGAGTAGAGGCCAAAGAACAGCCTTGATTTTTTTTGCCTCTGAGGAAATAGTTTAAATCTTTTCTATATCAAAGGGTGTGGAGAGTTTTTCCTCTTTTGAAAATGACTTGGAGGTGACTCTGAATATAACATTGCTGAGGGATGTTTTGGGGACTCAGCCTGCTGACCTTCCAAAAGACTATTTAAAAAATACCCTCAATAATTTTACAGAAGGATGAATATCTTTTATTATATTGCCTAGTGCAGTAAAACCCCTCTGCAGTATCTGAAGAGATAATTTTCTATTATCTGCCAGAAGCCTTTTAATAAAGGAGAAAAAGAGTGCTGCACAGTTGTTTTATTGGCTGAGGTTCATTCTGCAAACACAGAGAAGTACCACCTAGGGCTCTGACAAACAAGTATCTTTGAAGCACTGTGGTATTGAAGCAGCCCCTGTGGTAGCTCAATACCCTCTCCTGATAGTTTTATTTTACATCATGATTCAGAAGGAGGTACAACAGGTTTATCCCCTTCTTTTTCTCTATTTCTTGTTGGGAATAAAAATGGGATTGGATCACTTGAGTGTGCTGCTGCAATGAAACATTAGAAATGTTATCTGCATTTAGTCCTGCTGCCTTCTTCCTTTCTTTCTGGAAAGGAATCAAGTAATTACAGTAGGCACCTCCCAATATTGCAGCTCACACTTTCAGATGTAAATCAGCAGGGTGGGGAAGTGTAAAGGTCAGCAGGAAGGAAGAAAGGGAAGATAGCACTCTGACAGCAGAAGCCAAGGTTTTAAGGGCAATAAACACTTGAATATTCACTCTATTTGAAAATCTAGTGTGCATTTCAGAGCAAAGCTTCAGGGACATGTTCTTGCTGGATCTCCCACTAACTTCAGGAGAGCTGAGTTTACCTCCATACTGTTGGGATGTATCTGGCCCTATCAGTGGCCTGGTAAAACCATTACAGTCCATCCCATAAAGCCCCTGGACACAGGCAAGCTGCCTTTGAAGCCTTCTTGCAAGATTTATTCCTCTAATAAAGATTTTTTTTTTTTATCTTGGCAAGCTCAATTTCTGGATCCCTGCAGTAAAGGATATTCAGATATTTTGCAATATTCAGAATATTTCCAAGTCTGCTACCAACAGCCTTGCTGTTCTGAATTAGCTTTCTCAGACCCTTAGGAACAGCCCATGGACCACATTGAAACCACAGGAATATGGTAATAGAGAGCAATAGTTTCTGTATCCCAGTCCTTCCTGTGCACTGCCTGCACTTCTCTGGGGATGCCAGATGGCTCTTGATGGAAACTTCACAGGCAGAAAGAAAATTTGATGGTCTCTGGTGCTTCCTCCCATGCCACTACCCATTATAGGACATTTTGTAGTACTAATGCTTGTTCTGGGTTTTGGCCAGAACTCTCAGTGCCCAGGAGGCTTCACCACCACAGGTGCAGCAGTCATGCTGGGAGCAGGCTCCTGCCCTCGTTCCATCCTGGAGCTGCTCTTTGTGGTGGCAGGAAGGTGGCAGAAATCTTCACCTGTGTCTCTGCTTGCAAATCCCTCATTATCTCAAAAGCCTCGCTTTCGAGTTCTCTCCCTGCTCTTTGGAGAAGAGATGCAAAATTGACTTCATGGCTAAGCTTTGCTCAATGAAGTTCCCTTTTGTACCTTTTTTGCTCTCTTCCTCTTTACATGATTTTTTGTTTGGAAAGCAACTACAGATTTCCCTTGTGATTTTTTGCAACATTACTGTAATAATTGCCTACACTGCTAACTATACCAAAAGCGATCTTATGGAGGTCATTTATTAATTTTTTATGCATGCTAACTGTATAAATAATGATTTTTAAAATTAGGCAGAAGTTACATTAAATTGAGCAGCGGTTAAATCTTGACACTGTTTATATTTCTCTTCTAAAATAATTAAACTTCCCTTTCATTTAGAAGGCCATGTACAGACAGTTGTAATATGTTTAATATTTTTATAGCAAGTAATTTAACTCAGAATTTCACTAAATTAATTGCTAAGCGTAAACTTTATTTAAGATTCTCCAAGTGAATGTACAGTTATATGATAGTAAAGAATTAATACTGTATATCTTTGGAAGGGCACTACCTTGAAATTGTCAGCCAATTTCTCATAACATTCAATGGTGAATCATTATTTAAATGTTAGGTATTACTGCAACACATTTGTCCACATGTCAGGAGCTGAGAGACTGCAAATGGCCTTTGTGTCAAACAAGCTGTGATGGATGGGTGTCTTTGGCTTCCAGAGGCAGCAAAGCTCAGGATGAGAATGAAAGGGACAAAAGGAGGGAGAAAGGTGTGAATGTGAATATTGAATATTGGAAAGGAAGATTTTCAGACACACACAGAACTTGTACTGAAATTCATCCTGAAGGAGGACATACATATAAAACAAGGTGTTGAAGCGTTTCTAGTGGAATATTGAAGGTGTATATTAATTTGTGAATCTGAGGGGGCTGTAGGGTTGGCTTGGTTTTATGACTTTGGAGCACTGGAAAAGACAACCATGGTCTCCCTATCTTGGCCTGAGCCAGACGTGAGCCCTGGGGAGAGCCCAGGCTGGGAAATTGTCTCACCAAGGTGCACCAAGACATTTGTCTCAATCCTTGCCAATGTGGATTCTGGATCATGGAAAAGTGTGAAGGGCTGCTCCTTTTGATCAAACACACCACCAGGTTTCCCTAAATAAATGCCTGCATCAGCTGGTCACTTGAAATAATCTTTACTTGCAAGTGTCACAGCCCAAAAGTTCTCTGAATAGAGAAGTGCTCTCTGAAATCAGGTATTATTCCATAGGAGACCTTTGCATCTTTTGAGTTTCCTTTTTCACCCTTGCATTTCCTCAGTCTCTTACATACAGCTGAGAGACTCTGCTGATTTTCTATGGAAGCCTGGACATGCTCCAAACAGGAGAGTTTTTCTGCCTACATGTCTTTAAAGACAGAGAGCAATAAAAATGTCAAGTTACCAGAGAAAGCTAAGCCCATTTATCAACATATTTCCCACAGCAAAAGGGTGATGGCTCTGAACAGCCTGGAGCTAAGGCTCAAGAGCTCCATGCACAGAAGTGTATCCACTGATTAAAAGCCTATATTTAATAAGAAAATTTAATAAGAACACACCCAAAAACTTTGATGATCAATAATTTTTATTGTCTCATTTAAAGCTCAAGGTGCTATCAAACATTTTTAAATTCATTAGACACTCCCTGTTGAAGCAGATTTTATTTGAAAGAAAAATGGCTGCCTAGCATACAGAAGATAGATTTATTTGTGAGGAGACACAACTTTAACTTGCAAATCACTTCATCACAGGGTTTGGCATTTTTTTTAAATGTACTTGAAATATACTGGAATTCCCTCTTCCCAAAGATCAGCTGCTACAGTTGGTTAATGAGGAACTACAAATGGGGAGTGAACACATCTCCTTCCCCATGTTCTGGCACTGCACACAAGACTCTTTCCTTCTTTCCCCCGAGGTTAGTGTGGAGGAAACAACATCATAATTCAAAACAGGTGCAAGCAGTGGTTTAGCAAATTCCTTCCATTTTCAGCTCTTGACAATTGGCCGAGTTTCATATGTGCTTAAACTCTCAAATTGTAGGCTTATCAGATGCTGACACTGGTTGTATTTATATACCTGAATACTCAAGAACATCTGCTGTACTGAAATTCATCATTCAAAAGACTTAATTAAAATAATGCTGAATTGGAGACTCAGCATGCATTACCAAAGTGCGTATTTGTTTTGCTACAATCAATTAAGAATGTATTCATGAAAACAACTCCTGCAACCAAATCTGTATGTTTAATCCTTATGCTAATCTCCTCAGAATTTGTTGAACTGTTTCAGAGGCAGTCAATTGAAGACTTTATTTTCTTTAATAAAACTGCATAACATGTTTTCATTAACTCAACAAGAGGTATATCAGAATTGATGTCTAGTATAAACAGAGAGGAAATCTAGACTGAGGCATCTTGGTAATAAATAGTAACCTATATTTTGAGCTGGCTAAGCATCTTTCCAGTTACAATATTATTGAGCATTAAAAAATGCTCATTAAAACCTAAGTATTAAAAGATGCTTTGCTATTCAAGCACACATTGTCTCTGTTATTTACTATTCTTTCATTGATTTAAGAGATTAAGAAATCTAGGCACAATCAATAACCTACTCACACATAATCTGGTTTGTCTCCATCACCAATGGGATGTCATTTATAATGTTATAGCCTACCACAGCCTCTTGTATTACATGCTGTGCTTGAATTGGAGTAGCAACTGTGTATGGCATTTAGGAGTTGATTGTTACCTTTTTAGTTCTCTAATGAGAAAATGTGTGCACATGTTTGCCTTCTTGAAATAATCCAACATTTGTAAACCTGCATTTGGAGCTACCATTTGGAAATGAAAATGTTCTGCTTTCTCAGAAAGAAATGCTGAGAGGTAGGTTCTGATGCAACTGAGAGGTTTAGGAGTAAACGAGAAAGATCAGCAGTGTGGATGGAGGGAGGAAGTGGAAAGTGATTGGGATTTTTTATAAGGAAAGGCTTAAATGAGAAATTCCCAAAACACTGGCAAAGCATGTAGCTCAGGGTCTCTGCCTCCTTGTCTGTGTCCAGAGTGTTTTGCAGGTTAAAGCCTCACTCAGGACAGAGAGCAAATCTTGTGTCTAATAAGGATCAATGATGCAGGCATTTTCTTTCTATGAGATATCACTGAATGAGAATCCAAAGGAACAAGCTATCTAAAATAGAGCCTCAAATAGGTAAAACTTCTACCATACTTTAAAGGATTTCTGTGGGTTTTGGCAGGGTCATTTCTGCCAGGAGGGTGTCCAGCAGCATATGCTAAACCTGGCCTTACTGACACTCAGCTCTTTGAGAAGGCACCTGGAGCCATATGTACACACATCCAGATATGAGGATGAGCAGGACAAAGAGGTGCAGGAGCTTTGGTTGAACAGAGAACTACATGGGACAGCTTCTGGGAGCAAGAAGGAACAGCAAGAGGATTTGCAGCTTGCCAGTATGGAAAATATCTCTCGTTTTAACAGATGTTTTTCCCAGATCTGCCTTGGATGGGGGTTTGCATTCACAGCAGCAGAGATCTGCCTCACATAACAGAATCGTCCCCAGTGGGAAGTGTCTGAGAACCACTGGGAAGATGCAAATAGGAATGGTAAAGTTTAATTGCTAACATTGCAGGAAAGGAGAACTAATGGTTAGCTCTCAGCAGTGGAAATTAATGAACAACTCATAAAAGACTGCACTTGCCAGTAGCTGTCCAAGGAAACAGTGCCTGCATGGCTTCCATGGGATGCTTAAGCCTGTCAGGAAAGCCATCCAGTGAAAAACTTGGAGGTCCAGAAAATGGCCCTCACCTTTGGGACCCTGGGGGCCAACAGGATGTGGTTCAAGGACTATATCACTTCATTCCTGCCCTCCATAAATCTTCAGTTCAGGGCCAGTGACTTGAAGGCAAAATTTTGTCCTTTGGCCAATAAAATTTATTTTCCTTCCTTTCCACAATTTTGCTGAAGACAAACTGAAGACATCCTTGCCTGCTGTGGCTGTTGGAAGGCGGATATATTGCAAGCTGCTTTTTGAGGATTTACTGTGTGCAGGAAGGTGAGTACTGGCAGAGAATGGCTTTCCCAGCAAGGGAAGGAGGAATGAACATGAGTGGGCAGATAAAGGAAGAAGAACATGCTAAATGAAAAGAGGTCTGAGCTGTGAGTTTCTGGCTGGACCCCATGTTTTGGAGACTAAGTCAAGAGAATTATCAGCAATCGCAGATTTTTTTGCTTTACTGAAATCGACAAGAATTTGTCACATTCTGAGCATCCTATAAAAATACAAAGGTTTTATTTTCTAAGGGGAAGATCTAAATAACAGCTTCTATTTCTGACCCTCCACACTGCTGCCCAGAATGTTATAGAGCAAACTGCTTAATCCCGCTCCACTCCTTAAAAGTCTCCAAGTACAGCTGAGCTTGTGATTCCCAGAAGGAATGAGCCAGCAGGGCCACCTCTGAGGAAGATTTTCCCAGACAGTTCTGTCCAGGCAAAATGCAGTGGAGAGTACTCAGGCTTTCCCAGGAAATCTGGCAGGTCCCTGGGACTGAATGTGGAAATGTACCTTGTTGTGGTAAAGCCACCCTTGGCTGTCCTGATGGGATGACAGAGCTGACAGACAAGGTCAAGCAGTAGGTCCTGGGTTCACTCTAAACCATGGGAAAGAAACACCACTCAGGGTGCAAGAAATTTTGTCATGTTAAATGAACAGTTCTATTTGGGAGGAGCTTTGCCAGTTGATTATAATAACATTTGCAGACTCCACTTTAATACATAGGAAATCAGCAGGCATTAAAAAATGAAGCAATTTTTTTTCAGTTTTGACAATGATATAAAAATGGTCATACAAAGAAAGTCTCTCCATAACTTCTCAGTGGTTGTAGTTGGACCTTGGTATTTTCTATGGCCTTAACAGTATATGGTTTATGTCAATTATAACAAAGAAAGCATATTCTTCAAGTTCTCTGATTCCTTTCACTATATTATTTTAATTCCAGGTTAATGAGTGTTGGTATGTAGTATTTGCTAACGTGCATCAGACCACGAATTTATTAACTATTTCCAGTAGCCAGCCCTGAGGAGAGGAAGATCCTAAATGCATAGAAAAGGAGAACATGACAATTATTTCTGGATCTGCATCACAGACACTGTCCTGTTGTGAGGCAACACATCCAGTTACTGGTATTATCATGCATGTTAGTAGTTATTTACAGTCTAGGTAGTCAATATTTTACCTGAAGTTCTTTTACGTTGAATTTCACAGGTCAAGCTGTTCACATGAAATGCTATTTGTGTACACTGCAGATTTATGTACCTTTTACTTCCTTGCTCTTTTATTAACCAGAAGGTACAAAGACTTAAAAAAAAAAAAAAAAGGTTGAGAATAAAATCAATGGAAACAGATCTCATTTCAAACTGGCCATTTATAATTGCTCTGGCAAGAAAATGGCTGGATAAATGAGAACATGTTCCAAGCTACTAAAGTGACAAGACATATTATTCCTGGGGACAAATGTTTATTCTAGTTGATCTGTTACTTTCAACTCCGGTGCTTGATTGGAGCCCCTGATAGCTCATGTTGGGATAAAACAAGTAGCCTCAAGTTAATAATTTTTCTTTCTGCTAATCTTTCTATTTCAAAAAATACCAGACACTTGGCATTTTCCATCACAACTTGCAGTATCAGATTGGAAAAGGATTAAGTCTGTACAGTGATACTATGAAAACACAGTAAAGACAACCTGGAACAGAAATTAAATAAAAATGTCTTGGGAAATATAAAAATAGATTTCAGCAAGATAAACAATAATAGTATTTTGGAGGATGAGTGGTTTCCTGAGTAAAGCATTAACCTTTCACCTTCAGGATATCAATAAACAGTGGGATCCTATGACAAGGATTGATTTAAACAACTTGGCTTCCTCCCTTTCTAGCCCATATGGTTGCTACGTTGCAGATCCCTGAAACAAGAGAGCTCCTCAAGAGTAGTGTCCTGGAGATACAACACTCCTTCTGGCAAAAAAACCACTGGGCGTTTCAGAGCAGGGTTGAAGGTGAATCATGTTATTACTGACTTTAATTAGCACTTCCACAAGCGGCAGAATTCTTTACCTGCAGCTGGATTGCACTTAGAAAGGTGTGAAAGCCCTATTGCCTTTGTAAACATCAAAGAGATTAATTTCTAATCTGATCTTTTTAACCAAGCCCTCCTGCTGATCAGAGAAAGTGAGGGCAAACAGCTCTGAAGAAAAAAAAGATGAAGTGATTCTGGAAATTGGGATTTATTATTTATTATTCTAGATTGATATGTATTTATTATTTAGTTTGTTATTTCTCTGGGACTTATGCCTATCCTCTTGCACCTAGCTCTCAGTTGGTGCTATATAAATAAGTCATTATTGTTAATATTTGATAAGGGTAGCTGAAAGATCACTGTGAGCAATGATCAATGAGATTTCTTGATTCTCCATTCTGCTTTGGCTTGTACCACGTCTACATCACTGGAATTTCAGCTGCTTCTTTGGGAGTGCTCCAGTCTTGCAGCAGAGAACTAAGGTGAAAATCAAGACATTTCTGTCTAAACAGTCTGGGGAGCAATTAATAAATATAGGCTTTGTAAACTCCTGTGCATGTTGTATGATATGAAAAATATAACTGACTAAGGGATCAATCCACAGCAAATAAAAATGGAAGGAATTGCTTTTTTGCTATCAGGGCGAAGGCTGGTTTATACCAGGTTAAAATCTTTCTAGAGGTTGTTGATTGATTCACTTCTATAAAAATTACCTCCTGGGATGCTCCTTTACTAAGATGCTTTGTGCAGTCTGTTGTGTAACCAGAGCAGAACGCTCTGGCTGGCCAGTGAAATGAGCACCAGAAGTCTTTAGTGTCCAAGAGCTGGGCAGAATGAGCAGTCTTAGGCTCTGAGCCATCTGGGAGTTTCCCTGGTGTTTGCAGAGCCCTGGTGCTGCTGGCTGGCTGACACGTGCACTCATTTGGGAAAGCAAGGGGGAATTTTAAAAGGAGTTCTCAACTCAAACAAGCCTCTCTGACTTACAGCAGCATGGCAGAACCATTTAGAGAAGAAACTTAGCCAGACCCAACACCATTTTACCTGTTTTTCCTGTCACATCATGCCATCTATCCTTAACCCTCCAGCATCCTACCCAAGTAGTGGATCCTTTTGCCTGGACAGAAGATGCACCGTGGCCCAATTTATCCTTTCTCTGGTGACAGTCAGCCTGTACAAGGGGATTAATTATCTGGAACAAAAAGCCACTATGTCTCCAAACATGGCTCTCTGTCAACATCATTTTATGTATGAATTGGAGGGAGTCTCTGGATTTTCCTTTAAGACAAAGGGCAGCAGGCATCGAAGGTGTTGTTTGGGTCCCAGCTGAGCTGCACATGACAAATGAAAGGCTGTGCTGTGTCCTAATCCTTTTGTGCCTTAGTGCCTTTGAGCCTCATCTGCTTTTTATTCTGAACAAAGCCCATATTTCTTATTTGTCTCCTCTATTTCAGGAGACATGCTCAGGGCCTTTCCGATTTGTAGCTTAGCCAGAGAGACTGGAGAGTTTCCCTGAAGACAAGATCCTCTCTGCTTTCTTTCACTGCCCTCAGTTTGGTGTGTATTTAATTAGAGTTGGAGAAATTGTAAAAAGCATCTAACAAAATATGGGCAAAGGCCAAAACCACAGATAGCAACAGAAGCTTTTCTGAACTATTTGTCTCAAGATGAATTCTGAAAAGCAAATATTCCTGGCCTTTGTGGTCCAATGGGACCCTTCTTGGACAATTTTTGGAGCCTTTTCACCAAGACTGTTTTGGACACTCAGTGTAAGGTGACCAGCAAAGTGGAGCAAAGAGAAGGACAGAAGATCTGGCTCCTGGTAGGTCTGCTCCCTCTAGCTGAAGACATTTTGATCAGGCTTTCTTTGTGCCTCTCACCTTGAGGAGAATTTGTTATCAAACAAAGAAACATTTTTCATCTACTTTCATTGTCTCATTTAGGAGGTTGTGTCTCTTTCACCGATCCTTTTTTTTCTGGGTTTTTCTTGGACACCATGAAGACAAGGGGTACATGAAGTTGCCAGTTGCTTGGTAAAGCCCTTTGCATTCAGAGGAGAAAATATACTTTTGGGACTTTAATTCTCTGAGCTGTTCACCTGGTTTGGCTGCAGCAATTCCCCAGAGGTAGCAAAAAATTTGTTTTCCTACACATTTTGTCTCTTTTGTAGATACACCAAGCCTGGGAATCCTCTGGGATTTCTTTTTCTACACACACAAAAAATGCACCAGTCACCAAATATCACTCTTAGCTAAGTTAACAAGATTTTAAAATGGCAAGAGTCTTTATATATGTAGAAAATTATTTTTTTCTTTCCTCTTTGATCTTCCCTATTTTTTTTGTTTGTTTGATTGATTTTGTTTGGTTTTTCTTTATTTCTGTATTTGTTTCTTGTTTTTTGTTTTTTTGTTTTTCTTTTCTCCTCCCAAGTTTCGAATGTTTCTTGCACTTGATTGAAATTCCCAGGACTGAAACCAAGACTTTAATGAATTAACCAGTAGGAATTTCCACCTCATTCTTTGATGCAGAAGATTTCATACATACGACTAATTGGTCAAAGAAAGAATGCAGCATACAAGTTTTAGTGCCTGGTTGTGCTTGGGACATACCCTATCATCATTCTTTTGGGTGGAATTTTACTGAGAGCAGTAAGAGTTTTGCACAGATGTGAGTCTCTGTTGAAAGGGTAAATACCAGCTATTTTTTCATAAGCTATTGGATGTGAGAGAAGAGAGACTCATTTTAGGGGAAAAAACCGTGACATATCCTGCTTTTTCTAGCTGGGCCATCACATGCATTTTACATGATGAGGAGAGACCCTGCAAACCAGTAGGCCAAGGAGAGATGCCCTCTGTTTCTTCAATCTATAATAACACCATTCAGAAGTGAACAATCAATGATGGGTGTTTTTGCATTTAAAACTCACTTCCAGAGGGATCCATTATGCTGTTCCCAGCACATGGCGTTAAACGGGCGTTGGCAGAACGCCTCAGCGAGCGATGTGCTCCACGAGCCTTCATCCCCTTTGTCAGGGCTGACAGCTGTGGCTGAGGGATGGGGAATGTTGTGCTGCCCAGAGCTCTGCTCCTTGGAGCTGCAGAAGCAGGCAGAGCTGGAATGTGAAGTGGCAGAAGCAGTAGGATGCGGTGACTGATAACTCCGACGAGGGCCCATATGGCAGGATGGCTGTACTTATAAATATTTCAAATGTCAATTCGCAAGGCTACAATCATACCAAGCTGTTTGTGTTATTCTGAATAATTGCTAGCAAACTATAACAAAATATTTGTCGTACTAGAATAACACATATAAATTTAACTGCTATATGCACCAAGCTTTTCTCCAGATAATATATTTTATTAGGTTAATAAAAACAACAGAGGCAGCATGGTTGCAGGGAATTTGTAAATAATTACCTGTGAAAACCCCTTCATGCATATCTTTCCTGCTGAAGAGATTGTAGAACTTCATGTCTTTTCCCCAATGAGGACAGACTAGTGTGACAGCAAGGAAAGATCAAGGTAATCAGGGCCTGCTAAGTCATTATTTGGTTTTATTTTCCTCCATTATCATTTGCACATATACTTATTTGATTTTATTGGCTGTCATCAGTTATTACTAATGCAGTGACAGAATGCTGGGAATATGGTGCTTTCCACACTGCTGTCTTTGAAGCACTTTGGATGTTTTGTGCAGCTCCAGCCCTGGGATGAGCTGAGCTGAGAAAGGCACAGTTCCCAAGCAGCAATTTCCAGAGCAGCACTGGAGGGGGTAAGCAAAATCAACTGGAGCTCCCCAAAAGGGCTTGCTGCTCTGTTGCTGATAATGGGCTTATTTCGCCCTCCCCTGTTACAGTGCACTCATGGAAAGGTTAAGCAATTTGTGATTGATTTACATAATTTAATACCCCACGCCCCTCTGCTGGGAAATGAAAATAGAAGAGGAATTTTTTTTTAGTCATATGGCATCCATGGCATTTTGAAACAGGCTTTAAATGATTTCTACCTTTCAGTTGCTGATTGACCTCTAAACTCTTGACACTTTTGTAAGAATTTCAGTTCTATTCCAGGAAGAGAAATGACAGAATTGCACATGGAGCCAGCAAAATTCAGACCCATTCATGTGATAATCCTTCCTGCACAACCCTGCATATAATCCTAGTAATTCTGGACAAAGAGGAAGGTATTTATGTCTTGTCAAGCTTCCAAGGCTATTTTCCTGTCTTCTGACAACCGAAGGGTCAAACAGTCATTGACTTACAAATGTGGCACAATGTCTTACAGCAAGAAAAACACCAGTTCCTCACCGTGCTGAGGATAAAGAGGATAAATTATCCACAACTGTGGATACAATTTAATGTTTGTGCATGGCTTGCAGCATTTTGCATACTGAGCAAGGGACCTGCTCTTAGCATGTCGTCCTCTCAGCTCCCCTCAGTTGTGCTCACATGTCCCAGGGTGGTTTACCCCTCTATCCACGCATGAGCCTGAACCTTAGTTCAAGAGAGAATTACAGACACCATGCAACACCACAACTTTCCTTAAAACACAGTCAGCAGACCTGTCAGGTAGCTTCACATGGGAGGACTGCAGAACTATGTGAGGTCAAAGACATACTCTTGGCAGAAAAGGTCTGTGCAGAGCAGGAAGAAAAGAGCAGAGCAACTGCAGCCTCATGGTGAGGTGGAACTGCCATCCTGAGGAAAAGGGATCTGGTGCCAGACATAGAGGAGTGCAGAGGACCTTGGTTTGCCATGCTTAGCAAGGGACACTGTAGAAGTAATCCCAGCCTGCTAATTTTTCTAGTTATTCAAGGCTCATTTGTGCAATGTTGGGAAGAGACCAGAGGCTCTGCTAACAGAGTGTGCTGTTACTCTTCCTGTAATGTAGGTGAGAGTTCACAGAATGAACAGCATATGTTCAGCTTCACCAAGGTGCAGCAGAACAGCATGCAGAGCACACACAATATTTGGGAATGAACATTTTGGGATGAACTTCTCAACCCTGACCCATGTCCTGAATGAAAGATAAAGACTGGAAGAAACCATCTCCTGTGAAATGTCTAGTAGATAATATAATGTTTTCAGTGGCAAGGACTGTGAGGCACACAACAGATTGTCTGACAAGATTGTGTAGTCTCCAGCACTGGATGTCTTTAAGGGTAGATGAGACAAACAGCTATCAGAAATGACTGAGGTGCAATTATCCCTGCCTTGAGGCAGGGGGATTCACTGGGTGAGTTTTACCAGCCCTGTTCTCTGCATCTGTGACAAGAATTTGCAGAACTGGGGTCCGAGCCTAGAGCTGCTTTTCTCCCTGTCACAGAGGGAGCATCAGCCAGGATTTCAATGTTATGCAAAATACTGCCAGATTGTTCTCATCACCCCAATACTGTGGGTGAGCATGTGACTGATCACCTCACCACCCTCCCACACCCTGAGTGACACTGTGACAGGAGAATATTAAACAGAAAATGCATATGGGGTAGAGCCACAATGTAAATGTCACAAACACAAACACAAATTGAAGGTGGCAATAACATGAAAAGGTTACACTGATTTAGCAACAAAAGATGGCTTCACAAGGTTGATTCAGCTCTAGCAATGAAAGTTGAATGATGGTCCACACAAGCACTGTTAACAGTCATGAACCTTCTCACTCTACTTCCTTTCACTTTTACTGGGATTAGGGTTTCCATCTCTTGAGTAGTTAAAATCTCACATATCCACTTGGCAAGAATACCATTTAATCATTTAGGATTGTGATGGTGAACTTTTTCTCTCTGAGTGTGAGAAGATTTTTCAGATGTGTTCCGCATACTACGCCATAGTGCCTACCCTTCTCTTGTTCAGAGATGACTGAAGGAAAAGAATTATGGTGCTGAATAATACACTTCAAAGCAAACATAACTTCCTCTTGAGGGATCTCTTTCTGGTCAAAAGTATTTGAAAACATTCCCAGCTGTAAGGTAATTTTCTCTACCAGTCTACCAGCCACCATAAAAGTCTACACTCTGAGGCTGGGACTGAGAGGCCAGCAAGACCCAGGCAGAGTTGGAAGCACAAGGTAAATGCAGACATCCCTTAAAAGCCATGCTGGGACAGTGTGACAGGATTGCAGTCACTGCTGCTTGTGTTTGCTGAAGTGATGCTGAACTTGAATCACTCAGATAGAGGAAAGCTGGAGCCATTCCACTGCCTCATTCTTGCAGGAGACCCTGAAACATCTATTGTTGCACTTGGAGGGAATGATGTTCCCACCCTACCAAGCAGTCTGTCCCTCACATTGAGGTCTGATTGTGAAGCCAGTCACTCATTGTCACTTTTCATTGACTTCTCTGGATTCTTTGACTGGGTGACAACTTAAACTTTTGGTGAGGAAACTATTATTTCTGAAGGGGTGTTTACTTGAATCTGAGATTGTGGGGACTGTAGAATGTTTTGACAGCATTAGAGGGAATAATGGGTATACTAAAGCAGTTCAAGGGTAGGAACAAGCTTTTCTCACTGTTGGACTTTGTGATTGACATTGTGTGTGCAGATGCCAGAAAATAAGTCAGACATCAGTTTCTCTTTAAATAGGGTGAGCGGTGCAAAGCAGCTCCTCTAGCATACAATTTAAAGGGGTAGAAAATTCCTCTCAATAGCAGTGATATGCTTTACTGTAATAAACCATATGTTGTTTCTTCCAGGAGTCAGTCATCTCTGCTCTCAAATTGAGAAGCTTAAAATCTGCAGCCACTTACCTAGTAAAGTGCAGTAAATGTTCATTCTCAGAATCTAATGTATTATTAATATCATGAGAAAGATATTGTAGTATATTTATAGAGATATACTGTATATTTTTGCTAAAACATATGGGAAATAATACAGATACTGTGCAGCTCCCTAATCAATACTGATGATCATTACAGCCTTATACAACAGACCAGCACTTACTGCCAATGAATTCCAGCTTTTAATCTGCGTTGCTGAAGTATTCATAAATCTGTTTCACCCCCTAAATGCAGTGAAAAACTGAAGTCACAACCTGCAAGACATCTGTGATTTATCCTTTTGGGCTTCCAACAATGAGATCAGAGTCATTACAATCTCAGGCAAGGTGGGTGGCTAATAAATCTGTTGCTGATTTACACACAGATCGTGGTGTTGCATTGCTAATTTGCAAAGAAGACAACCAGTAATTGTGTGCTTAATGGCATATTGTGGTTGTAGATGGAATATTATCCTTGATGGATTTAGAGCCTGATTGTTTGTGTGTTGTTAGGGCTAAACCCTGTTCCACACTGCCAAAAGCCAGGTAGACACAAAAGAGCCAGCTAGGATGACCAGATCACTTGGAGGAAAGGAATATATGGGAAGCAGTAAACAAGACATGGACTTATCTGTAGGGATGTAGGCCCCAGTTTGTCTAGGAAAACAAGGTATGCCAATAAAGATAAGGATGTTTTTATCAGTGAGAATGATTGGAAGGCAGCTCCCAGTTCACAGAGAGGGAGGTGAAGAGCAAAAGAGACCCTGTGCCAGATAAGGAAGGGACCTGGAAGGCAGTCTGATGAGGTAATAGTTATTTTAAGGAACTAAACAACAAGTTTTCAGGAGTCACAGGTATCATTGCACTCTGTGAAAACAACAGGCTAAGTAAAGTGTGTTCCTGTCCTTATCAGCCTCTGTCTTGAATTAACCAAGATGGGTTCTTAAACCTCTTTATGGCTGGAAAAGCTGTAGACAGGGGATCCCTGCTTGTAGTTTTAAAGCTGAATGTATGTCTAGCTTGAACAGGAAGGCTTATTGCTGAGAATGGTTTTATGGAATTCACCTGGAATAACTGTACCTTCCCTTACAACCACTAAACAACCCCATCCCACCTGCATCTCAGCTGTGTGAGTCTGGGCTGAGAGAGGGACTGGGAACCCTGCCTTCCAGATGGAATAACTCCTCAGAGAAGAACACTTAAGACAACAACAGTGTGATGATGGCAGACTTCCAAGGGTTAAAAAGCCCAGAATGATGGAAGCTCACAAAGATCTCAGGCCCATCAGAATCTGGTCTTCAGTAAAGTGCAGACAACTAAAAAACCCCAAAAACCAAAAAAATGTTCACTGGCAAAATAATCCAAAATTATGTTAGTTCCAGATTTTCAGATTTATCAGCTGTGGTGTCATTTTTGTCTATTTGCAGTGCCTTGCTTCATGCACACCAGTTTTGTGCCAGCAGAGAGGAGAGAAATAGAATGCCCACATGTGCCAGTGCATAGGAACATGAGTTTTGTGACCTCTAGAGCTGCTGGTTACTATCTCTGGGCCATCCCAGGAATGAACTTTCATTCCAAGACAGTTATAAAATAGCCTTTTAGAAGAGATGTACACAGAATGAAGCTACATGTGTCAAAAATGCATTTCCTCATCTATATGTTGTCATGCCAGATGTTGAATCTTTTTTTAGACCCAGTCTGAATCCCAGACTTCCTGAAACTGCAGCCAAAGTAGTTTTGTCTGTGAATTTCTATGGGATCACTGATGTAAGGAGAGAGATTTAATTTCTAATATTTCTGGCCTTGAATATACCCAGGGAGCATTGTCAGACTGAAGAGTTTCTGGGGGGTCTGCAGAATGAGGAGGAGGGTCTCAGTGCCTTTCCCTGGGGCTGTGTGTGATGCAGTATTTTTGTTCTACTTGTTTTGAGTCACAAGACCCACAACAACCAAAACATCACATTTGGGAAAGATGAAAATATTACAGTTTAAAATAAGAATAGCTGAACCCAAGCCTGCATTGAAACTATCTGTAAGATTATCCAACTCAAAATGAAACCAGGACTTTCAGATCTGCTCCCAGCTGGATGACCATCTGCAGCATAAACCACAGTTATGGCTGGCACTGTTTGGTGATGTCACTTCAGCAGAGCTTTGAGCCTGGAATTCAGTAATGATTTGAGTGTGTAACATTCACAGCCTCCACAAGCATCAGAAAGGCACAAACTCTTGACCCACAACGTGCAGGTCTGCTCAGCAGGGAGGTCATCTGCTGCTGGAGGGCTCGTGAGCACAGCTTCCTGGCAGTGCTGGTGGAGCTGCTCCGGGCCACAGGAGCTTCTCAGGCAGCTGTGCTCCACTTCCCCTGCTCTCTGGAGGTCCAGCTTCTCCTCAGGCAATCCACAAGGAGTGGAATCCACAATCCTGTGGATTGCAAGGTCAGGCAATCCACAGGGCTCCTGTGTGTCAGAGCTGGGGCAGCTCTGCACCTCAGCTACCCTGGGGCAGCTCTTGCAACCTGGACATACCACTGTGGAAAAGCAGTGGAGGGAGGATGACCTTGAAATTAATTTCCTAAACAAGCAAAAGGTCTTAGCGTTGCCAGCCTCAAGTATTTACTCACCATTACTCGTCCTCCTGCTTTCCTTCAAGTATGAAAGGGCCTTAAACGTGACATTGAAATATACACAGTGGTGGATTTTCTTTCATTTGCTCATTTCCACTTTTTATTTGGGTGGCTACTGAGCTTTTATGGTTTGTGCACTGAAGACTTGCCTTGTTCAAACCTCTTCCTCTGGCCACACACAAGTAAAACCACAGTGGCTTTGGGCTGCAACTTAAAGGGAGGGAGAATTTCCAGTACTTCTTGAGAGGCAAGGATGTGGTTTGTCACTGAAGTTTGCCAGGTCTCATTTCCCCTCATTCCCTTCTCTGCCAAGCTCTCCAGCCTACCACCTCACCCAGAAATGTCCTTTTGCCTCGCTCATCCTTTGCAGGAAAGGGTCCTTGCCATGCAGAAAGTCCTTTACACTCCCCACCAGAAGCTGTAGGAACCTGAGGGAGGATGGGTGGTTTATTGCCAGGCATGTTATGGAGGCGACAATTTTAAAGGATTACAGGAGGCTTTTCAAATACATAGAAGAAATCCACAGCAGAACTGAGAGTGAAGTGTAATGGTTCTCCTCAGCCCTATTTCCTCCCCACTCAGTCACTCTGCCATTACCTTGCAGGGCCTGCCCAGTAACTAGAAATGAAGGCTTATTTTGACTTCAGCAGAGCCTGAGTAGATCTCAGTGATATGGGACTTCCTACAGTGTGCTTATCGCCCTCAAACGAATCCTGCAGACATAACATCATATTTTGCCTGGTATTTAAAGTTCATGAGGCAATTTTCCTGAACTGCTCCCTGTATTACATAGTGAGGAGAAAGCTGTTCATCTAAACATTCAATCAACAAGCAGTTTCTAATCATCTCTTCTGGAAGATAAAACAAATAAAGGGAAATAGACAAATCCTATCTCCAGCAAACAGCCAGAACAGCTGATTTATATGCTGGGGCATTTCTAAGGAGCGTGGAAATACTGAGAAGTGTTCTTCTTCCTTGAAGGCACAGAAGCATTAAAAATGTACAGGCATAGAAGCAGCCAAAACATATGAAATCACAAAAAAACCGGAATAAGCTGAATGGGAAGGTACCTTCAAGGATCATCAAGTCCAACCCCTGGCCTTGCACAGCACCATCCCCAAGATTCACAGCCTGTCCCCAAGAGCATTTTCCAAACACCTTTTGAACTCTGTCAGGCTGTGACCTCTTCCCTAGCCATGATATCTGAACATTTCCTTGGTCCCACAAGTTTTGCCAGACATTTGGAGGCCAGGGTTACCATTCCAGGGTGTGCTGCATCACCTTCCAACTGACTGAGGATGTATTTAATTCCTTCATCAAGATCATTGATGAAATTATTAATGAGGACCTGCATTTATTTTTATTGATGATGCCCCAATACCAATCACTGGGGAATGTCTCTGGTCTTGCCATTAAAGACTGAGGCAAAGAAGACATTAATAAATACCTCAGCCTCTTTCTCATCCTTTTTTATGTTTTTACTATGTTTCCCCTCACATCTGTAAAGGATGGAGGTTTTCATTAGTCTTTCTTTTGCTGTGAATGTATTAGTAGAAACATTTTTATTGTCTTTTATGACAGTAACCAGATTAAGTTCAAGTTGGATTTAAGGGATTTAACTCTTCTAACTTTTTTCCTGCACAGCCTCACAACATCCTTTGCTTCTCCTATGTCGCTTGCCCCTTCCTCCAAAGGTCTTAAATCCTCAATTTTTTTTCTGAGTTGAAGTCAAAGCTCTCATATCAGACAGGCTGTTTCTGCTGTTCTCTGTCCTTACTTCTCCAAGAACCAAAAATTATCATTTCATGGTTTTTGGAAGCCAGAGGTGGCTTCCAGCCATCACATCACCCACAATCACTTCTGTGTTCACCAACAGGTCTAAGGGGGCACCTTCCCTAGTTGACTCCTCACCAGCTGTGTAAGGAAGTTTTCTTCCACACACTCAGGAATCTTTCAGACTGGTTCCTCTCTGCTCCACTGTATTTCTAGCACTGGTAAGTAGAAATCCCCCATGAGAATGAGAGCTAGAGACCCAGAAGATCCCCCTTTTGGGTACATAAAGGCTTTTCTCTCTGAGGAGAGCTGAACCAGAGCTGGCAGTGGGTGAGAAGTGTTGGTGCTTGTGCACTGTTTTTTCCTCTCAGAGTCAGATGTATGAGTTGTACTGAAAGTGTTTGTCACATAAAACCATTCTAACATACCAAGAGCATTTCTAAGATTTCCAAATAAACCTCAACCCCAGAAATCACAAAAAAAACCCACTTAATGCAAATGCCTATACAGATTAGGGGCAGCCCTCGGGCTCTTGGCAAATTGCCCTTAGCAAGCTCAAGTTTGGGTCCCCCAGTTCAAAAGCAATGCAAAACACTCAATCCTTCCCTCAGGCAGCCCTTCCAGGGGGCAGAGGCTTCCTCTCAGTCCTGAATCTCATCCCAGCGTGGCAGTTCAGAGCATCTCCTGTCGATCCTCTAGACCAAGACCAGCTGGAGCCAAAGTCCCCTCCTCCATGAGTGAATACCCAGGCTTTTTACAATTCTTCTGCATATTTCTTCATCAGCTTTTCTTTTTTTTTTCATTTAGAAATTCATCATCCTGTGCTTTGAGTAGCAAGGGCTGACAGTGGAGGGAAGGGCAATTTAGTGAAGGAGGCTTTCAGCCGAGGGTGCAGTTGCCAGTTGCACTGCTGGCTCTGAGACTGTGCCAGCTCCTTTCCAGTGATCCTTAGCCAAGTCAGCAAAGCACTGAAAGGTAGGTCTAGCAAAAGCTAAAACACTCATAGGACCATGTGCCTGTTGTGTCTGACTGGGCTTCACCCTCTGCAGGTACTCAGCTACCTGTGGCAGAAAGGGCTCCTGGAGCAGAGATCAGATCTCAAAGTTACAGACTTTGATCTTACCTGTAGGATTGATATTTTAAAAAAAGACACATAATTAGAACTTGATGATATGTCATCTAACAGTGACATGTTCCATGTTCTCAGTCCCATTTTGCTAGCAGACTGTCTTGCTTGAAAAAATGAGGAGTTTTCTGTCGCTGTCTTTTATTTCTTCTCTTTGTGGTAAATGCATCTATAAACAATTAATAATTCCAATTAGCAGGGGTTTTTGGTAACTCTGTCAGCTGCCTTTTCACAGGTTTTCCTAAGCTGCTGCAGGGGCCAATCAGATCATATAAATGTGCATATTAACAAAGGTTCATTAAGATACTCTGTCTTTCTAAGCCTCTGGAAAAAAAGAAAATCAAGAGATGAGCCTTAGAAGTAAACACACTGTGTTCTTCACTAAATTTGACAGAGTACTAAAATCATCAGCTTTTTAATAATCTACATTTAAGATGTAAGTATATCTATTGAATAGGAAAATCTAATGCATGAATAAAGATTCCAGATTGTTTTATTACTTCTTGATCGCTGTTGGCAAGGGGGGAATTACCATGCTAACAGCCTCATTGAGGGAAAACCATATGCCTGGAATGGAGCCTGCACTGAAGTTACAAAGTTTAGAAGGATGAAGTTACAGGGAAAGAGGCTCATTTAAAGTAGTGACTAATTAATGACCTCAGAGGTAACCCTACCAGCTACCTCACTGGTTAGAGAGGTGAATCCTATTAGACCCCTCTAAGAGCAGTTTCCAATTACTAATCTTTTCAGCAGCTTTATGGTGTAAGAGAAATAACTTCAGGCCCCAGTTCCCATCACAGGGTTATCTCGTTTCACTTTCACTCTGTGTTAGAGAATGATAGTCCTATGGGCAGCCTCTGACAGCCAAGAGGCTATTTTAATATTGCCAGAATATATATATATATATATAATTGAAATGCAGTGCGTGTGGAGTGGCAGCTTGGCTCTTTTCCTCCTGTCATATCAGTTCCTAAAATTGTAGAATAATTGCTTTTACCCCATGGATTAAGCAAAGAGTGAATGGTCTCAGACTGTCCTGTCTCTGATGTTAAGGCTGTGGGGATAGACCAAATCTTTTATTAAAGTAACAGGCATAGCTGGGAAAAAGGACAAGATGTTAGGCAAACCTTTGGGAAAGATTAAAGAGCCTGAAGTTGGCTCAATTTTTTCAGCTATATAAAGATATATAAAGACACTACTTCTCCATATGAAATTTGACCCTTTAGACCACCGTGGCTGCTGTTGCCCTATTGCATGACTCTGCTGAAGCACTGTAAAGCTGGAAGGGGGCAGACAGGAGGAAGAATTGGGCTGCAGCTGAGTGGCTGCTCGGTTGCTTGGTAAAGGGAGGCTGTGCCTTGTCTCACTAATTAGTGTGTAATAGCTGTGTACTCTGGCTCACTTTGGGATGCCTTATCAAAGGGGGAGAAAGAACTGGGTTTAATTTAGCTATTCAGAGGGACTGCATCTGTTTTCTCAGCCACTGCAGGATTATAATTGTTTCTAGATGACAGCAAGTCACATGCGTGCAGGCTTTTTAATTATAACTGAAATTTCTTTTCAACCTGGGGAAATAGTTTAATTTCAACGTTACTATTTTTTTTTTTTTTACTTCATTCTAATTTCCCCAACTCTTTTTTGCTGTCTTACTTGCAGCATAAATCTTTCCCCTTTCCACATGATTGACAGACTTTCTTTGTTCATACCTGTCATTGTTTTTTCTTTTGATTCATGCAACAATTACATAGTTCAGGTTTAAAGGTTATGAAAACTGTGTTTTGGCATTCAACCAGTCTCATCTCTGGAAACATTAGTCAAATGCTCTTGTTTAAAATCCCCTTTATAGAAGGAAACATTGCCACCTAGGTCTCTGCCTGTCTTTCACTTTTTCTGTCTTTGTTTATCTGACCAGATCTTGTTTTGTGCAATTCAAAATGCTCAAATCTCATGTTTGTGCAGGGTTTACAGTGTTATGCCATGACTTGAAATGTTCTGATCTCTTTTGGATGTCAGCCATAACTAATCTGCTCAGTATAAGCTTGTTTGCATGTTTTTGCATAGCAAAAGATGCCAAAATATAAATGACCCCTTTGAAAGACATTAAGGAGTGCAAGATAGTGGGCCAGAAGAACAAAAATTAGAAAGCTCAGAAAAATGAATGTTCTCTATGACTGGGAACCAGAATAGCCAGACTGAAGACTCATGGTTATCTATACTTCTTCTGATTTCTTAGTTTTCCTATGGGAAGTCTTCTCCACTACCAGCAAGAACAAGGAGCTGGCCATAACAAAGTGAAACCTGGACTGCCACTGGGTGAAGAAATGGGCAGTAAGGAGAATACTCCTATGAATCCAATAACTTTTTGAAACAAGTAATTTAAAGGCAATAATCCTGTAAAATATGGAAGAGGTGTGTGTATGTATATATATATATATATATATATAAGCAAAATCCCTTAAACACTAAAGGTCTGTTAAACCCTTTTAAGAAGGTGAAAAAACACTATTATACTTTTTCTGGCCAAGTTAAACTTAAAAGAAAGACTCATGGAGATGAGGAAATTGAGACGAAATTGGCCAAGAAAGTCATCGAAAATATGCAAGAGAAAAGGGCCCTGCTATAATTCCATAGCTTGTAAAGGAAGGATTCCAGAGAGCACTGAGGAAAGCTGTCCTACCCCAATTCCCTGCCCACAGGTCCTGAACAAGTGAGAGATGCTGGCAAGCAGATGTCACTCATGACTGGAAGGGAGCCTTGTGCCTATCCCTGTGGTAATTCCCTGTCAGATGGGCTAAGGCCTGCTTGGCAGATCAGGGAAAAGGCACTGCCAGGGTGGCTTCTGCTTTTCTCAGTTGTGCAGCTGGAGACTGAACAGGATGGTTCATGTGGCAGGAATAACATCATACCCCTGGCATTTGAAGATTCTACACCTTTTAGGTAAATCCTGAGTTGCAACAAGCAACAACCTCAGGCTGCAGGGTCTGGTTGCAGACTCTGTGGTCTGGAAATGCAAGCCAAGGAGTGATGTGGATTTCACATCAAGAGGTTTTTAACACATTTAACAACTGTGAAAGATGAAAACTAGGCACAAAAGACTAAACATGCCTGAAATGAGCCAGAGAATTAGTTAGGCATGTGGATGAATCAGTAGATGGGACTTTGAAACCAGACCTTACATTTGAGCTAAGATCTTGGCTGGATGGTTTGGATGAGCCATGAAACCTGCAAATATAGAATTCATTCCCTGCACCAGAGGTCAAATATGTATTAGACCACCCTCATCTCCTTGAATGACAGCAACTGAAAGGCAGCTGTGGAAAAATCCATCATCCATGTAGGCAATGGCTTTTTGTCCTCAAGAAGAAGGATCCCAGGTCTGGGATTGATAGTAGTCAGCATTTTTTCCCCTCTTTGGAGGTGATGCATCACAGAGGCTTGCTCACCTCAGAGATAGAATGATCCATCACACTCCTGGTTTGCCTCCCCAGAGCAAGGCATGGCATAATGTGACTGGAACTGGAGGTAAGGAAAAGGAGAGGTGCTGTCGTTCTTGATTGCTCATCTCAGTTCCCATGGTGTGCTCCAGCCACAAAATGAAAAATATGCTCTCAAAAAGCTGAAATTTCTCATTATCAAAAATGGATAATCTGAGCAATCAGAGGAAAACCAAATTTCACCAGTGGGTGAAAATCAAGGGTACTGGGGGGTACTTCACAGCTGCTCAGCAGTGACCAGATCAACAAACACCAAGGAATACTTGAGGTACAATTTTCATGTTGCTGAAGATCCAAGTAACTGCACATATTCTCTCCAGTTCTTGGGTTGGAGTCAAGAGAATAAAAATATAAACTAGAGACATTAAACACTCAAGAGACTGGCTCCCACAGCCCTGTGATCCTCCCAAAATTACAGTGTACATCATGCAGGAGGACAGAGGAGGCAGCAGTAGAAGATGTACCTTGAAATCTGCTTCAGAAATTAGAGCAATGAGCCATTTTCTTAAAAATGGTTGATATGACAAGCTGTCATAAGTGAAAATTATCTGCATTTCTTGTGGTGACCTTAAGAGAAGATAAACCCAAGCCTCATCCACACAAAGACCTAACATCCATTTAGCCATCATATATTTTGATTTTCCTTTTGAAATAAGAAGAGAGTGTTAAGTGGCCTGCTGATGCTTGGCTGGGAATCACAGCAAGTGACCAATCTCCAGTGTCTAACCTACAAAGGCCAAGGTGGAAAGGTGACCATCAGGATTCTGCTCTATCTTTCTAGGAGAATAACTAGTGATCAATCAAAGGATTGATCCTTTGTTGCTCCTGCTCAGCATCACTAGTGTTTTCTGTCCTTCGTGATGCATACAAACTGACAGCAGCAGAAGAGATGGTGGTATACTCAAGCTAATTTTTCAGCTAGGTTTCTTTAAGTTAGGATGGATGAGTGTAGTGTTGTCTAGAAGTATCAAAAAGCAGAAAGGATGCTGAGGGGAGGATTTACAGTGATTAGCAGCTGACAGTATTTCCTGGGTCTGTAGCTGGTTGGCTGCATAAAGCAGTTTCAGGGAAAGCTGTATGAGGGCTTTGAAATTTAAAGCAGTGCCCTTTGGATGTACATCTAGCCTGGAGCAGCTGGCTACAACACAGCCATGTAATCCAGGGAACTGCCTAGTTGGATTTTGCCAGACAATTTTGTGGAGATTTCACACAGTTGTGTATGTATGTCTGCAGTAAATGGTTAAAATGGGGGTTTGGAAGTAGAGAATGAATCTTAAAACATGAATCTTAAAACTCTGGGCAAAGCAACAAGAGAAAAAATCTTGTTATTACACTAGGTGTTGTGCTCTGGAGCATGCTCATGGAGCTTTTGAATATGAGGATGGGATGAACTGGGATGTGCATAGCATAAGCTGCTGTTTTGAACACATGGAAAATAACAAGAAGGGAATGAAATCTAGTTAATAAAATGCTTCCTCTGGGGTCATCTGCATTGTTGCCATCAGTAAAGGAAAAAAAAAATTAGTTTTGGAGACCTAGACAGGTAGCATGGATCAAGTAATGTAAACAGTGTGCGTGAGCACACACTGTGCTGGCTGACATACCCGTGTGATGTGGAGAAGTGTGTGCCCAAAATAACAAAAATCTGCCATCTATTTTATCTTAGCAGCTCTGGGTGGGAGGGCCTATTAATCAGATGGCAGTCTGTATGGTTCAGCTCCAATATGGTGCTACCTCAAAACAACAGACACACATTTCCATCATCAGCCTGCTTTACCCTCCAACAGGAATGAGCTGCATCTGATCATGTAAAATCACATTTTACAAGGTGTTTCATACAGACTGTGTAATGAAATGTTTATTTGTGAATATGGAACTGGAAGGAAAATGTCAACATTCATAATGAATTTTACTCCACATCTGCAGAGCAGGTCAAATAATAGGAAAAAAAAAAATCATCCTCCTGTAAGACAAAACAGAGTGATTTCAGTGAGCATTGTTTTCAAGGATAGGCATTCTGGTGGCCTGAGAATGAGAAAATGCAGTTGTACATCATCTCCTTAGAAGAAGGGCAGATTGGAAGTCTGGGATTTTAAAGTAAGAGGGAAGGAAAGTGGCCAAGTTGTGGGGACAGAAAAGTCTACCAGCACCAGTAACATACCCATGGACTAATAACAAAACTGCTGAAGAGGTTCAGGTAACTCTGGATTTTCCTTTGTAGTTTATTGATCTCCACTGAATCACAATTTGCTATTCTATTCCCTGATTCTTACCACTTTGGGATGCAGCTGATCCTGCATCACAGGCACTGAGATTTTATGAATTATTGTTATTTAAGACAGCTGTTTTGGTTAGTGCCTGTTGTGTAACTGAAAAGCTCTTACTATGGAACTACTGAGCATCTCAGAAGAGCCATCCATTCATCCAGCAAGAACAAGCAATGAGTTGGCTAAGAGGAAGGTTGAATTATGGAATTTACATTTCTGCTAGAACTAACCCCCCAGATAGTTCTGTAAACAGTTGCTCCTGAGAATCTATTTCTTTCTGTTCAGTATTCAGAACTTCAGAACTTAACATACAAGAAGATCTTCTTAGACAATGTCAGCATCTGAATTTTTGTTTGTAGATTTTTTTTTTTGTGTGTGTGTGTTGAAGAAGGATAAGCCAAGCAATTTACTGAACAAGTGTTAACATTGCAATCAAGTATTTGGATAGAACATGCCTTTGGGATCCTCCTCTGTCCTGTTGTGCATAACACATGAACACATCAGGAAAAGCCATATCAGTTTTACACAGGAGTGAATTCCTGTCCTAGTCACACATCAGCTTTTCTTTTTTCTCATTTCTTTCTTTCTCATAAATTTCCTGTACAATGTCCCTACTTCCCCATTTGTGCTTGAATTTTCCTTCTTCTGCACAGCACAGGCATCACCAGTAGTAAAGAACACAGATCTCTTTTCTCAGAATTTCTAAGCTTTCTCCCTCAGTAGTATCCAGCTGTGAGCTGAAACAAATTGAAGGGAAATTCTGCTCAGCCATCACAGCCAAGATAACAGCACTCAGCTACTCTGTGGAACTGCATGTGCATTTATCTGGCAGATTAAAGAGTGGGCTAAGCTCAGGGCAGATGGGCTCTTCAAATACTTCAGTTTCCAAATTCTAACAAATCTTTTATGAGCACATATTGACTGAATTAAAAAAATCAATATATTTACCAGGTAAATAAAAGGTGTGCTTTTGACAGTGGAGGAACCAGCCTAATTTTCAAGTCTCTTGTTGTGGTATAGCAGTTTGCCAGATATAATTTTTTTTTTTTTTTTTTGTCACTCAGAGGCAAAATTAAAGTATGTTTTTCCTTCCCCTTTGCTCACAGAAATCTTAGCTAAAGCTTTCTCAAAAAAAAAATTTTAAAAAGGGAGAAAAATCAGCCTAAGGGCACTTCTGGCAAGAGAAATTGCATCCTGAACTTGTTTCCTCTGAAAGGTGAAAAAAAGATCTTTTAATAGAATTTGTCAGGCAGCCTTAACTACAGGCAGTGACCCAAGTGCACAGCAAGAACCTAAAGTTCACTTTCTTTGGTTATGATCTAATACACACTTAATATGCACTGTTTTGGTGTTCTGTGCTACAGCAAAATAATTACTTAAGTGCTCAAGAATAATTGATATGGGAATTAAGGTACAAAGATCTGTTTAATTTGTCTTACAAAAGTAACTTCCTCCTGACCTTCCCCTGCCCCTTTATTCATTTGGTAAAGTCACTTAATGCAAAGATCAGCGTTCCCTTAGGAATCTGTGGAAAATAATTTCTTTATTCCTTGTTACCTGTTTGGAGTATAAAGCCTCTGGGAAAACAATTGCTGTTTCCTTATAATACAAGGAATAGTGGAGTTACCAGCTATTGAAGAAGTGCAGACAAATAGAAACACCCTAAATGAGTTAAAAAATCAAGAGTTCACAAGCTTTCTGAGCAGTACCATTTACCCAGGTTGGGTCCTAACTTTGAATTGGAAATAGATTTTGACTGTTACCTTCAAGCATTATTACCACCCTGGTGTAACAGAACACAAGAATGAGGTATATTGCATCACTATTTCTTTTTGATTGGAAAACAGCAATGTGTTTTGTGGCTGCAGTGGCACTGCTGCTGGTTTAGATGGGACAGATGTACCCAGCAATGACACCAATGACAAACCCAGAACTGTCCCAAGGGAACTGTGCAGCTCTGCAAGGTTTCATTGGGCTGCCATTGAGTGAAACACTGTTCTCTCTTATCTGGATGAGCTGGGATGCAATTGAAAGCATTGGCAATACCTCCACCAAGCTGCCAAGTTATCCTAATGGGTGAGAGAACAGAGGACATTCTTTCTTACCTGCTGGTTATTTCCAAGGTACCTTTTGGGCCAGGGGCAGGATGTAGAGAACCATCACAGTTATAAGCTGACAGTCACATGGAGAGGTGGGTAGAAGGGACAACCTGCATGACTGGAGTCCACGCATCTAGAAGCAATTCTAGAGAAGAGAGAAGTTTAAAACTGCTCTTTGAGAAAGATGTAAACTGGAAAGTGGCATACTCAGAGGCAAACTTAAATGATAAGACAATTGTCAAAGAAGAATAAACTCCTTTCCTAATGTTGTAAGTCAAGGCTGTTGTAAATTAAGGCTTGCAAATCAAGGTTTTACTATGGAGTGGAAAATGCTTTCACTCCAATATTTGTTCATGCCTTGATCAAAACAAAACATAAACCAACACAAAGTCTGCAAAGCTGGAATGCAGGATCCCTGCACTTCATCTATTTTATTATCTTCCTGCTTTCTCTTTGCATGATGTCATCATTAGTGCTACACAACACAATTTGAACTGAAACAAAGAGCTTTGTGCTGATAAATGGAATGATTCAGTCTATCAAAATGACTTTCCTACTTGAGAGAAAAATGTTGTTTGATTCTTCCACAGGAAGCTTAATTTTCTAAAGCCTCACATGTTCTGCTGCTGAAGTAGAAATGTAGAATATTTTTTACCAAAACTTAATTTTTTTTTTTTTTGCCAAGTATATATTTTTATTTAAAGTTATACATGGACTAAGATGAGGAAATATTTCTAAGTCAGACAGCTATGGATTGTCTGAACATCAAACCATACATTTTTGCAAAACAGAATGAACCTAGTTAGGTTGCCCTGAGAACTGAATGCTGTTGATTATTTCTGTATGGCTTTTGCACATTTTTCCTAGACTGCTTTCTTCATTGTATTGTTTTTCTCCATGATCATGTTTTACCCAGAGAAGGCAATCCTGTCTGAAAAATCAGTGCTGATTTATTTGGAAAAGAAAGTGATACGTAACTGAATCCTGTAGGAGGAATCCCTTGTGTTATAGATTTGTTGTAGATGACATGCCAAGGTGAAATGGAAAACCACTGGTATCATTAACCCTTAGGGCTGAACTCCCCTCTGTCTGGAGAGGAAGGATTGTGGGGTTCCCAGGATAAGCCCACTCTTATCTGAGGGGGCTGAAGGTGGTGTGTTGGGGTTCACCTCCTCTGCCTCCCACACTGTATGAATCATAGAAGATACTGCAGAGGTTTTATTTTTCTTAAAATAAAAAATTTTCTAAATGAGCAATAGATGCTTATGTGCTGTAAAACCTCAGCTTTTGTGTATTTCTTTCCTGTCTCATTTGTCCTACAAAAAGGGGAAAGCACTTCCTCACCTCCCAGTACTTGCTTACCTCCCAGGGATGTTTTGAGGGGAACTATACTAAAGATTGCAAGCTACAGTATGAATGGAGCTGTATTAGTACACTAAGAGACAGACAGAAGGATGAATATCATCCCCAAGGAGCAAAAAAACCTGCCCTTCCTGTGACAGCTACAGAAACCAGTGCAATATATTTAGTAGCTTCCACAATAGCAATACAAAATTGTTAAAGTAGAGGAAGCTGGCCAACAGGTAAGCCCAAAAAAATCTCTGCTCAAAGGCAGGTTTTTACTTGGACCTTGTTCCTAGTTTGGCATCTTTGGATTATTGCTTTTTTAGCTTTATGAAACACAATCATTCTCTTTCTTACATGAATTCTAGACTTAATTCTGTCTGGCTCTCAAATGTAGAGGAACAGCACCAGTGGTATATCATATTGGTATTAAAGCCACCACTGGGGTTACCCTGTCAGGTGATGTGGGACAGGTGGAATGCCAAGGGGGAAGCAGGCAGGTCAGCTGCTGGGTACCCCAAAACTGCCAGGGATTGTGACAAACCCCATGTCAGTGACCAGGGACCCTCACAGCCAAAGCCCAGGGGCCAGGTAGGACTGACCTCTGTGAACAGGATCCACAGTGGATTCAACAATCCCCTTAGTTCAACTGGAGGCATCCTGAAACTCAACTTATGCACTGCTTGTGGTGACATTTGCAGAGAGAAAACTTTTGGAGTTGAGGGTGCACAAAGACAGCATCTGACCCATGAGCTACACAAAGCAGCTGAAACACAGTGAACTCCTGCTGACTGAATGAGGGTTGTTCACAGATGTTATTTTGTGTCTAGTGGAATGAAAACATTTGAGAGAATCACAAATTGTTGGTGGTGAATGTATTCCTCCGTTTCTGGAAAGGAAATAAGAGCAAGTTTTTCCCTGGCTTGGTACTTCCTTAGTAATGACTGCAGTTCCCTGACATTTGTCCTCACTCTTTTTTCCTCCCTGTCACTAAGGAGAAGTGAGTTGATGTCAGAGATATTTACAAGTGTGTAAAGGTGTATCTGGGCATCCAGCAGAGAGACTGGGAGAAGTGCAGAGCTCAGTGATTCACTGTCTCTGGAGTCTGTCACATCTATTCTGAACAGATACTCCATATAACAGGTACAGCATCTGATCATAAAAAGTGTGTCCTTTATATCACAGCTCTGATGCATTGCTTTATGGTTTTATTACAGTGTTTCACACAGAGGAAGCTAGAGTCATACTCAATAAATTCCAACAACAGGAGCACGATTCAACCTCCTAGCAATACTTAGAGATCATCATCTTAATGAATGGTGGGCAATTCTGACAAATCATGGAATCATAGAACAATAATATTTTATGCTTGGAAAAACCACTTTGTGAAGAGTAGTGATGTTTAATATGTACTGTGCCAATACACAGACCCCAGATGTTGACCCCAATTGCAAGTGAAATTGTTAAGGCACATTTTACTCTTGATCCCAAAGGCAAAGGAATTGTACAATGGAAAGAACAGATTTGGACATCTTTTACATCATGTCACTTACTGCAAAACATGATTTAAATTTCACACTAAAATCTGATTAGAAAATTTGATGAGGCCCCAAAACACACTTTCTTCTTTTCCATGCTTTTGCTGTCAAATAATTACATCCATTGCTAACAGAACAGGAAGATGCATCTACTTTGTTTAATATCCTTGGACTGGAGGTGAAATGGAAATAGACTTCAGTGCTTCTACATGAGCACTTCAGCTCAGATCAGAAGAACACTTTCAAAGTGAACAGACCCATCTTCCCCACTTACTGTCTTCTAGTTCACACTAGAGGGGTGTTGGGGCATGCACACCAAACTCCTCTCAGGCAAAACAAAACCAGAAGAACTCCAGGAGCCTGCCTAATGTATCCCAATGCAATGGGTCTTCTGGTCTTGCTAGTGAGTCTTTCATCATTCAGCCACTTACATCTGATTGAGGATTGGTGTTTTAATTTTCCTTGAGAATGCCTAGCCCCAAGATGCTCTGTGGGCTGCTGAGGGGGTGTTTGGGATCTCTGTGCTCTAGAGGAGAAGGGGAACTAAAGCTCATTGTGGCTCTCAGCTCCTCTGGATGCCCTCTCCCTCCTGAGTCCTGGGATCCTGCACAGCTGTGTTTGTGTGACTGCATTTTGCATGCTGCATTTCACATGTGGCTTTCACAGGAAGGTGACCCTGGCTTTTGGAGATAGCTCTGCTTGTATCTGTCTGACTGACTATGGGGACAAGGAAAGCATTAGAATGTGTCAAACTGGCAGTAGGTTTACAAAAGCTAAAACAATTCTGAACAGTCAGCACTGGAGAAGGAGACAACTGGTACTCACCTGATCCTTTCCTTCTCTGCTGAGTAACTCAAATTTCTACAGCCTAAATTGCATTCTTAAGTCCACACAGTGCTGAGACCTTTGGTTTCAAGAAGGAAAAACCAGAGAAGCCATGCTGGTACCTAACACAGATTCTTTTGCACCTCCTCAGCTACTAAAGCCTCTCATTTTGTACCTGTAGTTCTGAGTTCTAACTTCACTCTGGAGACTCTGGTCAGAATCTACTTTGATGGGAAACACTGGAGGTTCAGAGTTGCCAGAGTGATGCTAACCAAACACATCCCTGGTTTGAGGCTACAGGTACAAATCAGGCATTGAGATGTTTGGGTGAGCCCAGAACAAAGCCATTAAAATAACAAGGCACAGGTTACATTAGGAGAGGGGGTATGAACCAGGTTTGCTCAGCCTTAGGAAGAGAAGGTTAAGGGGGTTTCTTATTTCTGCCTTTAATTCTCTGATAGGAAGTTATGGAAAATATGCAGCTGACCTTTCTCAGGAGAGCACAGCTGAGGAACACCATGCAACACTCATATTTTGTTACAAGGGCAACAACGATTAGATACTGGGATTGTTTTTCTAATTTTTTTTTAATGTGAAGTTTGATTAACCACTGGAACAGTAACCAGAGAGGATGTGAAATGTCCACAACTAAATATCCTAAAAAAAATAGTCACAGAAAAGCCCTAAGCAGCCTGAACTACCATGACAGCAGAATCTACCTTCAAACTTGGACCTATTTTGTGCAGAAGATCAGATCAGAAAACCAACAGAGGTCCCATCCAAACTGATTTATTCTAAGATTTTTTGATCCTATTTTTATTTATAATGCTAATACCAAGAAAGCACCTGGCCTGAGGTCAAATTAGCAATCTGGTGCCTTCCAAAACCAGGAACAGGCCCTCTGAAACCAAGATAAAACAGACATTAAAACACAAAAATAAAAAGTGAAAGAGAGCCAAATAGAGATAAATAATAAATGGAAGCACTACTGTACCAGGGTGAACCACAAAATACATCTGCTGCAGTCATTTCAAAGTCTCCAAGATAACAGTAAAAGCAATTACTGTAAGAACAACATGTTGCCCAAAATCATTAATATGTGTGCTGTGTCTCCCTTGTGCGCTAACCCAGCACAAGGAAAGAGTTTTCACAGAACAGATTTGATGATGCCACTGTTGTTTGTTTAATGACATTGTTTGCAATCCAGCTGTGGTTTCTAGATGGACTCAAGTTGTTATTTTGCAGCTCACAAGTAGACCCAGAGAGAGCAGCCCAAAACCTGTGGTTTGTTTTGTGCCTCTGTGCTCTGCTGCCACTGCAGGGAATGCCTTGTCACCTTCACAGCAATGCTGTCCCCCAGGACTGCAGGGTACCTGCCACTCACAAACCTCACAAGAGGTCACATCCACATATCTGGAGCAAAAAGCCACAGCAGAGACATCTGTGACACTCATCACTGAGCAGAAGGGTCCTTGCTTCTGTCTTGTGCCCTTATGTGTACCAAAACCCTGGCCTGTCCCTACACCTGTGGAAAAAACAGGCAGAGGGCACTTTGTGATCAGTGTTGAAGGGCAATTCCCTCTTCTGACCTTCACTTTTCTGCAGTTGGTGCTGAGGTGACTGAGAGTGTCCTTTTCATGGGGAAACGCTGTCAGATGTGATATTGGGCAGCTCTTCAGCATGGGCTGCCTAAGCCAGCAAGGACAACTGAGAGCAGGGTTTTCCTCATGCACTGTAAACACTGGGAGATAGCTGAGAGCCCCTTTAAGGACTCATGTTCTTTGAAATTACTCTTAATTAAAATATACTAGCAAATCCTGATCATTCATGATTTCATGTGCTGTGAGAATCAGGAAATTATTTCTGATTTCCTTCCTTTTCATTCTGATTTCCAATCATGGTTGCAGTGCTCTTAGCACACAATTTCATTTAGCTTTACACCAGCTGATTCCCAACCCTTCATTAAGCTTGGCCTTTTTTCTTAATTTTAAAAATATGCAGGATTTAAGTATAGCAAATCATTAAGAAATTAATTCCATTCATTAATGAATTATTAATCCAGGCTAATAGTGAAAATGTAGTAATGATTATAGGTGTCAGTACATGCTGTGGGACCGTTGTGAAGCACATTCTATCAGCTCATTGAAACAGAAATCAAGAAATGAAGACATCTCTGCATCCTTTCTAGTCCCAAAACCAAGTCCTACTATTAGATTCAAGTGACATTGTAATGCAAATAAATACTTAGCAACTTCCATTTGTAATTTTAACACTGCTGAAGAGGTTTCTTGGCAAACAGTGAGCAGTGTAGGCCCTTTAACACTCAATTGATTTTCTCCTTGGCAAAAAAATGGTTTCTCGTTAAGACAAAATTTTGCAGCTCTACAGTCTCAGGAAGCGGAAACATCTTGGCTCAAACTGATGCTACTCTTGAAACACTCAAACCCCACAGGTTTGGCCCTGGCTTGAAGAGACAAAGACTGTCTGACTGACTTCTCAAGCCTGGCAGAAAACACATCAACTCAGTGTCAATTTATGGGTTTTTTGTTCATTTATTTTATAATCTGCATTTCAGTAAGAAAGGCTCTAAGACACACATGTCCAGTCTTCCACCTGAATTTCTGCTCATTTTTCTGTGCATTCTTTGACAGAGGACTCAAGTGCTTCACATTCACTAACATATTTATTTTCCTTGTCTCCTCGTGGTACATTAAAATATTACCATTTGGGGAAAACTGAGGCACACATGAGATGTTTGGGGAGAAGAGGGACTTAACATTTCCTTCCATTTTACTGACACAGCTGACATGTCATTTTATCCTTCCTCCTGGAAAGATACTTAAATTTTATTCCTAAGGAGTGAAGAATCTCTGTGAGTTTATTTCTTTTAAAGCCTTTTTTTTTCTCCCATTCACCAGCTGGCTTATCTCCAACATATTTCACATCTGACCTTATGGTTTCCATTCTACAGCTATAGATTAGAGGGGAAAAAAATACCACTGCATATTTCTAAGCACAGATTACAGAGGGTTTCAACATACTGATTATTCAGGGTGATGAATCATATTAAGTCTGGTGTTTGCTAGGCAGTATTTCACTTGTTTGATATGACATCCAGCACTTGGGATGTGGCAATCTGATGCAACACATCACTGCTCACTGACACCCCACCAGAAACACAGAGACACATGAGATAATGTGGTTATATTTGGATCCCTTTCGGACCCCGGCTTTAATTTCTTTTCTGTTAGTACTTGTCATTGGTTCCAGGAGGCTGAAACACTCAGTGATTGTGTCCACCTGTCCCATTCCCTCTACAAAGCAGCCCTGAATTTAACCATAGCCTGCTTAGACTTCCTATGCAGCTTTACTTTTGTGCTTTAACTGGACAAAAATCAGTGACCAGTCCTGACTGTTAAGGCACAGGAGTGAAAATGAAGCTCCATCCTGCCACTGGGCAATGCAAAGGAAATAGATGGGTTGAAAATAGCAGCTAAAGAGGATCTGGGATTTCAACACACCAGTAAAAGCAACTGAACTGCAGATGTGTGATGGGATGCTGCTCATCATCTGAGCAGTGTCTTCTGCAGTATCTTTACAGATGATTTAAAGATATTAATGCTGTATTTTACCTTTTGGCCCGGGCAGGTTACAAGGGAGCAAGTCATGAATTGCAGGAGATTTGTGGTAATCTCTTAAATTTTCAGACTAGATACCACTGGTCTGGATAGTTACAGTCCCAGCACCCTGTGATTCTGATTTAAATGAGTCTTTGTAGCAGCTTTATTGGGATCTGGATTTGCTCTGAATTGTTGACTCTGAGTTTGAATAGCCCTCAATCAAAGCCATTAGGACTCCAGTTGTTTGGTTGAATCAAACAAAGATAAATACAAACTTCTAGGCTTCCATTTCCATATAAAAATATTAACAATAATTTTTTTCCTTCTTTAACTTTCCTAAAATTCTAAAATTGGCCTTGCTACCAAGGAATGTGAAAAGTTTAGAACTTCTGCAATTGGTTTGTTAGAATAGACCTTTGTGAACATCAATAGATCACCTGCAGGAGGAACCCTGGAAAAACAGTTACAATTCAAGTGTTGCCATCAAACTTCTTCAGCCCATTAAGTTGTGCAATTTTGCATAGAATCTTCAGTATACTTAACAGAGAAGGAAAGCACCTGAACAAGGAATGGTAAATATAAATCAACAGATAATGGTATTCCTCTTTCAGTCACCAAGATCATCAGAGTCTTTATGCTTATCCATTTAGAATAATATCTACTTGAACACATGTGGCTGGCAGTAATTAAAGGATACAAACTGACAGATTTGGAGTTGAAGAATTTTTCAAATTTAAAAATGTTAAAAGCAGAGAGGTAGAGGCATGCTTTCATTTTTATTAATTTTTTTTTTTATTTTATTTGCTTGCCTGTGCCTCTTCCTTTCTTTCTCATTTTCACTAATTTGGAGAGGTGACAGCTCTTTGCACTTGCTAGTCTGGCCTAATGATGCTGTTTGCATTTTTGCAGAGGTTACACAGCACTTTTCCCCACCTTCTCTTTGATAGGCAGAGATCTGATCAATGCAACAGAAGGGAATCAGAACTGATATGTTAAAATACAGAAACTCCACAAATTTCTACTTGACGTCTTCAAGCGCTGGCCTTGTCTGAGGAGGGCAAATGTCTCTAAAGGATCGTGCATGCTACTATGGGAGTTTGTGTACCTGACTATAAACACAGAAGGGAGTTTCATTCTACAGATGTTCCTAGTCATTACTACTGTTTGGTTTTTTTTTTCTTTTTTTTTCCCTAAATATGAAATTCACAGTGCTTCTGCCTAGAGGAGACATGAGCTAATGATGCTTTGCAGAGCAGTTGTCTCACTGACAAGGGAGTGATCCAAACTTAACAATATGCCAGATTCAAAGTTATGTTTACTGACATTTCTGAGAGTTGCTACTGGCAATGTAATTCTGGATGTGGATCCACTTACCATTCTTCAAAAACGCTGTTTAAAATCAAGACATTGGGTTAAAAAGGTGATCCAAAGAGATTTTTTCTACTTTTGAATACATCCTTAAATTACACTAATGGAGTTACAACTCTCAACAGCTGATCTGAATATAGCCCTAAGCATTTTTAACAACTCCACACCAAGTCAAGGCTTGATCTCTATGCTCTTTGCTTCCAAACCTCCCACACAGCTGCCTCTCTCATGAAAGCATAATCAGAAGAGCAGGGGAACAACCCAAGTGCCTCAGTGTTACAGCAGTGGAAGGCAAGAGCAAACCCTGAACAAGAATTAAGTTTGGACAGTTGCCCAATTCACCATTTCTGTAAAGCACTTGCATTCTGGACTCTTCTCATTGTGTGCATGATAAGACATTGCACTGATGCCTTATGATACAGGCAAATTAGCAAAGGAATCAGAATGGAGTAGAATTTATTTGGGTTTGAATCCAAGACTATGACAGTTACAGCCATTAACCACAGAAAGCCCTCTAGCACAACTGAATGTACACATTCAAAGATTACCTCAGATTCCTATTTACTGGAAACAGATTCATGTGGTGCAATAGGCAATGCTGGATATTATATGTGTCACACAGCAGGTTACTATCAATGCTTAAAACTGGAATTGAGAGATATTATTAAGGGCTTAATTGAAATTCAGAATGAGATAAATGAGTAGAAATTTTTTTTTTTTTT